>VWZK01015531.1:0-106265 GCA_013396935.1 Baryphthengus martii | reverse complement strand
TAATTTTTTTTTTTTTTTTTTTTTTATGGTGTTCCCTGAATAAGAAAATGCAAAGCCTGTAGGGAACAGCTTTTAACCTGAAAAAGCCCAAACTATGCATGAATCTAACAGACTTTGATTTTCACCCCTACACTAACAACTGGCTAAAAGCAGCTTTTTCCTTCAGTCATAGTACAGCATTAACATCGCGAATCAGTCACTTTGGAAGTCATGTCAAATTAGAGTATGTGCCGTAACGACCACATTATATCAATGTTAATAAGGGGCTACCTCAGAGCAGGCTTTTATCAAGTGCTGAATTAACCTGCAGCCTTGTAAGTGATTTGTAGTGGTCAGTAGAAGCAGGTGCCTATGCAGCCACGCACGCTTTTCTGGTTTCCTTAGTTCTCCTCTACTTTAGGCTGTTTGTAGTTGTTGAACGGATCTCAGGATAAACGAGGAAATAGAGACATTGTCTTTGGATGGAGTCAAAGAGTTTGGCACTGTTAACCTTAAAAAATAAGAGTTTATGTGAATAGACCAATGTGTTCAGATCCAATAAAAGCTAAATAATCAAACAGGTGATGCTGGCCCAGGAATCACCACCGCTTTGACGTGGATACTCGAACAGGTATCTCATTACTGGAGCATGGTGATTCAGGAAGAGTCTCCAATAAGATGCAAAAGAAAAAAATGTCAGTCTCAGGAGGGTACTTGGTCAGGGCATAGAAAAGATGAAATGCCTCATCTTGAGTACAAAGATCAGTTTTGGGCCCCTCACTCCCAGAAGGACACTGAGCTACTAGAGCATGTCCAAAGAAGGGCAACGAAGCTGGTGAGCACAAGTCTCGTGAGGAGTGGCTGAGAACAGAGGGCTCACGGGAGACGTCACTCTCGGTAACTTCCTGACAGGAGGTTGTAGAGAGGTAGGGGTTGTTCAGTGATAGGACAAGAGGAAATGACCTCAAGTTGTGCCAAGGGAAATTTAGGTTGGATATTAGGTGGACTTTCTTGACTGAACGGGTTATCAGACGTTGGAAGGGCTTGCCCAGGGCAGTAGTGGAGTCCCCATCCCTGGAGGTATTTAAGAATCGTGTAGATGTAGTGCTTAGGGATATGGTCTAGTTGAGGACTTGTCAGTGTTAGGTTAATGATGGGACTCAATGATCTTAAAGGTTTTTTCAATCTAGGCAGTTCTGTGATTCTGTAATAGCAGAATGTGGACTTGGTACGCCTGAGTGATTTCATTTTGGACCTGGAATAGAGAGTATTGCTGCTGACCCTGAAACTGCAGATGATTTGAAGTATAATGCTACTTGGTGAGCAAATGCTTTACCTCGTCCCAGTACTGCCTTGTATCACAGGCTGGTGAGGGTTGGAAGGGAACTCTGGAGATCATCTCGGCCAACTCCCCTGCTCTAGCACGGTCACCCAGAGGACGGGCCCAGGATCGCGTTGTCCAGGCGGATTTGAAATCTCTCCGGAGAAGGGGACTCCACAACCTCTAGGCAGCCTGGGCCAGGCTCTGGCATCCCTCACAGTAAAGTTGTTTTTCTGATGTTCAGATGGAACCTTCTGGGTTCCAGTTTGTGCCTGTTGCCCCTTGTCCTGTTGCTGAGCAACACTGGAAAGTCTAACACCATCCCCTTGACCTTTAGCTTTAGCTAATTGGTCGGTATTGAGAAGATCCCCTCTCATTAATCTTTTCTCCAGCTAAACAACCCCAGGTTCTCAGCCTTTCCTCAGCACAGAGATGCTCCGGTCCCGTCAGCATCTTCAGAGCCTCTGCTGGACTCTCTCCAGTGGTTCCTTGTCTCTCTCGAACTCAGGAGCCCAGAGCTGGACACAGTATGTGAGATGTGGCCTCACTGAGGCAGAGTAGAGTGGGAGAAGAACCTCCCATGAACTGCTGGCCACACTCTTCTTGATGCACCCAACACCACCATTGGCCTTCTTGGCCACAAGGGCACATTGCTGGCTCATGGTCATCCTGTTGTCCACCAGGACAGCACCAGCTGCTCCATCACCTTTCTAGGGATGAAGGTGAGGCTGACTGACCTGTAATTTCTAGGGTCCTCCTTCTTGCCCTTTCTGAATACCAGAGTGACATTGGCTTTCCTCCAGTCCTCAGGCACCTCTCCTGTTCTCCATGATCTTTCAAAAATGATAGAGAGTGGCTTAGCAAGAGCATCAGCCATCTCCCTCAGCACTCACGGGTGCATCCCATTGGGGTCCATGGACTTATGACTGTTCAGTTTGTATGACACATTCTAGCTGTGTAACATGCTGTGGGGGCTGCCTTGTGTTTTCTCGTATGCTTTTGAAGAAGGAAACTCCCTGTACTGTCTGGCTGGTGGAACAGTAGTGTCTGATTCGTAGTCGTTCCCATTAAACTGGTTGGCTGGCTGCACTTACATCTTCTGAGTTTGTGTGAATATAGGACTAAATTTGACTTTCTTAATTGCCCGTGAAAAGTAAATATTAAATCCTGGTCACTGTTAAATTAACACAGCAAACTGTTAAAAAAGGTTGATTAAAATTGTGAAGTAAAATGTACAAATATTAATTGCTCGTAGTTCTGTGTGTCCTCACCTTCAGTGCAAGTGTCCTCTATCATGTTGCTGCCTCTGGCCAGCTCTGAGATCCAGGATTGCTGCAGTTGACCCAAAAGATCCAGGTTTCAGGTTGAGTTATGGGTTAGGACGCAAGTCTTGTGGCTTCCCAGCAGCAGAGTACCCCACCACAACACCAACCAGGCTGGGAGGGACGTATCCTGATATGGATCTGGCAACTGCATCCAACTCCCAGGTTTATCTTCCTAGTTGATCTCTGCCTGCGCGGTCCAGTCCACTGGGGCTTGTTGCTTTACATCAGCAGCAAGAGGGAGAAGTATCCTCAGTGATACTCAGGGATACTGCTGAGTAGTACTTAGCTCCTACCTGTCCCTGAGCAGATCCATGGCCCCCCTTTCCTCAGGGTCTGATCCTCTTCAACATGGGACTTGCTTTCCAGTGGCTCTCCAGCTTCTTGAGCTGAATTGTTCTGGTCCTTACTAGGCTTTTCTTCTAGGAGTTGTCTCCAAAGGCTACCGTGCCTCCCAAGCTGATTAATACATAACTTTTACGGGTTATATGTCCAGTCTGTGGGTCGTATCTCTTAGATGAACTGTAGAAACCCCCACCTACTGAGAAATGAACCAAAACCCCCCCCATTCCGAGTCTTCAGGAGAAAAAGCAGCTATGTTTTCCAAGACAATTATTCCAATAAGAAATGGGTTAAGTAAAAAGAATCAATTGTAGGTTAAAATACTGCGGTTATATTGTTCCAGCAAATTCAGATGCACCAAATTGCTCTTTTTAGAGAGGATATACAGTGCAAACTGTTTCTAAACAGGATGCAAATATGGCTCCTACATTAATTTGCTACCCTGTCAGCAGCTTTGTGGCAATCCTCAGAAATTAATCTTAATAAATTGCTCATAATTGGAAATCATCAGCTCTCACTGGCTGAATATTTTAGGTCATAAATTAGGAGTGCAGTGGTGATACAGATCTCAATTCTGTGACTTGTACGTGTCGATGGAGTTCCATGTTCAACGCTCAATAAATGGCAGAAAAATCAGAGTGGTATGCAATGAAATTGAGCTCCTATAAATGCATAAATATTAAAAAATATTAGCTGGCTGGGCAGCTCTACGATCAAGAGCTGAGCTTTCAAGAGAAGTGCAACAAACTGCACTGTGAACCCTGCCTACTAGACTGGAAATATTTGCAATTTTTCAGCATCAGTGGGGTCCATGTTCTTGATGTTGATCATGAGTTCTATGGCTCTTGTTTCCTAACGTAGTTTTAATTATCTTCTGAATTGCAGCGCAGCACTTTTTCTATAAGTGTGTGGGGGGAAGATAAGAGTTGATGAAGTAAGAGCTGTAAATCTTCCATGACTTCCTTTCACTACCAAATTGCTCTGAAAAAGATCAAACAGGAGGACTGGTAACAAAACCTTCCAATGTTTGGTTTAAAATTTTAATGCAAACTTCTATTACTAAACCTTTTGGACAACTTCTTACTTTGCCTTTTTCTCTCTTAGCTTTTGTCTGTCCTTCTCTTAAATGGAATTGGACGCAACTGTGTGTGGCTGTTAATGGTTGTAATTGCATAGAGTAAATAGCAATTGATTGTGGGAGTAGTGGAGCCTGTGCTGTTGAAACCCCTTTAGCAGAGCAGTGAGGAGAGGCCTTTCTTCCTTTTTCCTCAGTGAGAAATAGGTATGAAATCGATGCATGAAATTAAGCACATACCACATGCCTTTATTTTATAACATTCCTATTTTTTAAATTGCTGATAAAGACAATTATCCAAGTCCAAGTAAGAAAAATGTAAATCATCATAATAATAATATTTTGTTTGTCCCTGCCTGTGGTAGGAGGGCTGGAACTAGATGATCTTGAAGGTCCCTTCCAACCCATACCATTCTGTAATTCTGTGATTCTAATTTAGGTAAGCATATAATAAATGCTTAAACATTTTGCATTTCATTACCACTCTTTAAGCCTGTAACGGAAAACCTGAAATTTGGTACATGGAATAAGGAAATGATTTTCAGGTAAGAAGAGGTGATTTTAGTATAAAGCAGCTGTAGTTGTTCCAAGTTACTTATCTGCAAACCAGCGATGTTTCTCACTAAAATACGTCTGGGATTGAGAATTGGATTTCAATTGTCACACTTCCCAAGACCCACAGCACCTGGCTGTGTCTCCCTGCTTTTTTCCCCGCTTTCACCTGTCCAAAGCTTTAGGCACATCAAACACTTAAAATGCAAAACAGAGCAGAGCAAACTACAGAGCCTCAGAGCATTGGAGACGGTGAAGGAACCTTCAGCTCCTGTTAAAATTTCTCCCGTCACTTCTGCCTCCCAAATTGTGCCTCTAGAGAGAGGGAAGAGGGGGATAAAGATAGAAGATGCATTTCTTTATGACCTGAAGATAACCCAATAAGGAAGGTGCAAACGAATAGCTCTACTTTGTTGTGGGTGTTTTTTTTTTCCTCCTCTGAACTGCAAGGATTCATTTATCGTCTTATTTGTGTTAATTGGACATTTGAGCAGTTGTTTTCATCTTACTTTCTGTTAATCAACGTACCCAGCACAGTTTGCCAGGAGCTGGGGCTCACTGGACACCAGCCTGGGATCCGCGCATGAACGCGCTGGTGCGTACTGTCGTTTGTCTTGAGGAAAGGAGCCAGGAATTAATGAATTAATTGATGATGATGATAACTCTCTACTACCTGTGGTCCAAGGTTTAGTTTTAGAGCTTTTAAGTGTGCTTTGGTATCTCTTGCTTTTAAAACACCAGGAGGAAGACGTGAGGAGTATGGAGGGAAAAGGATGGGGGAAGGGGATCAGGAATGTAAGAAAATAGTTTGCTGTCTGGATGCAGTAGGATTTGCACCTAAACCTTTGCTGCTTGATCTCAGACCTTTGGTACTTTCATGGGGCATTATATATCTTTTGCTACAGCCATCATTAACTGTTCGCAGGCTTTAGTAAGGGATGAGTGAGGGGAATCCTAGTGCTTTCTACTGTTGCCAAAATGGCCACTGAGCAACATAATGAATGTGTTCTTCCTGCTGTACACCACGGGCACTCGGGTCAACAGGCTGCGGAGTCTGCACCTTCTGAGAGCATTCTCCTGGTGACCCTTTCGTTAATCCTGATCACATGCTGAGGAATAATTAACCAACCTTCAGCTTAGGCAGTATTACAGTTTCTTCAGCAGGAGGTGGGGAGCCAGCATGCTTCAAAGGAGTGATTTTGGCTCAGGTAGCTGGTGGACCTTCAGGTAGTTCCCAGCACAGTTAGGTCGTCTAAAAAGTGGCAGTCTTGCAGATGGGATTAAATAGCTTCCTTCAAAGGTGTAAATCCCTCCTAAATCTCTGCACTGCTTGTGCCACGTATTTCCCGGTCATGTCTGTGTTGCTGTTGGCAATGGGGACAGCAGGAGGGAACACAGAGCAGAGGTCTTTTAAGAGTAGCTAAAAATGGTTTTACTTTTGTCAGCCAGCTCTCTCTCCTTATTAATGGCTCAGCATGACATCGCTTACTTGGTTTCAGACCTCGTGTTTCAGCTGGTGGCACAATGAACTACCTCCCTGCGATTCCACTGGCGCCAATCCCGTCCTTATTGACAGCCAGAAAGTGTGAGGAGTAGCCGTTCAGGCTCGTATCCTGTACCCAGTGCAGACTCACTGTCATTATTTCCCTGTAGAAAACATCAAAAAGATATCTAATTGCAGCCCTTCACCTCTCCAGCAGGTTGGAGGCTGCTTTGGCAGAGAAGAGAAATGTCAACGCGCTCTGCTGGTGTGTGGTCGTGTGGTCATCAGTGAGCAGCTTTTTCAGCTTGGTGCTGCCGTTTGGTTTTACTCTTCTTTTCGTACTCTGAGGTGTGTCCTCATCAGCAGGTTTTTTATCTACTGTGTAACATCTTCATCTGCTCACTGAAGGTGTCCACATCTTATTTCTCCATCTCAGTGTCCACGTAGAGGCCTTCTCCTGTGGTTTGAGTACCACTTTCTGTGGCCATATTGTCTGAAGAGGCACATCTCTATAAACCAGTGTGATTTGATGGAGTTTTCTGGATGCCGGGCGTCATCCAGAGTTTGCAGCAAACAACTTTGGCACTGCCCTGCCTACATCAGTATCCTCTTCTCTCTCCCTTCAGCCTGACCTTTCTAGATTCATTAGCCTCCAGCGCTGTGGTGCTGTGGGTACTGTGTCAAGCGATGGGCCCTTCTCATCGGGCACAGAGCAGGGAGGGCTCACTTGGCTTTAGGAGGCAGTGACATCTGCATTAGAGATGAATCCTTTGTGAATTCCTATTTCAGAAGATGAGTAGGATTTCTAGTTACTATTCATTATAACTTGTTTTACCCAGCAGAAGTTCTCAACTGTTATTGCTTTGAGGCAATTTTATACCCTGTATTTCATATGATCAAATTTGCAAAGGCTGAAGCTCTAAGATGGATCAACAGTTTATCAACGACGGTATCATTTTCTATTTCCAAATCATGTTAGCGGAGGTGATGTTCAATCATCAGGTGGAAAGGACTTGCCTATCCAGAGCTTAATAAACAGATTTTTAGGGAGCACGGCTTCTTTCCGTGTATGAGTTTGGAATATACTCGCTGTGTTGCTCTATGAGATAGTTTGCACCACTTTGCTGATAAATACAATACATTAGAGAACCCATAATCATCACTTGTATTTATGGCTCTGCGGTGTTGTTCAAGCTACAGTTTTCTGTCCTCTAGTGTTCAATGTAACATTATATACTTGTTAAAAATTTTGAGAAGTGTCAGGGCAATTGCAGGTTGTAGGAGGAAAGCAGCCACTCAGGGAGTAGAAAAAAAGCTTTATTCAAACAGCTCAATAGAAGAAAAATTAATATATCCTCTTGGGAAGTAGTTCTTGAGAATACAATGGGTTCTTATGAATAGGAGTAAATAATCTCCCTTGGGAAAAATCGATGTAGTAGTTCATCATTGGGACCCTCTTTGGCTTTTTTTCCTCTTTCTCTCTCATCTTCCTCTGTACTCATAGAGAAATAAAGCGAAGTAAATGAGATTTGTGGGTGGTTCTATTCCTTTTGCTTTTTTCCAGAAGCTCTTGTCCATAACCTTTCCAACTCTTTGGTGTATGTTCTTTCTTAACTGATGCTCCCTTCTGCAATTTTAATCTTCATCCACAGAGTTCAGTCTGGTGTGAACTTTCTCTGATTTGTACAGTCATGTGTATTCACCCAGAGCTCTTGGCGCTATATATTAGTTAGGGCTCAGTTCTTCCGAGTCTTCTGAATCCCACACCCAAATCACGCTCTGAGCTTCTCTGTCCTTCCTCTTCCTTGGGATGAGGTCAGGGGAACAAATGGCCCTTGCAGCACGAGGGGCTGAAAGACACTGAAGCTCTTCGGCAACTTGATGTGGGCAAGCAAATGTGCTGCATCATGCTGAAATTTGGGCTGGTAAAAGCCAGTACTTTGCTGTCAGCAGAGAATAGAAACAGTTTTGGAGTGAGCAGAAGGCATCCTATGTACTGCTGTCTGACTCTTCAAAGTGCCCCTTCAAATGGCTACGTGGAAAGATGGCTCCATTTCACGTAATGCTTTCCAAAATGAGTGTCATCAGCCGAGATTTGAGAGAAGTTTTGAATGGAGAGGGGAAAAAAAGCCTTGGTGTGAGTGTTTGCGCCCATGCTGGGGAGAAAATTCTGCAGCCTTTTAGCCTGTGCAAAGGGGAGCAAAAATACCTGGTAATCGTGATTACCCAGCAGAGCTCCTGGCTTTCACTCCAGGAGTGACCCCAGGGAAAGGGGCTTTCTCCAGCAGAAGGCTTCATGGGGAAGAAAAAAGCCATGCATCATTTTGCATTTTAATGAAATATAGGACAACTCTTTGGAATGTGTTCTTATAGTAAATGCTTGTAAGTATCTAAAGGATGGAGGTCAAGAGAATAGGGCCAGACTCTTGTCAGTGGTGCCCAGTGACAGGAGAAGAGGCAACAGTCACAAACTGGAACCCAGGAGGTTCCATCTGAACACAAGGAAAAATGTCTTTGCTGGGAGGGTGGCAGAGCCTGGCCAGAGAGGTTGTGGAGTCTCCTCCTCTGGAGAGATTCCAAACCTGCCTGGACAATGCGATCCTGGGCCTCCTGTTCTGGGTGAAGCTGTTGGAGCAGGGGGCTTGGACCGGATGATGTCCAGAGGTCCTTTCCAACCCCCATCCCTCTGTGATTCTGTCAAATGCTACAGTATTCCAGACAGTTATACAGCTTGTCATGTTGACCTGTGTGGATGTGTAGGAGTTAGGAAGTTTCTAGGCCAGAAGAAGTGAGGCCAAGCAGAGAAAAGGGATTATAATTTTCATCCCTGTGGCAGGACTGAAAGAGAAGTGAATTACTACTTTTTAGCATCAGGTGCTCACGCTTTGGGCTTCTGCATCTTGAAATACCTGTTAGCATCTGCAGACTGTTGCCCCAGGGTGTGGAGATGAAAGCAAGCATTTGCCATGTGAAAATAATTTCAAAGATGCCAAGTCTGTCTCCCATCCAAAATCAAAACTAGTCTGGTTTTGTTGGCTTGTGCACTAGTACTTCATAAGTTTGGCTTTAATGTTTGACCTTTACACTTTTCACGTGCTATTTGTAGGAGCAGAAATGCTAAACCTTTCTTCTGACTTGCAGAGGGCAACTTATTTCATTGCACCCTGTAGTATGAGCTGTGAGCTGAAAAATTGTTTGTAGGCAGATCATCAGACCTGTCTGCTTTGTTTTCTGAAATTGCCGGCCCAGAGAGAGCAACATGAGATTTATTTTTATTTTTTTCTTCCCCTCAAGAGACTGGTGACATAATACAGAAGCAAAATCGGACTTGCCAGTCTATATTACCTCCATCAGTTAATGTCAGTGCACTGATTCTTGCTTCTCTCTGATGTCTACAGACAGTAATAAATCACATTTGACCGAGCAGAGTCAATGTGCTGATTTGCAAACATGAAGTAGCATCTAATAAAAGTATGCATTTCAGATTTTTTAGAAAGCAGCCATCGGATTAACCTGGGGTAGTGCAAATTGCAGCTGCAGTGAGTGAACTGCAGCTTTGCTGCTTGAAAGTTCAGCGTTTACTTTATGTATGCAAAACTAATTAAAACTCAATTTGCTCATGTTTTCTGAAAGTACTTCAAATACATTTGACTGAGAAATCACATCCCTTTATATTACAAGGTGGTTCCCATCTTGTAATTTTCCCATTTGTCAACTTTGATTTTAAGCAAGAGCTCGTACCGTGAAGCAATCTTTTTTCAGGAGCAGTGATCACCCAGCAAGCCTCATAACAATAAATAATCATTCTTACCTTGATATTTCAAGTACCCAATATTGTGCAGAATGTCTCCAGACATCCTCACAGCCCCTTCAGGTGGTCTTGTCTCTGGAGAAGGGGCAACATTATCATGAGCAGCCTCTGTTCTCTAGCCCCTAGGGTATCAGTCCGAGAAATGCTGCTACCCTCTTCCCCTAAGCTTTCTTTTCCAAAGCACAGTGTAGTTTTTTTTTTTATATATGCACATTTCTTCCCATTCCTTGACATGCTTCAGAAATCCTCAGCCACCACGTGAGCTAATAGACCTCTTATAACCACAGGTGCATTCTACAGGGCAGGCTTTTCTGGTGCGCGTGTTCCATACTGGTGTGAGTTGAACAACGTTGGCTTTTCTAGTGAAAAACAAAAGTGCAAAGCACATGTGGTAAAAATATCCCTGCGTGCGTGGCTTCAGAGAAACACAGCTCTGTGTTTTAGATGTTTTTTTTCAGCCTCGTGATCCTTGGACTGGTGGTGAGACTGGTGGTGAGACTGCCTGATGTACAGCAAGGAAATGGAGATGGTCCTTTCTGGATGGCAGAGAATACGTTCAGCTCAGCCACCATTTTTCTTTGAGTTGTATTCCATTTCTACTTACTGCTGTCTTGATTTTTTTGAAGTGGTTTCATGTCCCTTGGGAGAAAGCAGAGATGGAATCGAGTTTTAGTGAGAGAAAGGAAGAACGTATAACCTAAACCATCTCACTTTACCAAAGCATCCCTGCTTCGATGGGGCTTTGAGCACCCTGGTTTAGTGGGAGGTTTCCCTTCCCATGGCAGAGGAGGTGGAACTAGATGATCTCGAAGGTCCCTTCCAGTCTAAACCATTTTGTGATTCATTTGTTGTCACATTTTAGGCACAAGCAAGGCAGAATGACTCTGTTTAATCTAACCCATATACCTTGATTCCTGTTGCTCAGTGGACTCTTGATTTTAGAGCTATCTTGTGTACTGCGGAGGGAAACAGCGTGTGTGAACTGAAAAGCTCTGAATAGCCGTGGAGATTTGAGAGCTACCTCATTTGCGGTATGAACAGAGAGTAGATTCGGGAAACAGTGCTGGGCAACGCCTGGGCAGAATCTGTTAAACAGGAGTCGTTATTAGGTACGCGTCCTCCCCTAGCTTATTTTCAAACCTGAATCTTCCATGCGTGCCAGGGTCTCTGAGGAGTCAGCTCTTTGGTTGCTACTGACAGTTTTTTTTGTATTCCTGGTTCTCTTCCTGATTTTTCTGTGTGGTTTATGACACGTTTGGCATTTTTTATAACATTTATGGTGAGACAGTGGTGGAGCTCTTTTCCCTCTCTCTCCCTAGCAGAAAAATTTATACCCCTATAAACTGTCCTTCCTTCACTCATAGGGTGCTTAAATCAGAGTTAGGAGTCTTCTCAGTGCAAGGCAGACTAAATAACAGGCTAAAATAACTAAATAACAGGCATCCATCTCCCTGTGAGACTACAGAATAGAAGCAGGAATGGGAGCCGCTCCCAAGTTCCCTTGCATCACATTTTTTCTGTGTGTACAGATCTGAGAGGTGTTCAGACTCACAGCAAAAAACTCCTCTACCATCTCGTTTTGCTCCATTAGCTTATTTCCCTGCATTGCGTTACCAGTGACAGCCTTTTCCGTGGATTCGTGGCTGGCTGAGGCTCTCTCTTCCTGCTAACCTTGCTCTGTTCAGTGAATCAGAGGGGTTTGTTTTCAGCAGATGTTTCTGCCTCAGATCAGCGAAGAGCGTCCAGATCATTTCACTCTGTTCTGGAAAGTGATTGAATACCAGCCGGAGGTGTAGGAAGGATATTCTCACCTACCAAGATTTAAAACAGCTCCATTCATTACCGTATTCACTCATACTCCTGGTAGAGAAGCTTTATGCGTAAAGCTCGAAAGGAACAGCGTTACTGCTGTACGTGCCTCTTGCAGAGGCTGACGCCAATGTGGCCTAAGGAGACGTTCCACCACGGTACCTGCGTGGATGTTACCCGCTCGTAGGAACCCGTTGTGATGCCAGCACAGACTGCCCTGGCAGATGAAACCAGATGAGTCGGCAGAACTAACCACCCGATCTCCTCATCTCAAGGGTCTTGCTGCAGAGCGTGACTTGGGGGAAGGCTGAGCATGTGTCTGGTAATTTGGAAGGGCTGGCAGCCGGCTAAAAAGAGGAATGACGCCAGTGTTGTTGCTCAGCTAGTTTCCAGGTTTAGAAGCTTAAAGTAACTACTGAAGTTTTTTCGATTTGTGTTGAAGGCGGTTGGGAATCTTGCAGTGCCCCTCTTGACAGAGAACTGGTTTTGTGAAATGGAAAAGGATTTGTTTACAGAAGAAACTGTTCATTCTTTGCCTTAGGGGAAAAAAACAGAGTAAAATTTTGAAGTGCTTGTTTTATCAGTAACACTTTGCTGTCAGAAAGGCTGCTAAGTTTTATTGACCAACTATTCAAAAACACTTGCGTCTGGACAAGAAATGAGAACACCAAAACGTTACTGGTTCTGTGTAACTCAAACTTGGACTCATTGTAGATGTCAGCTGAAAACATCGATTTACTCAAAAACTTTTCCTACTTCATCCAAGTCACTCAGCTGAGAACTTTGCCTGCTGGCTCATGCTGTGATCCAAGCTTTCCTTCCAGCTGCCAGGCCCGTGAAGGGGACCATAGTTCCATCTCATCGCAGATATTGATCTACCAGTAAAACATGGAAAACAGGGGAGAGAGGAGCTGTGATTTGTGAACATGAGATCTGTGGTAGTATATGTAGACTTCCTGTTACTTGGCACACAGAATACTGTGTTCCAAAGACGACAACAATCCAAATACCAAGAATACTTATCTTTTTCCCTCCATGTATGCACCTTTATTAACAGTAATAATATAATTGTATGGCCCTTTTAGGTGCTCCTTTTTTATATAGATGAAGAAGATAGGATTGTGGGATACTTTTAGTCAGAAGGAACCTCAGGAGGTCTCAAGGGCAGCTTCCTGCTCAAGTAAGCTCTGCGGTCAGACCAGGCTGTTTGGGACTTTATCCAGTTTAGTGCTAAAAACCTCCTTCAAGGATGGAGTCTGCACAAACATCACAGTGCTCAGGCCAGAGTCTTTCATGTTACTTGCCAGCAGGGGCCATCAAGCAGGTAGAGAGCTGCAGAGACAAAGGCAAATGGCCCAGGCTGGCTCTGGTCTCTCTCCTTGGCCAAGCGTTACGGGCTGGAAAGACCAAATAAGTCTTCATCTCCAGATGTCACTCAGGTGGGTTACCTGTACAGTTCTCTTCATGTTATTTAACATCCATAGGAAGGAGTTGGGAGAGGTAGTGAAGCAGCACATGCCTCATCGCTAACGGTGTAATGCTCTTTAGAAGCATTACAACATTATAGCGCTTGAATGAATCCAGCTAAAACTGAGCTAAAAAAATCTCCCATGCTTGTGTGATACTGCTTGAAAGAGATGAAGGCTCTCCTGGTTATTGCAGGATCTTTGTCTTGAAACTTGCTTTAGGTCTTGACTAATATTGGACTGGTTTACGCTTAGTCTTCTGCTACCCGTAGTTGAAGAGAGCATACCTCCTGTGTCTGGCGCAGACCTCTGTCCTCCGATCTGTGTCTTTATTACAGAATCCTAGCATGGTGAGGATTGGAAGGGACCTCTGGAGTTCATCTCGGCCAACCGCCCTGCTCCAGCAGGATCACCCAGAGCAGGAGGCCCAGGATTGCATTGTCCAGGCAGGTTTGGAATCTCTCCAGAGACTCCACAACCTTTCTGGGCAGCCTGGGCCAGGCTCCAACACCCTCACAGAAAAGTTTTTCTTATGTAGGGCTCAGGGCTTTGGACACTTCCCATCCTTCAGCTACCTCTTTGCTAGGCCAGAAAACTTACAGTCTGGGGGCACTTTTGATTTCTCTGACTCTGAGATCAGAATTGACCAGGGCATGTGTATGGTCTGGCTGATGTCAAGGTACTTTCGAGCCCATGGACTTTTTCACTTGTGCTGTGGGGCAGCTTTTAGCCTCACAAAGCATCTTTCAAGGCTGTGGCCAGTATCAGAGGCTGGAAGAGCTATTCAGGATTTCCCACAAACAGTTTTTTCTTTGCCAAGTGTGATTTCCATTCAGAGCTATGGGTGTTTGGCAGTAATCTGAGTTATACGTTCTAAACAGTATTCAGCGTGGATTTACATTTGGGTCTATGCATCTATAATACGTCAAATATTATTGGCTAATCTTTTATTTGTGTGGATTTGCAACTTCTGCGTGAAGTAGCTGTACGAATGTGTTTTGGTTTTTTTTTATTAAATGTATCTGTCCTTTTATCATTGCCTTTCAAGCACGTGATTATCTTTGGGTAAAAAGAGAGAGAAAAGAACAGTGTTTGTGCCGTTCGGGGGATCTCAACCTTTGTTTTTGCTCTGTTGTGTTTAATAAGAGATTGCAGTGACTGCGTGTCCTGATATCACTTACCAGATCGCATACGGAGTCTGGTTTTCCTTTTAATTAAAAGAATAAATTAAAATTGAGTGATCTGTTCCACAGCTTTTTATGTTTATAGCTTAAATATTTTTTTTGTTTTAGTAGTTTTTTTGGCTAACCTTTTGAAATACTTCCAAATTATTTTGAAAAGACAGGAAATTAAAGCCATAGCTCTAAAGAGCAAGGAAGGAGGATTGCAACTATAAAATAAATTTGGATAGCATAACCTAACAGCTGTTTATAGCAGGTGAACAAAATACATCTTTTCTCAGTATATTCAACAGAAAACATCTCAGTGCTTTAAGAGAGATGAAGTTAACTAAGCATCTTAGAAGCCCTGAGTAAAAAATAAATAAATCAGAGTTCCTCAGCATTTGAAATATGTCAGTAACAAAAGTGGTGTCATGGAAACCCTGAAGAGGAGTGTAAAGTTTTTTGTCCGTTGCTGTGTTTTTTGGAGAACTGAGTCTGTGCAGTTTGGAGCCTGTTACGAACCAGAGACGTTTGTACCGCTGGGAGCAGAGCCGGCCTCGGGGTCAGCACTCTCCATCCATCTCCTTCCCTCAACTGCCAGCCTAGCTGCTATGTTTCAGACCTGCCTTCCCCATTCCTCCCCTCTTTATAAATCATAAAACCAATTTCTTCCTAGTTTGAAAGGTGGTGTATCATTTATCAACGAGTTTCAAAATACAGCTGGAGCCTGTTCATGCTTCCCACCTTATCTGGAGGTTGCCCGAGAGGCTTCTGTGGCACATTTATTAAAGACCATGTGCACAGCTCAAAGAAAGATGATCTCCTAGAGAAATACTGAAGTGTGGGTTTGTCCAAAGGGATGTCTGAATATGCTGATGGGAAAGTACCTGTACCTGAGGCAGAGCTGGCTCACAGTGTGTTCTTGCACCGTACGGATTTGCTGTGAGCCAAAGTAATAAATTACTCAGTTGAATTGCGGCAGACCCTTTCCACAGAAGAGTCCTATTGGAGTTGTTCAGCCTGGAGAAGAGAAGGCTCTAGGAAGACCTTATTCCAGCCTTCTAGTATCTGTAGGGAGCCCAGAAGAAAGCTGGGGCGGGATTTTTTACAAGGGCTTGTAGTGGTAAGGTGAGGGATAATGGCTTCACCTTGGAAGATGGTATATTTAGGTTAGAAATTAGGAAGTTCTTCACTCAGAGTGGTAAGACAATGGAACAGGCTGCCCAGGGGGATTGTAGCTGCCCCAACACTGAATGTGTTCAAGCCCAGGCTGGATGGGACTTGGAGCAACCTGGTCTAGTGGGAGGTGTCCTTGCCCACAACAGGGGAGTTGGAACTAGGTGGTCTTTAAGGTCCCTTCCACTCCAAACCATTCTATGATCATATCCATCAGCATATGGATACATGGGTGGGTTATGTTCAAACAAAGCTTTAAGCACCAAAAAGGGGCAATTTGCCCTTGTGTCATTGCAGTCACAGTTCCGGGTTCAGAGCCGCTCATCCAAATTGGGAATTAGAGACAAACATTACATGTTGGCCAGGGTGACCTGCATCTTTCCACTAAATCAATTGCTTGGGGGAAAAGCAATTTGTATTTGAGATTGTTGGGTTTGTTTGCTTTTGAGATTGAAACATACTATTTTTCAAAGTAAGACTGCACCTAAGTAGACGAGCAAACCCAATATTCCTTCAAAAGTATTCAGACTTTCAGTAATTTATCTAGAACAAATATGAAACTCATCTCTTCTCTTTGGACTCTTTTTCATATATAGATTTCAGAAACAATGAGGTAACTGTATGAGGGTGAACCTCCAATGTGACCTGTGTGCATCTCCCACTGGACGCAGGAAAGCACGTTCTCTTGAATTTCACCTTAACTGTTTGAATTCCTTAAAAATCAAACTCAGCCATCCCCCAACATGTAAATCACCGCTGAAATTTTTCTTAGCATGTTCTGCTATCCACTAGAAAATAGAGAAAATATAACGTTAGCAACTGCAAACTCTCTTCTCTTGAAGTGGCTTCTCTATGGCTGTCCTACAGCAGGTATCTTTTGATACAGTGGAGGGACAGTGAAGAATTCTTTGTGATTTAAGGAAGGACTATGGTTTTTAGATATAAGTTTATGTATGTATACCCCTATGTGTTGCCTTCCAACTCCATGTCTGATTCTATCCCTGAAATCTGCCTTGTTGGGGCTTGTGGTGGTTCTGCTTCACAACGGGAGCAATGGGTCTTGCTGCCTCCTGTACCGTGCCCCATCTGTCAGCCTAAGCTGTCGTGGGCTTGGAGATTGAGGAGAGGCAAATTTGTGCACATCAAGGTTTCTGTTGCTTTCTGAAACGATCCCAAACTGAATCAGGCAGGGTGTTTTTGTAATCCTCCAGCTGATTCTCTGAGTACTAAGGTTTCTGTAGTCTTGCAATCAGTGTGCTCTGTTCTTGCTGTTGTTACATGAGTAATAGCATAGTCTGCCACATTGGATCCTACTCAGGAGCCTACACGTCTCCCCATCTGCACCCCGGTCCAGCTTTTTTGGAGTATCTTCAGCGAATCAAACAGATTTATTGCTGTTTTTTTAGGAGGCTCTCTAGCTGAGGATGAGAAACTAGAATTGGTGGGATGGAGACAAGAAGTTCAGACCGGTCTTCACCGGTGGTGTTGCAGACAAGAAGTGTCTAGTAATGCGTTATGGCCAAGGGAGGGGGTTGATGGTCTTGCAAGGCACGTGTGTGACTCTGTACTTTGTTACTACTCTCTGTGCTGACCGACCCAGTCAACAGTTCCTATCTCTGCTAAATGGCTTCTTGTTTCTTTCTTTCTTTGTTTTGTTTCAGTTATTTTTTGAACACCTGAATAATCTTCAGGCATGTTGTACCTAAGACAAAATTAGATTTGACTTTGATTGCATTTTGTCAGCTTCTCTGTCTGCTCAATAGCTCACTATCTCCTTGAGTCCTTGTTATCTTTGTTTGCCAACTCACAACCTATATAAAGATGTTTCTCTGACAGCTTCTTTCACCATCTTACAGATTTTAACATGGTCTTACAGCCTCATTGTGAAAAAACTCATTATATGGTGCTTTACCAGTGCAAGCAGCCGTATCCTAAGTACACACCTTTAGGCTGAAACAAACCTTACATCTGAAGTAATTTATAGAGTCATGGAATAAATGAGGTTGGAAGGGAGTTCTGGAGGTCACCTGTCTGTCCTCCGGAGCATATATATTACAATTGTAAGGATCTTAGAATCCAGGCTTGGGAAGAGCGGATATATGTATGTATACGTATATATTTTTAAATGTGTTGTTTGGTGTTTGAGGATATGCGTCTCCACTTGGGACTAGGTGCTCTAGGTTCCACCATTAACAAAATCCTTAAAGTAATATGCTAACAGCAAAACCCACCAAGTTTTAGATCCTCCCAGGCAGAAGCTACCCTGGCTGAAAAGTGGAAGATTCTAGTTTAATTTACTTTGGTTTCCTTGTGAAGAGAATTAACATCTCTGCCCAGGCAGAGTTTCATCTGGGATAATTCATTAATGAGCCAGACAGTAACATTTTACTTCTCCTGTCAAGGGTAATGTTAGCACTGTGCTTTGCAAGAGCTTTGTGTCACGAGGGGATGTTCAGGAAGGTTTAACCATAACCTGTAGAGGCACTCAAACTAAATCTGAAGTGTTAGAACAGCATCAGTCTACCCTTTTCTTGATCTGAAGGTGAAATCTTGCTGTGAATCACTTTGGGCAGATAGTACTTTCTGTGAGGCCGTCTCCAGTGAGGCTTTTCTGTCCAAGAGCCTTGCTTGCTCCTGTATCTCTGCATGTCCACAGGCTACGTTGCCGTGTGGTGTTGTGCAGGATAGGCCGACCTTTGGGACAATTTTGATTGCTCCCCAAGTTCTCTTCTAGCAACCAACTCAATACATCTTTACCTGGGTTGTTTTCTCTGCCCAGCCGCATTTTTATGTCTCTCGTTGCTCTGCATAGCTGTTCCCTGCTCTCCTGGGTATACCTTGTGCTTTGCTTCACGTTCCTGCCTTCCTCACATCTGGCTTTTAATTCCTATCTTTAAAACCCAGAGGAAGTTTCTTTATCATTTGTTCACATGCTCTCAATCCTCCAAGCTCCTCTCTGCCCCTAGGCTGCTGTTACAGAGTTTGGCGATCACCTTCGCATTTCCATTCTCTATTTTTTCAAACTGTTTCTGTAGACAGGGTAGAAACTCGGATGCAGATCTGCTCTTATCTCCAATAATCCTTTCTCTAGAGTGAGTCTTGATTTAAATCCAAGAAGTGTTACTGTTATTCGCTGCTTCGAGCCGCTTAGATTGTACACATTGATTCACCGTTTCAAGCCCAGTTTCAAAACCTTTTATTAAAAGCGAACGTTAAAAAGTAGTCATAGCATGTCCTTTTTCAAAAGGCAGGAAAAAAAAAAACCCTGTGTTGCTAGCGTGTCTCAGCCAGCAAGGTGAGATGGGGCAGCACGGATTAGTAGATACTTACTGGTTTTTGGATGTCTCTTGTGAACATCTCAGCATGGGTTTTCACCGATGTCAGAGAGGCTGGTGTACGTCCCGTCTGCTTAACACTTCTAAATAAACTTTATCACTGGAAATCCCACCGAACAAGGTTATTGGATCAGGGAGCCCAGTGACTTCCTCTTCTCCACTGCTCCAGAGTAGCTGGCGATGTGCAGTTGTAGAATCATAGAATCATTCTGGCTGGAAAAGACCTTTAAGATCAAGTCCAACTGTTAACCCAACACTGCCAGGTCACCACTAATTCATGCCCCTCAGCACCACATCTACGTGGCTTGGAAACCCCTCCCGGGATGGGAACTCCACCACTGCCCTGGGCAGTCTGGGCCAGGCCTTGACAACCCTTTCAGTGATGAAATTTTTCCTAATATCCAGCCTAAACTTCTCCTTGTGCAACTTGAGGCCATTTTTCGCTCTTGCCCTATTGCTTGTTTCTTGGACGAAGAGACTGTCCCTCACCTGGCTCCAGCCTCTTTTTAGGAAGTTGTTGAGAGCAAGATCATCTCCCCTGATCCTCGTTTTCCAGTTCTTTCAGCCGCTCCTCACAAGGCTCGTGCTCTAGACCCTTCCCCAGCTTCATTGCCCTTCTCTGGCCATGCTCCAGCCCCCCAGTATTCTTCTTGGAGTGAGAGGCCCAAAACTGAACCGAGGATTCAAGGTGTGGCCTTACCAGTGTCAAGTACAGGGGAACGATCCTGCCTTAGTCCTGCTGGCCACACTGGTGCTGCCACAAGCCAGGATGCTGGTAGCCTTCTTGGCCACCTGGGCACGTGCTGGCTCGTCTTCAGGCAACTGTTGACCAACGCGCACACACACACACACACAACCCCCCTTCAGTTCTTTCCTGCCAGGCACTTTCCATCTGCTCTGCCCCAGCCTGGAGGATTGCAGGGGGATCGTTGTGACCCAAGTGCGGGACCTGGCCCTTGACCTTGTTGAACCTCATCCCACTGGTCTCGGCCCATTGGTATGAGGTTCGACAAGACCGAATGCTGGGTCCTGCACTTGGTCAGTCTGGGGGGAGAATGTTGCGGTGGTACGTCAAATTCAAACTGAATCTCCAAAAGTGTTTTAGAGGAGGCAAAATAATTTAGTTCAACTAAAGAAGTGTTTACTGGAGCATATGAAGGGACTTGTCATAATTTCACAAGTTATGCCAGGAGGTTTGAGAGTCATAATTCTTCATATCATGCTTCATTTACCTTTCTCTTGTTACGTTTTTTTGACGAAGCAAGAAGCTTACTTCAGGGTTTTTTTGCATGTACGTTACAGATGGGACTCTGCATTGTCAAGCCCCACTTTCAGTTCCCCATCATTTGCAAAATTTGAAAGGCTGAGCTTTAAACTTCTGCTGTAAGTGCCAGCTTGAAATGAAGTTGTTTCGGAAAACATTGTCAAAAGTTGTTTAGGTGTCTATGGAAAAATTACATTTTTCTCCGTATTTGAAATACTCTTGCAACAATTTGCAATGTTGCCATGTTTTGGAACGTGAGTTAAAATTTGGCAAAATGTTCACGTTTTGTTTTGAGTTTGTTTTGGTTTGTTTTTTTTGGTTGTTTTATTTGTTTGTTTGTTTACTACTTCCTCATTACAATTCTTATGTCAAAACTTACCCAATTTGGATATAAGGTAAATATATCAGGGCCTGCAGGTCCCACATGTATATGGGCTGAGAAGCATCGTGGGCTTGGGGTGAGCTCTAAGGAGAGCTGTCACCGATGAGGAACTGTAACAGCGCATCGCCGCCTTGTAATGTGATAACCATTGACCTCACGATGTTAATGACATCACCTTAAAGCAGATTACTAGAGTGCATCTCCGGACTCAGAGACATCAGCCTCAAAATCCCTCCTATTAGACATCTCCAGAGCAAGCAAGGAGTGTAAGAGCATTGTTTCAGCTTTAACATTGAGCTTTCTTATTTTTCCTGTTTCCCCCACCTGAAGATTTATGACTTTCATTGCATGGTCTGTGTTTGTGAGTCATTCATGAAGCTGAGAATAAGGAAGCTGGGTGTCATGTTGTCAGTAAAACCCTGGAGAAGATACATTTTCTGGGGAAGGAGACGCTGGGTAGCAGGGAAAGCCGAAGCAAGGCGCCGCTTAAAGCTGCCGGCTGCTGTCAGAGGCAACCTGTTTCCATTTCGCATGGGCTGTAGGTGAGTGTCGGTAAGGCTGAGGCCACCTGGTTGTGAAAAGCTTGGGTTTAATGAATTTCCCCATTTTCTGAGCTGAAACTATGATTTGCCAATGAAAAGTGGCTGCTTCTGACCTTTGTGATGGTGTCACTCGCCCTTCATCTCAGATGCAGGTTTTGAACTATATTGAGGGCTTTTTTTCAGGAAAATCTAGAGATCCATAGTGATATTTCCTAAAGAAGACTAAATACAAATAATTATTACTCTGTTTTCAGAGCAGAGCTTGAATAGCATCCAACCAGCAAAGCTACTGTCCAAGTATGAAACAGCATGAACAAAATAAAATATTGAGTAGTCATTCATGAATTCTGCACTGAATCGTGGGAATCTCCCCTCTCCACTCCTCCTGCCATTTTGGAGTTGCCTGATGAAAATATATCCTAATAAACACCTGAGCTCACGCTGAACCCTACTTTGTTATTTTCCAGATTTCTGCAGTATATAGTGGTTTTCTTTTTAAACCTTACATGGAAGTGTAATGAATAATTAGTGTCCTCCCAGGAGAATCTACCTTTGTTTTGTTTTGTTTTGTTTTGTTTTCCCCCTAAAGGTCTCAGTTCTGAAAAGGGACCAGCGATGTGAATAATGATAAAACTGACTACTCTTACCCATATCTCAAAGGCATTGCTAGGATGTACAGTTGAAAATAAAGAATTAGGCCTCCCAGACGTCTCATGTTTATACCCAGGAGGAGAAATATAGAAATACAAGCTAGAAATGTCACTGCCCCATTCCTGACATTAAAGGCTTTACTGGACGACAGAAGAGAGTGTGTATTACTGAAACCTCATGCTGTGTAGAAATGCACCTTGAATTCTTAGATAGCCTCTCTGATGTTCTTGTATCTTTAAAATGAAGGAACGGAGGGGCTGGTTTGGGCATGTGAGTCATGGAAGATTTTGACTAGAAATAGTAAGTGGCTTTCCACGCTTGCCTCTAAGCCGGGAGGAGAAAAGGAGAGCCGGTAACACACCACTAGAATTTTGCCCATTATATAAATTACATGGAGGCTAACAAATTCCTCAAGTCAACTTAATCTGTTTTCTTCTGCATCCGGAAAGAGTAAATGACCATTTAATTATTGGGAGAAAATATTATCCTACAAACTGAGAGAGTCACATTAGTGCAATTTAGTTTATCATTTGATTTATTTGAGGAACATGGGTGCAGTTCAGCCAAAGATGTTATTTAATGTTTAATTGGATGGACTCAAAATGACAAAGTACCGAATGTCCTCATCAAAACAAAAATGGCCTGTGCACTTTGCTGGTGTTATTATACAGGACTAATTTGATCCTTTTTTTGTTCATACGTGCTTCAATCATCTCTATTTTTACTTTTCTGTGCTTACACTAATTTGTATTAAACTCTGCATCCTGAGGAAGTTACGCAGTAACTTGTAAGAGCAATAACTTGTCAGACCAAAGGCTTGTAAGAGCCTGGAGAAGAGAAGACTCTGGGGAGACTTTATAGCGGCCTTCCGGTATCTGAAGGTGGCCTACAAGAAAGCTGGGGAGGGACTTTTTACAAGGGCATGTGGTGATGGGATGTGGGGTAATGGCTTCAAACTGGAAGAGGGGGGGATGTATATTAGAAATTGGGAAGAAGCTCTTCACTCTGAGAGTGGTGAGACACTGGCACAGATTGCCCAGGGAAACTGTGGATTCTCCATCACTGGATGTGTTCAAGGCCAGTTTGGATGGAATTTTGAGCAACCTGGTCTAATGGGAGATGTCCCTGCCCATGGCAGGGGGATTGGAACAAGATGATCTTTGAGATCCCTTCCAATGCAAACCATTCTATGATCTACCATATATAAACTATTTCCCAGGACCTGTTTCCATCATTGGAAGTGCAGCCTCAAGGTGTGAACCATGCCCACTGACACCGTGGTTTTATTTTCATGTATCTATTTTCAGCATTCTAGTGTTTTATGAGCATGGGTGGGCACTACAAATGTGGAACTGGTAAAGGAGACAAGCCAGGAGCCCTTTAAGAAGAAGAAAAAAAAAGGATTTACTTTTAATATTGTTAATATTTGCCGTTAGGAAATGTAATACTCTGCAAGCCACCACATCTAAAATGTACAGTGGCTTGGGCACAACCCCATGAATAATGCAGACCATTATTGGTCTGTGTTTTCAAACAAACAAAAATATTAACAGATCTTAATTGGACCAGCTCTGATGTCAACTACCACTTAGTAGTGGTAGCAATTAAAGTTTTAATTGCTCCGCAATTAAATTTGCAACTGCAATGCAATCAACATGCAGAGTTTAATTTGCAAAAGCTTGGCTCTGACTGAAGAGTTCCAGGGCTCGGGGAACGTATGATGAGAACCAGGGCAGCAAAGGAAGCTGTTCCCTCTTGGAATTTCTAGGAGAAGCTTCATTTCCAGAAGGTTTAGTGCATCCCCCTGAAATCTTGCCAATTGACTCTGGTTTTCCAGCTATCTTGAGTTACAACCAAAAGCCATGTGTATAAAACAGCTTTCTTGGAGCTGTCCCCAGCAGTGGGGTGCCCGAGTGGAGCATCACCCTAATTGCAGGGCTTCTGTTCATTGTTCGGAGGAGCTCTGTGGAAAAAGACCTGGGAGTCCTGGTGATCAACAGGATGACCGTGAGCCAGCAATGTGCCGTTGTGGCCAAGAAGGCCGATGGTATTATTGGGTGCATCAAGAAGAGTGTGGCCAGCAGGTCAAGGGAGATTCTCCTCCCTCTCTGCTCAGCCCTAGTGAGAGGACCACTCCAGAGCCTCTAGAGTACTGTGTCCAGTTCTGGGCTCCCTGGTTCAAGAAGGACAAGAAATTGCTAGAGAGGGTGCAGTAAAGGGCTATGAAGATGTTGAAGGTGCTAGAACTTCCTATGTTCAAGTGGGCAGCACTGGAAAAGATTGGCCCCCTGCTCCTGACATGCACCTCAACACTTGTAAATACTTCAGAGGTGCATGTCAGGAGGAGGGGGCCAATCTTTTTCAGTGCTGCCCAACAACAGTACAAGAGGTAACAGACACAAACTTGAACATAGGAAGTTTCTTCTAAACATTAGGAGAGATGTCTGTACTTTGAGGGTGGCAGAGCACTGGACCAGGCTGCCCAGAGAGATGGTAGAGTCTCCATCTCTGGAGACATTCAAAACTTCCCTGGACAATGTGATCCTGGGCAACCTGCTTTAGATGAACCTGCTCTGTCAGGGGGTTTGGACTAGGTGATCTTCAGAGTTCACTTGCAAGCCCTATCGTTCTGTAATTCTGTGTGGTTCCGTGAGTTGCATCAGTTGGGGTTGAACAGTGCACTTAAGCGTAAGTAATTGTGCAAACAGTGCATTCGGTGAACATATTTGGAGGCACCAAGAATGGATGACTTTAGCTGCACCTACCACAGAGAATTTTCCATTTCTCAGCTAATTTACAAGCTGCTTAGAAAAATCGTGAGTTGACAAGAGGAAAAAATGGATGGGAAAGAGGGCAAAGTGTTGGGTAATGAGAAAATTTTACACCTAGGTGAATGGCATTTATGTAAAGGCCTGTGCAAAGGAGTGAGGCTTTATCTCTTATTGTTCAGGAGGATGACTGGGAAAAAATAGATTAGGATAAAGGAGGAAGGCTGCAGGTCTTTCAGTCTGACAAATGAGAGTAGAATATCTCCAGCATAAAAATATCTTTTCCCAAAGATGGAACGTGATTTAAATAACAGAGCCTGGAAGAAAGAACCCAAGAGCCTCTCATATAATTGAGACTTCTGAGCATCTGCCAAACCCAAAATATTTTGAGTTATGCATGGTTAAACTGATTTCTGGCAGCTGTTTGTGTCGAGAGCAGACTGGTGTCTTCTGAAGGTATTGTTCTTTTCTGTACCCTCATGCTGGTCACCTTCTCATGCGCATTGTGAGAAAGCCAAATGGATGGCACCCTTTAAGCTACAAAATTGAGTCATAAAACTTGCATGGCTGAAAGCGTGCGTCAAAACCAGTGCCGTGATACGGCAAAGGCCCATTTCACTGCTTGCAGGACCATTAATGAAGTGACTCATTGTCAGCTGATGTGAGAGCAAAATTTGTCCATATGGGAATGGAAAAGACTAAAGACTTGAAGGAAATCCAAAGTATAGCCACCAAAATACACCCGCCAGCCTTTATTCTTCGTAAGTCCTCCATGGTGGCAAAGGCACAGAGATTTTTCTCTGACTTTATGTTCTGTCTATCTAAAAAATAGCTTGCCTTGTCCTCCATCGATACGTAATAGTTTCTTACAGCTGGTGTAAAAATAGATAGTTTAGATGCAAACTAAAACTCCATCAGATCAGCTCATCTGTACATTAAATATCAATGTTGAATTCAATAACGCTCAATATTTCAGCAGAAGGGCTGTGTTTTCCAGTCTTTTCTTCTTGCCTCAAGTAAAGCATCACTTGTAATATTTAGTATTTGCTTTATGGAGATGTCAAAAGAAGCTGCAAATATGTCTCCATTAACTGATCAATGTTGTACTGCATTGCTTTTGGTTTCTTTATCTAGTTGATACATCAAAGAAAGTAATTTATTTCCTATGTGGAAAACTGCACGGCCAGCTAGGAAAATAAAAGGGGTAAAATTCCTTTTCTTTATAGCTATGTTAGACCCTTTATTTCCACGAGAGGTGAATTTGGCTCACGGTCTGGAGAGTTTAATTGTTAAGTGTTTAATGTTCCAAATTGCTTAATTACACAACAGGAGAATGGGAGACTTTCTCCAGGACAATAAATCGTAATTAAAGAGCACATTTATTACTCGACCACACTGCAAGAGGAGCCGCCTACCCCATATCTCTTCTTGTGGTCTAGTGTCAAAGATCGAATATCTTCGCCTTCCAATTCCAGCCTTCCTCAGGCTACTGTCGTGTTCAATCATTCTCTTATGTATGTTGAAAAAAAGGATCTGTTTTCTCCTCCAGCAGCTGAGTTTATCTAATGAAGTCTCTCATGAACTGTTTAGTGGCTTCGCTAGAAGAATACAGCTGTCTGAGAAGGACTAGGGAGCTGCTTGGCTCTGGCGTGAGAAGCATCACAGAACTTTGGAAAAGGAGAAGAGGAACAAGCAGAGGTGGACTCAGAGCCATAAAAACACCATCAGCCTTATACCCAGGGGTGGTGGACCAAGGCAAAGATTACTCAAGTGACTTCTTGTGCTCTGACCACCTCTTGAACTAGCTGATTTATTCCTAAAAATCTCTTGGAGACTGTATTCAACTACGTCCAGAGATTACAAAGCTTGAGAGCAAGGAGCAGCTTGTACTTGCAGGGAATCCTGCGAGGACAACCCCATGACACCTTGTTAAAAACCAGGAGGGGGATGGTGGGGAAAGGCAGTGTTCTTTAGCCTGGTTACTTTAACCTGGTAACTCTAACTTCCATTACTTGTGGTGGGCTTTGTGCCCTGGGCTCAGCATGGGGCAGAAATGGTGTCATCCTGAGCTGCTGTTTGCAATAGCGATGCATCCTCCATGCCCAAGCGCTGCCTTTCGATAGCCAGAAGGTCACTTGGGACTGACTGAGAGCTGTTTTACAACGTGAATGGAGGTGGAAGTGCAAAATACAGCGCTGCTAATGCATTGCCAGTGTTTCTACCAGTGAAACCTTTCCTCCGGAGAACACTGAGGGTCTAGACGAAGAGATTCATTCATCCATGCTTTGCAGGAATAGAGGTTCTCTTTGTGTTTGAACTGATTTAGGATGCTTTTCTGAAACTGTAATTTCTGTCATTGTCACATTCTTGCATTCACAGAATCACAGAATGGTGAGGGTTGGAAGGGACCTCTAGAGATCATCTTGTCCAGCCCCTCTGCCTCAGCAGGTTTGCCTAGATCCAGTTGCACAGGAATGTGTTCAGGCAGGTTTGGAATCTCTCCAGAGAAGGAGACTCCACAGCCTTTCTGGGCAGCCTGGGCCAGGCTCTGGCACCCTCACAGCCAATAAGTTTCTCCTCCTGTTCAGATGGAACCTCCTTGGTTCCAGTTTGTGCCTGTTGTCCCTTATCCTGTCACTGACCACCACTGACAAGAGTCTGGCCCTATCCTCTTGGCCCCCACCCTTCAGATATTGATCAGCATTGATCAGATCCCCTCTCAGTCTTCTCTTCTCCAGGCTAAACAACCTCAGGTCTCTCAGCCTTTCCTTGGCACAGAGATGGTCCGGTCAGAGTCGATGCTCCAATTCCTTCTGATTGTTTCATGTAGAGACAGGAGAAAATTTTTAATAGCCATTTCATCTACATGTAGCAACTTTATATTCAAATTTGCAGAATAAGAAATAGGCACTGGAATGAAAATACCACTTCATTAGTAGGCCTGGTAGAAATTGGTTTTAAATTACTGCATCTGAAATTCATATTCATGGATTTTCTAAAAAGCAAGTTTTAGTTTTGTTTTGACAAGCAAGGCCTGTGCATCACGGAACATTATATACTTCTGGAAGAATCAGATTTTGGAACCAAAAAATGCACCCACAGTCGTGTGGCTTCTCCACAATCCATGCTTCAAATAGCTTTATTAGGAATAAAACTGTTTGAATGTAAATGTTAAACGCTCATTAAACTCATTTTTGAGTTTTGTGGGTGGGATCACTACATACAGAGCGAAATAACTTCGACCTGTCAGAAGCTGAGCCCCTCTTCTGTAATCAAAATGAGTTTGCTTTTGTTTGTTTCTGTAGAATGTCATTTTACATATTCTTGCATCTATACACAATATTGTGATGAGAAATCTTCCCTGTACTTTTATAATTAGTATTTTCATTTCAGCACCTATATGCTTCTTGCATGCTGGAGGAAACGGTAGATGCAATAAAAGGGTTGTGAAGACTGTAGTAAAAATGATCTGAACAATATTATCCTTTCCCTCTCAAATCTCGAAGTCCTTTCCAGGCAGGAATGTGTCATCAAGGTATAGCACTGAGAGCTCAATTTTCTACATGTGAAAAATAGGCTGTAAATTGATGGATTCTGAGCTAATATTTCTGTGTATTATTCTAGTGAGCTCTTTCCAACCCCAAGGCAGTCCTTTCCAGCATCATCACAGCCTCATGGGGATTTTCATCTCCTCTTCCTCTCAACCCTTAGAGAGCATCTGTGGATGATGAATCATTTGAGTGAACCACATAACTTTTTAATACATTGAGAAATTCTCCCCCCAGAAGGAAACCAACCCCAAGCTGTAAGAATCAGAAACCAGCTTCTTATTTTTAAGTCCTTATAGGAAGATAAATGGGCTATGGGAATATGTGTAGCTTTATTGCAAAGATGGATGATCAGCGTGGATTGCTTTGAGAAGCCACAGATGACATCTTGAGCAGCGGGACGGATCTCAACACAATTTTGAATACTGTGCTCTGTTTGTGCATTGCTGCTCGGATTTCCCTGTCTCTTCTCTGGATCTGGTTACAACTCCATGAACGAAAAGTGAGGTAAACTCATTCCCTCTGCAGATATTTGCTGTCAAGCATTTTGCAGAAATATCCCCATTTCAGCTCTGCCAAAGCTCAGTTCTATTGAAAAAAATTAAATGCATTCTTCAAAATCATTAGGAAACTCTGAAGTGTGGGAGGCACCATTAAAGATTGATTTTGCTCATTCTTGAGATAAATGTATTTGTGCTTCATATTAGATTGATACTTAATATGAACAAATTAATCAAGCATTTGTAAAAAATAATGATAAAAATAAACTGACTTCTAAAGTGAAGTTAGCACTGGGGTCTTGGAATTGAACTCTATTTGAAATTAACAATAAATCAGCAGCCTCAGAAATTAGTTCTTAATTTTTTTTTGTTAAGGACCTGGAGGGATTTGTCCAAAGCCACCTGAACATGAGCCAGCAGTGTGCCCAGGTGGCCAAGAAGGCTACCAGCAGCCTGGCCTGTATCAGCATTAACACAACAAGCAGGACTAGGGCAGAGATCATTCCCCTGTACTTGACACGGATGATGTCACACCCTGAACCCTGGGTTCAGTTTTGGGCCCCTCACTCCCAGAAGGGCATTGAGGGGCTGGGACGTGGCCAGAGAAGGGCAATGAAGCTGAGGAAGGGTCTAGAGCACAAGTCTGGTGAGGAGCAGCTGAGGGATTTGAGGTTGTTCAGCCTGGAGAAACAGAGGCCCAGGGGAGACCTTCTCACTCCTGACAACTCCCCGAAAGGAGATTGGAGCCAGGTGTGGTTGGTCTCTTCTTCCAAGGAACAAGTGATAGGACAGGAGGAAACGGACTCAAGTTGCTGTTCAGGTTGGACTAGAGGAACAATGTCTTCCCCACAATGGTTGTCAAGGCCTGGCCCAGGCTTCCCAGGGCAGTGGTGGAGCCCCCATCTCTGGAGATACTTAAAAGCCATGGAGATGTGGTGCTGATGGACATGGTTTATTGGCGGGATTGGCAGCGTTGGGTTAGTGGTTGAACTTGATGATCTTAATAGTCTTTTCCAACCAAAATAATTCTATGATACCATGTACTTATATAAATAATCAATCGTAAGTATATTTGCTGCTTTACTAGTGATAGCTTTAGAGACTTGCCGTTAATACTGAAATATGTACTTGCTTTCTGTAGTAATTTTATAGTATCGTTATATACACACAGAGATATATATTTGCTTAGTAGTAGTACCTTGTAATAAAGAAATTTTAATAAACAAACCCCCTCCAAATTCTCAGTGCTTCTGTGTCACAGAATACACCACATCAATGTTTACATTTCCGTAGGCTGGGTAACCTTTAGGTCATGATATTTATGAAACAGTAACTTCTATTTTAAGATCTAACAAGATCCTTTTAAATTTTTTATTTATTTTTTTTTAATCAGTGATCTTGATCTGTTTTACCAAACAGTGTAAGACCCTGCTCCCTCCAAAATACTTTGTGCCCTTTAAAGGCACCCTTTAATTTTGACGTGCCTTAATACAACATCATCTTCCATTCACCTCTTTCTTTACTCTGCTATGGAAGTATTCAAAGTTCTCTGCTCACTATGAATTGTCTTATTACATGTCTAGTAGGGATATGGTGTCTAAACTTATTTCAGAGCCCTCCAAGTTTTCCTTTTCTCTTCGGTGTGTTGTTTTGGTAGAGTAGCACGGTAAGGCTGGAGCCATTCTCGCTTTGTAGTGTATTGTGGACCCAGTAGTGCAGGTTTACATGTGGATCCACAGGGCTGAGAGGACTTTATTTCAGAGCATTTCTATTAGGGAGGAGAGGTTTCTGTTTGTGACGGTGGTTTTGCTTTGGAGTGAGTGTCTCTGGATTCCCTCTGCAGGAAGTGGGATTATATAATCTTTTAACATTATCTATTTTTGCAACATTTGGGGCCCAGTTTAGTACCTGACATGCAAATGCAGATTCCCATGAGGTGAGTAAGAGACGGTGAACACTGACCTTTCTGTGCTACGTATAGACCTACAGAGAGGAAGGCAAAAGTGCTCTGGAGTCTGATGGAGCAGGATCCTTTAAAAATCTGTTTTCCAATCTGGGGTGAGAGGAGGCCTTTTAGTGACTTGAGAACATCTGAAATGCTTACTTCTCTGTCTTGTACGTTGTTACATCTTAGATGATGGTCTCAGGTGTGAGAACCCTGTATTTGCCCCGTGCGTATACTCTGCTTCTTACCATGGCATCACTTGTGTAATCCAGAAGGTCCATCTTCAGTTCCTTCCCATCTTCTGGCTCTTGTTCCTCAGATGTCCTTTGAACCTCCCAGGCTGATCCTGAACTGTTTTCTTTCCATTCAACCTTCGCTTTCAAATCCCCCTCACACGTCTTCTGTCGGCACGATATTGGTGAGCAGATAAAGCAGACTTGCTCTCCTAAGATGAAATGTTCAAAAAGGAAAGGTACAGTGAGATGGGAATTACATAACAGCCATGGGTCAGAGTAATTTTCCTTTTGATAATAGCTGTGTTATTCACGGATGAGTGTTCTCAGGGATTAGTTTCTCAGTGAAAATGATCAAAATTACTCCGTGGTTTTCATGTGTGGTGTTAAAGCCCTAAATCTTTTCCTTTTTTAACACAAAAATTGGAGACAATTTCACCTGAAAGTGTAATACATGTAACAATGTTCACATTGAGCTTAGTGTACTAGTATTTATTCCCTGATTGTACAGATACTCTGCTAAAAACCTCAAGTGTTTGAAGGCTTATGTGTGCAATAGTTGGTTTTAATCCGATTCTGAGTTTATGTGCTCTCCTTCATAACCCATTTAATTGGTTTTCATGTTGCAGGGCTCTGGTGTTTTCATTCACAGTGTAATTGAATATGTTTTAAAACTAAAGGCTGAAAGAACTTGATTTCCCTTTTAAAATGCTCTTTTTTTTTCCTTTTTTTCTCACAGATGGGAAGGTTGAAGTGACAAAAGAAGGCGTGAAGTTGTGCACCATGGGACCTGGCAAAGTATTTGGGGAGTTAGCCATCCTCTACAATTGCACCCGTACAGCAACTGTCAAAAGTAAGATCATTTTTAAACTTTGATGTTGAATGACTTGGAATTTCATTGGAAAGTAGAGTTCTGTCATCTCTTCTTTGGAGCTTCAGTAACCTCTTTAGAGCATGTATGGAATTTAGCCACTGTGAGTTGGGAAGAAGATGCAAAAAAGTTTTTCAGTGAATTCTTTTGCTCAGGTTTATTCATGTAGGCAACCTCCTTCGTTAGTACAGCACGTTTGATGCGCCCTCGTGGCCGAGGAGCCTGTAGCTCATACCGTAATTTTCCTTATGATTCTGGCTGAATCTCATGCTACATGTGGCTGTTGCTTAGAAGAGCACATCCAGTCCTTCTGAGTCTTCAAGAGAAACCCAGTAAGTGAAGCTTATGTATTTTTGCAGGAGAAGTGATTGTTTTTCCCCTACACTGACTAAACAAAATCAGGACAAAGCCCTTGAATGGCACTGATCTACTGCTCTATGTCTCCAGCACTTCTGTAATCTGGTTTCTTTTATGAATGTTCTGGTCAAAAGCCTGGGTTGCACAATCAGTAGAGGAAAAATCATATTGCTGTGTACTACATAAATATATTTTCATTTAAATTCAGATTAATAGCTGAGATTTGGGATATGTATCACATCCCTCCTTGATCTTGAGGATGAATGTTTATGGTGACATCTTAGGTAGAGGTTTCACAGGAGACGATAAATTCTTCTGCGGTTTTAAGGTGCTTTTTGGGAGAAGGTAGAAGGTTACGGATGAGATAGAATAATACAAAGACAAACAAGTGATACCAAAATAGTGAGACACATGAGTTTCTGTTCAGAAGAAAGCCTTGTAGAAATACCTAGTTTTACTTCAAAAAGACTGAGAAGAGGAACAGATAGGCAGAAATGACAAACCAGGAAAAGAGAACTAAATACTTTTGTGAAGAACGTGGTGTTCTCCATAATTTTAAAGACCTTGACTGAGGTATTCTGTTTGCACCTGCACAAACCTTGCCTTTTTACAAGTGCTGCTTTTTGCAGGTAAATCCTTGCCTACAATAGAGTCAGTTCATTAGTGGCACAGCTTATGCTTCGAAGTGATCCAAAAGATTAGCAAATACTTGGGAGTAATCCTAAATTCTGCAGCAAATGTGCGTGTTGCACGAGTCATGGCTGGCTCCGTGGGGACGGCCCCAGAGACCTTCAGACTACTTCAGACAGTGTGTATTGGGCTGCTCTTCTCTGAGGTGCTTTATCTCCTTCCCTCTAATTTATTAAGGAACCAAAGGGAACAGGGGTGTGAGTGGGAAGTGGGTGTTGATCCACCTTGTCCTCCTCATACCTTCCTACTCTGTAGGTGCATTACCCATGTACAGCCTGATTTTCTGCGCAACTAAAGGTTGGGGGGGATTACTGATGGCGATCAATTCAGATAAGCTGCAGGCTTATGTGATAAATACAGTTATGGAACATTGGAAAGAGCAGGGAAAGAGAGGAGATGGTCAAATTCTAGAAAAGGAAACAAGAGGATGATTATAGTTTCATTCCCCTTTGAAATGCAGGGCTAAAATGCACTTGATCCTCTAGTACTGTGAGCACAACATCATAGAATCCTGTGTGATCACACTGTTCCTGTGTCCATTTTCAATCTGTTTGTACAAGTGACTCCAACAGGAGTTTTTACCGTGAATTTTGCTATTTCTCACTTTCTCATGTACTGAGTCTCCTCACTTGAGCAAACTTCCAGATTGCCACTTGGCACTTAGTTTTACCAAATCCTTTTTTTCCCTGGATAAATTGGGGGCAGTAGTGAGGCCACTACTGTAACTGTCCTCAGAGAAATCGTTCTTCAAGAAAGAGATGTCTGCATGTGTTGTTGTAGTCTGTTCTTTTCCCGTTGGCTTTTTAAAATGATAATTGCACATCTCCTTCCGCTGGCAGCTGTCAGGCAGATAGTCTGGTCTCCGAGTGACTTTCAGGTATTTTCTCTCTCATTATTGCACAAGTAAGAAGCAGTTGTAATCAGCTTTGTATCCTTTCAAGTGCGGTGGCACATGAGGTCACAGCTTGACTTTGGGGAACTGTTTCAGCTAGACCTGAGTGAACACAGATCTTGGAGGTGTGCATGTCAATTTAGGGCATAGTAGTGACTTAAATTATTGCTACTGCTGCCGATGAACCGCTTCAAGCATCTGTTTGTTCTTTTGACTAAATGATCAATAAATTTCATAAATCTCTAGAATGCCGTTAAATATTCCATTGAGTGTGATGATAACTTTGATCATTACAGGGTTTGTTTCAGGAGAAATAAACAATTGGTGATTGTAATGAGAATAGACACCCAGTCAACATTGATGCTGGAGGTGGTGAAGATGTGTCAAGGGGCATCATCCAACTTTCATTTAGAGAAACACTTTAAGTCAGGGCTTCTCAATTTCCAGAAGTTAGATTTCTGTTACCTCCAGAGTGTCAGAAGTGGTTTTTGATGTGCCTGCCAGTACTTCATTACAAGGATATTATTTCTTTTTGAACAATGAAGTTGCAGCACAGGCTGATGGAGGGCTGCATTGTGGGAGTCTGAAGCTCAGCTTTGCCTATGGGCCATCACGGTGTGTCAGCTGTGTCGACACCTCTTGATGTAACTCATTTGTATGTATACTCTTTCTTTGACATTGTAATTAATACAGTTTTTAGTGTCATTAGTTACTGCATTAGTCTACGTGGGCTCTTCAGCTGGTATTCGCACTGTAGAAGACTGCAAACATAAAGGGATAGATCGCTGTAGGAAGGGCTTTGTCTTTTAAAATTAATTTAGAAGACTTTAAAATTTAATTACTCTGATCTGACTCCTGTTTCATTATTAGGACCTCTTCAATAAGACAACCCAGATCTTTTGAAAGCCTACACCAATAGGATTGTTCTAATATTTTTAAAAATATTATTGCAGTCTTAAATAAAGGCAGAATGGAGTCTTAACCAGGGCATGGGAGGAAAGAACAACCAAACCGTCAGGTGTTCAGAAGCACCAAGGAAGGTGGTAGGGCCACATCTCATGACATGTGGTCACATCTTTCAGATAACCGCTTAAGATTTTTTTACTTTCAATTTTTTTGTGTTTTTGTTATTCTGAGACTTTTCCTTTTTGTTTCCGGATGTTAGAGAACGAATAATCATTATCTTTTCTCCCTGAAAGGAAGTTGGAGCGAGGTGGGAGTCAGTCTTTTCTCACAAGGAACAAGCAATAGGAAAAGAGGAAACGGCCTCAAGTTGCTTCAGAGGAGGTTTAGGTTTAGGCCTGGCCCAGACTGCCTGGGGCAGTGGTGGAGTCCCCATCCCTGGAGGGGTTTCAAAACTGGAAATGTGGTGCTGAGGGACATGGTTTAGTGGTGACCTGGCAGTGCTGGGTTAACAGTTGGACTTGATGACCCTGAAGATCTCTACCAACCAGAATAATTCTATGATTCTAATGGAGACTATTTAGTCTGCTCTAAGTATGTACTTGTTGTGGCTTCCTAACATGCTGATGTTCGCAGATGGGAGTCCATTACGTATACGGCGAAGTCCAGATCAGCAGTTAAGTTCTGCTTCTGTCTGTATTGATTATCCAAAGTTCTCAAATACCTACATGTGAAACTTGATGCTACTTGCAATTTAAAGCAGAATCACTAACTTTCCTCCCTGATTCCAACAAATAATTAATTTCAGTGCTTTAGAAAAAGGACAGAAAAACTCCACTCATAACAAATAAATTATCTCATACCTAATCTGATGTCTTGAATCCCCTGCGAGGGTGGTATTCTCCAGAGAGACCTGTTTACCTTTATATCTCAAATTGTTATTGTCATCTTTTCAAGGATGCTGCTAAAGAGAAAAATAGTGCAGGTGGTAAACTGTGTTTTCAGATCACTCAGATAACGTTGTCGACTCAGTGTGTGACCCAAATACTAAAAAAATGTTGGGTTTTGTTGTTGCTTTTGCTACCAAGTGTGTTATCACAAGAGTCTGAAAGAAGCAAAAATATAAAAATTCAGATGTGAATTTGTTTATTAGTAGCATGGGTAGTATAAAGAACTATATGAGATGTCAGAAAAAAAGAACAAACAAAAAAGCAAAAAGTACCCCAAACTCCAGCTGTATTCAAGTTGTATATACAACTCTGTAACTCTTCTTTTGATAACACAGAAGATCTTAGTAGGTGGAAATTTTTCTGAAGTTAGTATTGTGCAGTTCTCATTCCTCTTAAAGAACAACCTGATTAGTAGAGTTAAGTAGTAGGTTTGCAGACATTTTTGGAAGCACGGATTTTATGAAAAAGAGCGGGTTCTTTGTGCAGTAAGGATTATTATATTTATTTGATGAGTGGCCTTAGGATCTGAAACTCTATTGTCTTGGGGACAAAATTTGAATAAAAACTTCCACAAAACCATTTTAATGCAAAGCTGCTGGTTTCAGTGGAGTTAGACTTAACACCAGTCAGTGTTTTTAGGAAAACAGTATTAGCAAAAAAAAAAAAAAAGGCAAGCAAGCACAAGCTGAAGCTGTGAAACTGTAAATTATGTAAATCTTTTTTGTCTGGTGAATCTGAGGGTCCTTCTTCAAAAGCCAGCACAAGAGTTTCTCAGGCTTAGCAGCAGTGCTAATTTTATGAAACTCGGTGCCACACAGCATGATTAAGGATGTAGTCTATCAATTGATTGCCAAGCTTGGATGAATTTGATTTCCCACCACTTTTTTAATGCAATCCTGCAGAAATGCTTTCCTAGCTTGCTAGCTGCTGTCCCAGAAATCACCCTGACTTTACAAAGAGCCTGGTAACATGGATAATTTGCAAGGACAATCAAGGAAACAGTCAGTTGCCAGTTAAAACTGCAGAGACTCATTAAAAGCCTTTGAGAAGGATGTTGCCTTCGTATGTTCTCTTCTAACAAGTAGAGGAACTAGTGTAAAGTTTGGTCAGCTTTTTTTAAAACGATCTCGTATCCTGGAAAGAAATCGAGTTAAGATATTCAGCCATTTGATTAAAACCTTTGTGATACTACTTACAGATATGAAACCCAGACTGGCCATGCCAGAGATGATCAACTTGCAGATCAGTCTGGTGGTGTGCCTGGTAGGAAATAAATGGATATATCCTTGGAGAAAGTAATTTAAACCCCTCTCTTGCACAGCCTGTATTTTTCTCTGACCTTTATGGGTTTTGTCACATAATGTGACTAAGTGGAATTGGATTATTCCTTCAAAGGAAAAACAACAAGAGGAAATGATGTTGAGGACAATGGACAAGACATAGCAGAACATTTTTATCCCCTCTTCTTGTTCAACAGGCAGGAGCATCTTCAGTATGGACCTCCATGGCTCGAGGGATAGAAGAATATTGTGGTCCTGACCATGCAGCATTGGGCAGTGAAATTTTAAGTGAGAGAGAGTGTAATCAAAGCGGGAATAGTCTGACATGGGAAGAGCAAAATGAAAAATTCATACAACACCTGGGTTCATTGTGTGCCTGAAACAATCAGACTTCTCAAACTCAATGGCAAAAATAAGAGCTGGTCAAGGGCAAAACAGAGGAAATATGGAGTCATTCCTCTTGGGGTGTATTGATACTTATTGGATTATTAGTTTAAACTAAAAGAAGGAGATTCAGACTAGATAGAAGGAGGAATTTTTTTTTATATTGAGGGTGGTGAGACCCTGGCCCAGGTTGCCCAGAGAGGTGGTCGATGCCCCATCCCCGGAAATGTTCTCTTTGACTCAAGCTTTCACCAGTGCAGAGCCTTTAGTATAGAAAGGCTTGGTAAAGGATTGGTAAATCCTGTCTAGGAAATACAATTATAGAATCTTTGGGTAGGAAGGGACATTTCAAGGCCATCTAGTCCAAGCCCTCTGCAGGGAGCAGGGACAGCTGCAACTAGAGCAGGTTGCTCAGAGCCCAGGCCAACCTGACCCGGAATGTGTCCAGGGGTGGGGCATCAACCTCCTCTCTGGGCAACCTGGGCCAGGGTCTCACCATCCTCCGTGTGAAAAATGTCTTCCTTCTCTCTAGTCTAAATCTCCCTCTTTTAGTTTAAAACCCTCACCCCTTGTCCTGTCACAAGAGGACCTGCTAAAAAATCTGTCTCCGTCTTTCTGATAAGCCCCCTTTGGATGCTTTCTGCTATACGTTTTATTTTCTACCGCTGATAGTAGAGAAGATAATGGCTTATTCTGACTTAAATACTATGACCCCACGTTTGAAAGTTTCAAACTGTTTTTTTCCTTTCTTTCAGTGTTTCTGACATAAAAGGTCTGAAAGAATGGAAAGTCACATATATTCAGTTCCTATGAATCATGAGACTGAAATAAAGAATGCCTTATAAACAAGACAGGTGCAAACTCGAGCAAGATTTTGTTTGATTCTCTGAAAAAATGCTTTATCTTTCCTGTTTTATTGGATTGACCTATTAATTTGAAGGTTACTGAGTCTCAGTTCCTGTGTTAGGAGCAACTGCAGTTCGAGCTGAAAAAATAAGTGAGGGGTGGGTGCTGCTGCTCTTGCCTGGCTCAGCTGGGCCGTAAAGCACCGGCCCTGCCTCTAGGAATTGTCAGTGTGGCTTTTTCTTCCTTTTACTTTGAGCTGTTATTAAACCCAAGACATCCCAGGCACTTGCTTGCTGCTCCTTTAAACGCTCCTGTAGTCGGGGTGTTCGCGTTGCCTTCGTTCTTGAGAAAATCTGCCTCATCTCTCAAAGTCTTTAATTAGTGCTATGAATTAAAGTAAACTTTTTTTTTTCCTTTTGATTTGGGTTTTGGTCAGTGTGCTTGTTATTAACAACGCAGTTTGTTTCGTTTGCCTGCCTTTGGCATCTTTAGCATTTTACTAATCTTTTCAGGATAGGAAGTGTTGCAGTTCGGAGGACAGTTTTCTGTAGCTCTTTTGACTGGAATTGTGGGGTTTTTCTTCAATCGTGGTTTTTTTTTTAATGAAAGTTTGTTTATCTTTTTTATTTTGAAAGAGTCCAGCGCCGAGCCACGGAGATGATTAAGGGAGTGGAGCATCGCCGTTATGAGGAGAGGTTGAGGGAGCTGGGTCTCTTTAGCTTGGAGAAGAGTCATCTGAGGGGTGACATTAATATTTATAAGTATGTAAAGGATGAGTGTCACGAGGATGGAGTCAGGCTCTTCTCAGTGACGTCCAATGGTAGGACAAAGAGCAATGGATGCAGCTGGAACATAGAAGATTCCATGTTAACATAAGGAAAAACTTTTTTATGGTGAGGATGACGGAGCACTGGAACAGGCTGTCCAGAGAGGTTGGGGAGTCTCCTTCTCTGGAAACACTCAAAACCCAACTGCACGCGTTCATGTGTCACCTAATGTAGGTGATCTTGCTCTGGCAGGGGGGTTGGACTAGATGATCTTTCCAGGTCCCTTCCAGCCCCTAACATTCTGTGATGCTATGATTTCTGCTAAACTAAAGAGAAAGTTCTTCAGTACAGTATTTTGTTGTGTGTGCCTATGTGTTGGAAAGATGGCGGGAAACAAATGCAGCAGCATCCCATGAATCTCTTTGTTTTCCTCTCCTTACTTAGGTTATTTCCTAATTAATAGCTCAAGATTCTAGTCTTGGGTTGCTCATTTTCTGTACCTCTTCCTTCAGCACCTCCTTGGAGGCTTTAAAAAGGCATTATGAAACAGAGCCTGGAAAATTTGGAAAGCATTTTAGATTGGGAGACACCATTAGGAATGGGACTTGAAAATTTGTTACAGCCACATTTGCAAATGGAGCACGGAGAAATCTTGCGTACCCAGAGAAATACAGGTCTGTAAAACTATTTAGCCTGGTGAAATTCTTGAAGAGCATTCATCAAACGCACTGGGAAGAGCAGCTTGTGGAGGTTTGGGCATCACATGCTATTTGAAGACTGGTCTGGCTATGTGGTGAAGCTGGAGCAGAGGGAACAATTCAGCTCAAATGGAGTTGTGGGTAGTGCCAGGTACCCTGGTTGTCCTCTGGAAAGCTGTGTACATCCTCAGCCGTATCTGCTCATCTCTGGATGACGTCTACTGTCACATTCCCGTTGCAGAGAATAACTTTCCCTCTCCCTCAGATATATGATGTTATTTAACACTCAATAGCATGAATTTGTTTTATTATAGGAAAAAGCTTCCATTGTAAGTCCACAGTTAAAAACTCCCTCAGCCTGTCCTAATAAGAGAGGTGCTCCAGCCCCCTAATCATCTTTGTCATCCTTCTCTCGACCCTCTCCAACAGATCATGTCCTTCTTGTGTTGGGGGCTCCAGAGTTGGAATCAATCACCTCATGGTGCCTTGCCTGGTGTCCATAAAAGCACAGATTTAAAGATATTTTTGCCTTTCATAGCTCAAGGTTTCTTTCTGAGTTACAATAGATTATTTTTAAAGATTTGATTATACCTTTCAGTATTGGAGGAGTTGTGCTTCTCTACATTTGAAGTCCATCACTTTCAATAACCTTCCATTAAGATCATCTTATAACCAAAATCTCCCAACAGTAATCTCAAATACGTAACTAGTCAGTAAATGTTACTGCAATTTATATTGCTTTGAGCTGAGCTGTAGCATCGTTATCTGCACTGGCTGGTGGGTTTGGACTGTGCTGATCCTGCTGCCTCTGCAATGGGAGCAGTGGGCTCCAGATCTCCACAGCCTCCAAGGAAAAGCAGTATTTTTTTCCATGTTAAAAGCATGCTCCTACCAGCATGTTTTTGTATTGGGAGTTTCTGGTGTTCACATTGGACTTCCAAAATCTAAGGAACATATAGTGCTCTCATTTATAACTTTATGAACAGGGAATTTAACATTTCTTAGCATATAACACTTTGAAAAAAAAAATTACATTTAAATTCTGTGAACTTGTGTTCAGACTTTTTAGCTATTAACTATTCTAAAAGGACCTCAAATTCATTGCACTATTCTCATTGTGCCTCCCAAATATTAGCAAGCAAGAAAAGAAGAGTTGGAAATATTTCCTTTTTGTTCTTCTATTGGCTTTTTTCTTCTACCCCCCAACAAGTAAGAGATCAACAGTGATTGTATCTGCTATATTTTGGTATCTTTTAAATTATGAACTTTCTCCCTTATTTAGTCTTCAAAGTTTACCCTTGAATGGTTTATGGTAAATTCTTTAGCTTCTGTAGGATTTCTGAGTGCATCTAAGTTCCATCTGGAGATGCAGAGCAGTGCTCCTGCTTCTAGTGCCTGTGCAGTGTAGAAATGTGTGCAAACACTGAAATCAAAAGTATTCTTCTCTTAAATACTCCCCAAGTATAATGCTAATTATTTTTTCCTTATTTTGCATATTTTTTTAGCTATTGCATGGCTCAAAATCATAGAATAACAGAATTGTTTGGATTGGAAAAGACCTTTGAGAACATCAAGTCCAACCGTTAACCCAGCACTGCCAGGGCACCGCTAAACCATGTCGCTCAGCACCACATCCATAAGGCTTTGAAACCCCTCTAGGGTTGGGGTCTCCACCACTGCCCTGGGAATCCTGGGCCAGGCCTTGACAAACCTTGCAGGGAAGACATTTTTCCTCATGTCCAACCTAAACCTCCCCTGGCACAACTTGAGACCATTTTTCCCTCTTGTCCTATTGCTTTTTCCTTGGGAGAAAAGACTTGACCCTACCTGGCTCCAGCCTCCTTTCAGGGAGTTGTTGAAAGTGAGAAGGTCTCTCCTGAGCCTCCTTTTCTCCAGACTGAACAAGCCCAGGTCCCTCAGCTGCTCCTCACCAGACTTGTGTTCTAGACGCTTCTCCAGCTTCATTGCCCTTCACTGGACATGCTCCAGCCCCTGAATGTCCTTCTTGGAGTGAGAGGCCCAAAACTGAACCGAGGATTCAAGGGGCAGCCTCTCCAGTGCGTAGTCCAGAGGGACCATCCCTGCCCTAGTCCTGCTGGCCACACCAGTGCTGCCACAAGCCAGGATACTGGTGGCCTTCTTGGCCACCTGGGCACATGCTGTCTCATCTTCAGGCAGCTGTTGACTAACCGCCCCCAGTCCTTTTCCACTAGGCAGTTTCCAGCTGCTCTTCTCCCAATCTGGAGTGTTGTAGGGGGTCATTGTGACCCAAGTGCAGGACCTGGCACATGACCTTATTGAACCTCATCTCGTTGGCCCATTGATCCACAGATCAGGGATCCCCCGTAGCAGTGTTGGATCAGTGGAGGACATCTTCCCTTTGTATTTTTGGACATCCTCGGAGGAGCTGAGCTCTCAGCAGCAGCAGAAAGGACAGTGGGAAAGTGAGGAAGATGAGCAGACAACACGTGTTGGGATTACAGAGGAGAGGATAGAGGGCGGCATCTGTGGGTAATCAGGGGGGACTCTGGAGTTTGTTGTGACTGGCAAAGCTGTTGGAAGTTTTGTGATAGGAAGTTGCTTTCTGAAAGCAGTCTCTGCTCTCATTTTTTGTGGTGTGGGTATTTTCAAAGTAAGAGGTGCTGCTGTAGCAGGTGAGCGTGCCATGTGCTCTATTACACAGTGTTTGAGGTTAGATTTAATATATGGAAAACAAAATAGAGATGGAAGAAACCATGTCTATCTGCTACACTGCTGACTTGGCTAGTAGGTTGAGGGTTTTTTTCCTGCTTTTCATCACCTGTGATTGCTGCTTTACCTTTAGAAATTTCGAATTTCCTTCAGCAGCATCGATGTCCTCCCGTACGTGCTCATTTTGGGGTCTGACACCATATCCCAACTTGTCAGCATTTCCCAAAATAATCAGCTGAACCAGTAGCATGCAAATTATTCACCACCTCCTATTTGGGTAATATATACCCCTCAAAACTGAATTCTTTGAACCATCACAAATGAACAGATAAGAGCAGCTGCAAATCTTTTCTCTTTTTTCCTTCCTTTCAAGCTTTGCTAAGTTCTCGGCTGGCTGATAGTAGTGGGGCAATAGTTTATCAAAGGGAGAGGACTTAGGAAAGTGTTCCTCTTCGCTGCAGCAGATGTGAGGTAGAAGGTGTTTACGGAGACGGCACCTTACAATGCATTGAGCAAAATAATAACTCCCAGTTATTTCTTCTGGGATCTTGTGATCAGCTCAGTCTGGGAACTGATACCAGCGTCTGGGCTTCAGGCTTGGATGTTGTTCACGTGGTCTATATTGTCTGTATCCTTTCAATATGTAAACACGCAGTCTGTCTTGGTTTGAAAAGCTCCTCAACATGAAGAGACGATACTGCTCCGTGTCATTGTGGGGCCTCCAGCCAGGAACCAGTCTCTAAAACAAATGTGTAACCACCACGGAGGCTGGTTTTCCAGGCAGATCTTCCTGTGCTCGCCCTGTTGATGTCTTCTGCGGGCGTGAAGGTCCCTGTAAGACTTGAAAGGGCACGGATGTGACTTTGCATGCAAGGGCTTCATCTCCCCCGTCTGCTGTCAGGGATGGAACTCAAGCCCAAGGGAGCAAGAAGCAACCCTTCAGTTGTAGATGTTTTGCAGATAGTGTCTGTGTTGATAAAAAGAAATGTGTTTTTTATTTAGTGCTCAGTGCACCATTGTTACTTGTGATACGCTTAGGTCACCTTGATCGCCTTTGTGCTATTCATAGCGGAGCCATTTAAGTGTCTTGATTTCATGGATGTTGTTTGAAGTGAGATTTTTTTTTTTTTTTTTCATAGACCAGGTGTTGTTGGAAAATGTTTAAAGTTCAGAGGAGACTAGCTAGGGTAGCTAGAGATACTAGCAGGCCTTCACCTGCTGTAGCTTAGTATTACTGCCGTGATACATCAATTTAAAATAGTGATCAATGCAACACATCTGCTCTAGTTCCTAAAAGAAACAAAATTCTCAACAGAAGCTGAAAAATGCTGCTGTATTTTTGGGGACTGTATGCTGTCTCATCACATTGACGGGCCCTTTTCATCTGCAGATACATGGTGACAAAATAACTGAAATCTCCTCTATTATGTAAATCTTCTAAGCATAAATCCATTTGCTAGTGGAGCCTCGGTTAAGTCAGGGGAAAAAATTGTGAGCTTCTTGTGTTGTGATACCTTAGATGGAGTCTGTAATGACCAATATTTACTCAAGTTTGTGGCACTGTAAAGAAGACTGTAATTTACTTGCACTTATCTGCTCTAAAGGTTTCAGGCAAAGACAGATTTCATAGTATTTAAGTGTCGATGTTTAAAAGCACTTGGATACCAAATAAATTGATAGAATGGAAGATAGGCTTTTTAATTAAAAAAAAAAAAAAGGCAGCTTAAGTTCTCAGTATTGCAGGTCTGAAAAACTCATTATATTTCATGGATTGCGTCTTTTCTCTGAATGTAATTAGAACAGCAGCACTTTTATTTGTCTTCAGACTGCAATAAACCCCATCCAGACAACAGCCTCTTGACAACTGGATTTATTCCTCTGAAGTTATTTGCAAAAACCTTTACTTCTGAATTTAAGAGTAACAAATGTTTGAAACTGGTTTGGTGGAGGTCTGCCTGACACCCAGTAGGAAGAAATGAGATGTAAATAGTGTGTCGTTTTTAATTAACGAGAGGAAAAAAAGAATGTGTGAAGAGGCTTGACAGTATTTTGTTAATTCTTTAGTTTTTCCGGGTAGTCTGCAGCCTCTCAAAACAAAATAAAGTGCAAGTGGCACCATAAAGCTGTCTTCTGATTTCTGATGACATGTCCTGAATACCCTGAATTGTTGTTTGGATGGGAATTGAAGTTGAACTGAAGACATTTGAAGCCAGCTGAGCAGCTCAGATCGCATTGAAAACTAAGTGCAGAGATCTAAACAAGGAAAAAAATCCCCGTGAGCTTTGAAAAAGTAGAATTGTCCTTATTTCTTGCATTTATTTTTCATCTCCTCTGCTTACTCTGCCTGCTGTACCTGGAGTAATGGTTGATTCAATTCCACTTCAAAGATGATCTTTAAGGTCTCTTCCGACCCAAACCACTCTGTGATTCTCTGGTTCTAATTCACACAACATGCCCAGCTCACAGCCTGTCATTTTAAACTTAGAATTTATTTTGTGGGCAAGGCCAAGGGAAGAAGTTCTTTATGGCAGAGTATCAGTGTTGAAGAAGGCCACATTGGGGAATTTTCCCAAATCTGAGTGGTTTCTGGTGTGTCAGGCCATCGAGCTGCATCAGTCACGGGGCCACTCAGAGCAAAATGTTATTTCCTTAAAGAGATCTTCTAGGCAAAGCTCTCTAGAAATTACATCCCCAATGTGTGAAAACACCACTTGTAAAACCAAGTGCTCTTACAGGAGTAATTTTGACACTGCCAGAGGAGTGATGTAGAGTTACTCCAATAATTGGGGGCTTTGTGTGAATGTGTTTATGAAAGTCACTGGGAGAGGACCATGTTCCTAACAGCTTGTACCAGAAGGCAAGAAGAAAATATAGTGAGCTAAGAGCAAATGTCAGTGAGTTTTCAAAGTACTCACGCTGAGAAAGCAGTAGGATGCCCGGAGCTTTGTAGTTGGTCTCATCTTCAGAGCACATGGGAGCGAGCTGGAGGGAGGAGCGCTTGCGGGTGGGGAGTCACAGTAAGGGTAGGCTAAATTGGCTGAGCTGCTCATCCTCAGATGTGGAAACACCATGTGACGGGTGCCTCAAAGTTACCAACCCCATTTCAGAAGGGTTGAGTGCTTGTCTGGATAAACCAGAGTCTTGGCAGCAGAGACAGTGATGGGATGTGGCTCTCCTGCTGTCCTGACCCATCCCCTCCTTGATAAAACACATTCTCCGCTTAAAAACTGCTTGGTGTCTGATTAGATCCCATGTTCTCTGTTTGCCGAGTCTCTCAATCCACCTTAGAATCTTTTTTTTTTCTTTGAATTTGTCCACATTTTTCTTGCTGTGCTTTTTTAATCCTTCATTATTTTCACACACTTCTGTGATTCTTTTCACAGTCACTGCAAGAGATCCCAAATATAGATTTATTGTTGTCAGATACACTCTGTGGAAGAGCAAAGTTTGCTTTATTCAGTGTTTTTATAACATCCCTGCTCACAGATATCCAACATGAGTTGGTATCAAAGCCTGCTATTTCTCTTCATGCCCCTCAGGAATACAAACACTGGTGGTTTTGCAGGTGTTGAGCAGCAGATTGGTTTGGTGCTGCCAGAGCTACTGGTGATTGTGGTGCCTGAGGACCTGCAGCGTCACTCAGACGCCACATGGACTCCTTTCACCGCACATCCCAATGGAGTCATAGAGCCTGACTGGAGTTGCAGAAAGATATTTTTTTACTGGAAGGGAGTCATTAGGAGAAGCTATGGGCCCACTTCTGTCTCTGCTTTGCTTTAGAGTGGTTTGTTGCTCAGCAAATGATGTATTTCTTGCTTCTATGATAATGATGGTGTTGTGTGATCCTTCTCCATAGGGATCTGCCCACAGCCACCTCCCAGTATGCATCTTTGGGTTATTCTCTTGTGGGTCTTTCCCTGCAGTGTGGTGCCCAGCTCTGCAGTGTAAGAAGGACATGGAACTGTTGGAGCAGGTACAGAGGAGGCCGCAAAAACAGTGCAAGGGCTGGAACCTCTCTGCTGTGAGGACAGGCTGAGAGGGTTGAGATTGTTCAGTCTGGAGAAGAGAAGGCACCAGGGTGACCTTATTGCAGCCTTTCAGTATCTGAATGGAGTCTACAAGAAATCTGGGGAGGGACTTTGTACAAGGCCTTGTAGTGATAGGATGAAGGGTAATGGCTTCAAACTGAAAGAGGCTTTAAACTAGGTGACTTTAAACTGATTTATGTTAGATATAAGGAAGAAAAACTTCACTTGAGACACTGGAACAGATTGCAGAGGGAAACTGTGGATGCCCCATACCTGCAAGTGTTCAAGGCCAGATTGGATGGGGCTTGGAGCAACCCGATCTGATGGGACGTGTCTCTGCCCATGGCAAGAGGCTTGGGACTAGATGACCTTTAGGATCCCTTCTAATCCAAACCATTCTATGATTTACAACATGTTCCGTAGTAGTCAGTGTTCAGCAGCTTGACTCTCCTAGGCTGTGAAGCTGAAATGGGGCATATCAAACTGTTGGGGAAGAAATTCAGGTCTGGAAAGGAATATGAATAGTGGGAATGCTCCATGCCTTGAAGGTAACCTGTTTTCAGGTTTTCTTTCTAGTTATCTCTTCTTACAGCTAGCTGTGATGAACTTTATTTTGGCTCTTCAGATGACGGGTGAGAATAATTTCGTGTTTGACTGCCCCTCCAGCCACTGATCTAAATTCAGAAAATTGTTGCCTCTCTCATTTATCCCTTCATGCCCATTCTGATGTTTTAAAGCTTCCATGTATTTACTCAGCCCTCTAAATGAGAATCAAATTTTGCCTCAAGTCTATAGATCTGATGTTGTATATATGGACACACTTATATGTACACATGCATATATATATATAAAAAAATAAAATAGATGCACACAAATGGCCACCATTTTAGTCAGGAGCCTCAGACAGCACCAGAATGAAAAATAATACAATCCCACCCCATTCTCACAGAGAGCAGGGAGCTGATTTTGCTGAGAGAGGAGATAAGCAGAAGGAACGTTTTATAGCCTTGACGTCAATGTGACGTATTTGGTCCATAGGCTCATAAAATGTTACCAACTGCTGAAAAACATCAGTCGAGCTGGTCACATCCATAGCCAGGGTGACTCATGGGCATCCAGAAAAGTGCGTAGTGCTAAGCAAGAGGATAATAAATCAGGAATTAAGGGTGTTTTAAAAGGATAAAGATACTCAAGTAATTGATATAAAAAAGTTTATTCTAATTCCTTGCTCTAAGCATCTTGCACAGCAACTATTTAGTGCCCTGCTTTCATTCCATCTTAGACGGTGGTTTTGAGGAGGCCTCATGTGACACGCAGAGATCGCTGTGCTGTTACAAACCACTAGCTTGGCTTTTATGTCATACGAAAGGGAACTTTTTTCTTCCCCCCTCCCGCCTTTTTGTTCACACAGGCACTTGTTGATTTGCACTACAGTCGCTATCGCTTCTGACGCTGCCTGCGGCACGCATCCAAACAGATGCTCTCCTATTAAAAATTCTCTCGGCTAAAATAAGAAGTATTTCTGCGGGGCTGTTGCGTGCTTCCCGCTTTGCCCTCGGTGATGAGCAGGCCTGACTTTCCACTTTTGAAAGGATGGTGCGGGAAGCTGGCTATATATTTAATGGAAGGGATTACATAGCGTTATCTGTTCCTGGCAGGAGGGAGTTTACTCATATGCCAGCTACTGAAATCTACAGAAAATGCTGCGTACTATTAACGTGGAGACCTGTAGTGTGCGTAAAGCCACCTTTTATTTACGCTATGGGCAAAGACTTCCATTTTCCATCGTATGGGATAGCGCAAAGGTGTAGTTATAGGGGGAATTTCTGAAAATTTAGCTGAATCAGGGAAGGACTTGAAAGCTGCCATGCTCTGGGTGTAAAAACTCTTTTGGAGAAACTGAAGTTGTCTGTCTGTGATGAGCCAGACATCTCTGTATTGATCCCAGGCTCCTGTTTGTTGGAAAAGATCTCAGCACGTCTTCTCCAACCTCCTGCTTGAAGAGGGACTGCCAGGGCAACCATGACTTTGTCTAGAGGTGTTTTGAAACCATGAAAGAGGGAGATTCTGTACCTCTCCAGTGCCACGTCCCACCTCCTGGTGAAGAAGTTTTCCTTCGTGTCCAACCTGAACCTCTCTAATTCTGCATCATCTTAGCATTGTCCTTAGTTATGAAAGTTTGGAAACATCAACTTTGTAACTGCATTCCCCGGGGGGGTGTAGGGTCAGTCAGGCCTGGTAGCCTGATGTGCCCTCGGCAGGAGCAAGGCTCAAGAAGATTCAGCTATTTCTGCCTTGTCCACCTCCCGTTACTCAGGTGCACACAGGAACTGAATTAGGAAGAAATCCGAGTTAAAGATTAACTCACATCAACATGAGAAAAGATAACTCTTGAGGTTATTTTTAATCTGAATGTACCCTTTTTACTGCAGCTGGATAAACAGTACTGATGATGGGAGGGAGGGGGAGTGTGTGGGAATGGCACGTGGGGAGGAGGGGTGCGGTCAGGACCTCTCTGTGTAGTGGTGGAAAAGAAACATTAAAGTGCATAAATCCTCTTTATCCTGTGTTAGAATGCTTGAGTGAGATACAACTGGCTTTAAAGCGCTCTCTTGCTTCATTCTGAGCTGTTGGAACATACCCTGAGCTGGCCCAGTTTATATAGGGAGAAGCTGGGGACATCACGGGCCCTGCGGAGCTTATACTCATTCATACCACATTTCAGATAGGATGGCATTTTGTTCTATTGGAGAGAAAATAAATAGACCTGGAGTGAAGCACAGAATTTAAGAATGAGTTGAGATACCTGCTTGGTCTCAAAGATGTGATGCAATTTTTGGATAAGCCCTCTGGTCCTTTAGTGCAGATGTACGTACAAGCTTTCTGGGTTAGGGCTGGTTTCTCCGATGCAGCCAGCGCCAGTTTTGTTTGGAGTTTCTAGGCCATATTCTTATGCAAGCAAGAATTATTTGTATACGATTGCTGATGGCAGCGTGTTATCGAACAAAAATCTTACGTAGCCTGGTGATGTGCCGTTGAATGTCATTAGTACATTCTGTTTGTACACAGGACAATTATAATTGCATCGTATAATTTAGTTACTGATAAATTTAGATCTTTCATTAGCTATCGTCGTCTTCATTTACTAAGAGAAAGGGATTTTAACGTGCCATTAACTTCCCCGGGAAACTGTAGACTCTGAAGCGTTAACAAATTTTACTGGCACTAATATATAATCCAATTAGATTATAATTAGGTGGTTATACCTGTCCAATAGTGTTTGCATTTTTATGTATTCATGATAAGGAAATGTATACAGCCCGTTAAATGGAGGGGTTTAAAATCCATTTTTAAAATGGATATTTTGAGTCTTCAGAGGATCTAATAATGTTACACTTCAAGCTTGATTTGGAATATTTTTACTGCTGTTCTACACAATGCAAATATTTGACTGCTTCAAATGAATTACAAGGGGGTTACAATATTTGCTTAAGCATTGTTGCATTTTTAATTGCTCCCTAACAAACATTATAATATCTAAAAAGACTTAGTAATACCCAAGCGTTATGAAACTGTGGGAAGCAAGCTAACCGAGTTTTGACTTGCTGCTACTGCAGACTTTTTTGTGGTTTAAAATCCTTCTTCCTTCTCTTCTGAGTAGAGAAGGATGATGATGATTGCATTCACGGAATCCCAGCATGGTAGGGGTTGAAAGGAACCTCTGGAGATCGCTCATCCAGCCCCCCTGCTCCAGCAGGGTGACTCAGAGTGGGGGGCCCAGGGTTGCATTGTCTGGGCAGGTTTGGAATTTCTCCAGAGAAGGTGACTTCACAGCCTCTCTGAGCAGCCTGGGCCAGACTTTGCTACCCTCACGGCAAAGAAGTTTCTCCTCACGTTCAGCTGGAACCTCTTGTCTTGTCACTGGGCATCACTGAGAAGAGACTGGCCCCATCCTCTTGACCCCCACCCTTTAGCTCTTGATCAGCATTGCTCAGATCCCCTCTTAGTCTCCTCTCAGCATCTTTGTCCCCTCCACTGGCCTCTGTCCAGTATTTCCTTGTCTCTCTTGGATTGGGGACCCCAGAACTAGACACAATAATCCAGACCTGGCCTCAAAATATTCAACAGCTGGTATTCAACTCCTGCTCCATTGATAGAATGATCTCCCCTCAATTACTGGAGAATAAAAGGCTACATCAACACGTCGGCAATGTTATCAAGAAACTGTGACACTCTTGGGCTTTGCTGTGCCCTTGTTTCTTTCTGACTTTTAACAGAAGTGTAGAAAGAGACCAGTCTAAGCATCTTTTTCTCTGATTTGCCCGACATGAATGTATTTGCTCCCAGAATTCCCATAAATAGGTGTCTGGAATTAGCTTGCAGGCAGGGCTGGGCTACACTACACGGAGTGCATGACTCATCGCTGTTTCTCCCAGTAATGAAAATCTCTGAACCCCGTGTCCCTGTCCCATTCCCCTTTCCAAATACCCCAAATACATCAATGTATCTGTATCGTATTGATGTGTACATCACGGTGATGCTGTGGTGTCAGTACATCACCCAGTCATACACTAGACTTCCAACTACCTTTGTGACCGCTTTATTTTTCCATTTCGAGGCCTGTGAAACGGTTGAAAGGATTTCAGGATATTGTTGACTTGCTGTAGTGATACATAGTGTGAAGGCAGTGAGGACAGTCTTGAATTTCAGGGTGAAAATTACAGCTCTGGTTCAGTGCTGGCGCAAAGCTGAGTATATAAATCAGTTAAAAGATTAAGGCCCCAAATCCTTGCGAAGATTGCAAGGTTTTCTTTCACTTCACAGGACTTAAGATTATACCTCGAGTAATTTTTTAGCCATATTTACTCATCTCTGTTAATAAGTCTATAAGTATTTTATAATGAAAATCAATGTGCTGAGCATCTTTTTGAATTATACTGGGCAAACAGATCGCTTTTGCAGTGCTGGCGACCCAGCTCACGCCAACAACTAGATAGGATTTAGAAGATTTTTCTGTCCCCAAGCATTCTTATCTTTTATTAATAAAATAAAGCAAAAGCAGCCAGAAGTGCTGCTTCTTTTTCAATAAATCAGAAAACAAATAGCAACGTATTTATGCTTGAAGATGCACAAACAAGTATTGCCGTGTGCGAGCGTGACTCTTGATTTGACCATTGCCCCGGGTTTACACGGTGCATTAGCATCAACCTCAGTTTCCAGGGGAACTGCTGCATCACAAACGTCGGGCAGGAGTCGCCTCCAACCTTGTGCCGTCAGTGTCTAACGTTCGTTGCAGATGACAAGCTGACGGCGGAGCACTTGACAAGCTAAGTGGTTTTCCTGAACTACCCTAACGGCTAAAGCAGACCATTTCCATCGGTAGTAATTTGCAGCTTTGTGTGGAATGATCTTGTGAATGAAATGGGTATGATTTCATTTTCAGCTCCGCTAGTCGGTGTCTGTAGGGTTGGATGAAGATTTAACAAATTCACGGTGCTTCGCGGTTCTTTGTCATCGCATCTTCTGTTATCCTGCTCTGTTTCAATAGAAATGAGGAGGCTCAAATCTCTCTGTCTTCAAGATTGCATTTCAAAGTCAAGTTGGGTTTTAAGGTGAGAAGAGGTTTTTTTATTCAGTTGATGTATGTTTCTGCGTGAGAGTTGGATCTTCCCTCTGTAGAGACAAGGTACTATATTTGAAAAAGTCCTGAGCTGGCCCCAGTCCTCCCCTGTCATGAGCCACCGTGTCCCTCCACATGCCGTGTGCCAACACTAGAAGCGGCTGATACTTCTGTGCTGTGCAGTTTTCCCCCAAATCCCTCAAATGTCTCTCTGAAGGAAGCTCTCTTGTCTTCAACTGCAGCTGACCTGTCAGCGTCATGGCCCATTGGGAAGCTGATCAGAGCTTCCAGCAGGGATGTGAAAATCCTGTCCAAAAGCGTTGTCTTAGCCAGAAACCAGAGAGGTGATAGAGATGCAGAAAGTGTGCACTTAATAGTTTCTGTGGAAAAGGTTTATGGCTGAGATCAACCAGAGCAACAGTGAGCAGTTCCCAGATGTTGAGGGGTTTTTTTGGAGGGTGGGAGATTTGGAGGAAATGGTCCTACTTTTTGAACTTATTTTGAAGATTAAATCTTTTCTCAGTGCCATGCTTTAAAAGAAGAAAAAGAATGTTATGAAACAAAGGAGGTTGGAGCCAGGTGGGGCGGTCTCTTCTCCCAAAGAGCAAACGATTAGAGGAAATAGCCTCAAGTTGTGTCAGTGGATGTTTAGTTTGGACATTAGGAGAAATGTCTTACCCAAAAGGGTTGTCAAGGCCTGGCCCAGACTGCCTAGGGCAGTGGTGGAGACCCCATCCCTGGAGGGGTTTCAAAGCCATGTAGATGTGGTGCTGAGGGACATTGTTTAGTGGTGACCTGGCAGTGTTGGGGTAATGCTTGAACTTGATGATCTTAAAAGTCTTTTCCAGTAAAAATGATTCTGTGCTTTTAAACAGTCTTTAGTTGCTTTTAGTCTGATAAGGGGAAAGTGTTACCAGCTTTGCCCTCGTTAGAGGGCAAGATATCCTTGAGCAGCATAGGAGCAGAACCTGGTAAAGAAATGATTCCACATGGAAAGGGATACCCATTTTCATATTGCTGCTTTATTTTTTTTTCTCTTACAGTCTTAGTTAATTCACTGCAATGGATTTGTACGGGCCATTAACACGCAGATTCTGAATTCATTGTGTGTCTGATATGAGACGTCATGTTAAGAGTGGAGCAACGTAAATGTCTTTTAATTACTGTTGTAATTCTTGCTGCAGTAGTGTTACAGCTGTCTAAAAATCTGACATGAAGCAAGGCAAATCTCTCCAAACCAAAATGCTCCAGACTGTTGGAGGAGATTTGCCTTTCCAGAAACCGTCTTTTGCAAGCAATGTTTTCTGGCTTTGAATGTAAGCCAAAGAAAAACTAGCTGTTATTTGTACGCTACAAAGAAAGGGACACAAATACTAGGGGTCCGTATACGTATCCTTTGCCTCATGTCCATCCTTACTATGACTTCCACTGGTGTGAACTGCTGGGTATGGAAGGTCACTGCATTTTCCCAAGGCTCTTTTGAAGCTCAGTCAGGCACAAATAAAGTTCTGCTAAAATTTCCTTCTTTAATTCTTGAGTCCCCAGCGCTTTGGCACTGGGACGGGAGGAGACGATAGTAGCTTATACTTGTCTCTCCAATCTGGGAGTGCTGTGAGGTCCTCTGTTGGAAGCACTTCTGAGCTGCATCCCCATCTAAAAAGAGGAGAGGGGGAAAAAAAGGCCCGTCTGTGGGTCTCTAAGAGATTCTGAGTGTGGAGATGAGGAGGACCCATTTTTCGTCTTTTAATGTTCTCTCTGCTTTTGTGTCACCCATAGTTTTCTCTCTCTGGTCCTGGCAGCCTCTTTTGGTGAAGGTCTGTCCTCCCGTGGGGAATAACACTGAATGGCTCATGTGCTGCTGATGAGGTACAGTGTGTGTGGTCCTCATTGCTCCTCGATAGCTCTTCCATGACTGACCAACTCATTGTAAGCCCAGGGAGGAGAGCTCCTCGCCACTCACTGTGAGTGTGCTATTTGTAGAAGCCCTTCATTACCCAGACACCATCAGTTTACTTCCAAATTACAGAATTCTTGTCTGGGAAATACAATCATTGGATGGTTTGGATGGGAAGGGACCTTTGAAGGCTGTCTAGTCCAACCCCCTTGTAGGGAGCAGGGACATCACCAACTAGAGCAGGTTGCTCAAAGCCCCGGCCATCCTAACCTGGAATATTTCCAGGGCTGAGACATCAACCATCTCTCTGGGCAACCTGGGCCAAATTCCCACCACACTCAGTGTAAAAAAATGTCTTCCTTCTGTCTAGTCTAAATCTCCCTTCTTTTAGTTTAAAATCATCACTACTTGACCTGTCACAACAGGCCGTGCTAAAAAGTCTGTCCTCAGCTTTCTGGTAGACCCCTTTAAGTACTGAAAGGTGTCAATAAATCATATCTGCAATGATATGTCCAAGGGATGTTGGTATGTTGTAAGCAGCTGTGAGGGACCAGCATGGACACTTCCCTGCTGAAAAGGGCAATGGGAACTGGAAAGGCAGCCACTTTGTGCCTGCCATGAAAGCTCAGGAGGAGCTGCCCGCCAGCTTCTTGACTCACCCGAGCTGCCTGTATCATTGGGAGCTTTGTCTTCGAAAGATTTACTTAATGGCCTGTAAAGAAGGAGAGATATTCCTAATCCCAAAGGATTCCACTATGGTTTTAAGAGTTGAAGGATGTGCTGATCACACTATATCCTTATCTCACCTGCCTGATGCCATTTAGTGTTTCTAGCTTCTTATGCATTAGATATTCCACAGTCTCTTATAAACACCGTAGAAATGCTGAAGACTCAGACTGGGGCCGATGTTAGCATTTGCTTCACTCAACAGTTTCTAAAATTTTGAATTTTAGGACACAAAGGTTAACTACTTGAAAAGTCAGCCTCTCTGAGCCCTCACGTTGAAAACAGCGTGTCTAGAAGACCTTTTCCTGGATTAATTTGTTTATAATGTGGAGTTATTTCTCAACTTCTCTAACTTACCTCCCACCAAATATTTGTTAAGTTGCATACGATATTTCTCCAGTATTAGAGGCATTAACTTTTATTAACCACTGCAGAGACTGAAACTGCTTAGACTAACGTGATAATTAAGACCACATCTTGGGCTAAGTTTACTCCAACTCAAAGTCCATTAATTTTTATGACAATGATGTATGTCAGGGAAGTAGTAATTACTTTTTCTCCCTGTATGGAAAAACATGATGTGAAACACTGCAATAAATTCAGTCTTTTGGACTGGAAGAAATCTATGCTCATGAATAATACTGCCGAAGGTTTAGCAAAAGTATCATGGTCTGACTGCAGCTTTCTAATGACTCTATTATTTTAATGTCCTGAGACATGCTTAATGGAAAAGCAAAGATAACACGAAATGGGAAAGAGAGCACATTTGGATGTACTGACTCACAGAATCCCAGCATGGTAGGGGTTGAAAGGGACCTCTGGAGATTGTCTTGTTCAACCCTCCTGCTCCAGGAGGGTCACCCAGAACAGGGGGGCCCAGGATTGCATTGTCCAGGCAGGTTTGGAATCTCTCCAGAAAAGGAGACTCCACAACCTTTCTGGGCAGCCTGAGCCAGGCTCTGCTACCCTGACAGGATAGAAGCTTTTGCTCATAGTATAAGTCCTCCTGTAGTGATACCAACACAGTAATTCTGAATTACAGCGCTGAGCAAAATGGCTTGTCATAGGTCAATCTTTCCTTCTTGCATTTATCCACTGCCAAAGTTAATCCTGGCCGCTTCTTAACTGATCATGCTTTGAATAACACAGGTGTGATTTCCAAGTGAAGCTGTAGGAAGAGATCCATCGAGAAAGGCTTGTTCAAGTTCCTTTTACTCTCCTTGTGAAACCTGTTCCGAACAGCATTAAACTTTGATCATAATATGCATGTAGTTAATCAAAAGAGACTCCCCTTTTACAAGGAGTCACATGGAGAAAGCAAGGGGGAATGGCTGCAAGTTGCTCCAGGGGAGATTCTAGTTGGAGTCCAGAAGAAAGTTCTTTACAATGAGAACAATTAAACATTGGAATACTCTCCCGGGAAAGTGGTGGACTCCTCTACACTGGGCAGTTTTAAGACACAACTGGATAGGACACTAAGGACATCTCATTTTACTTAAAAAGTTAAAAGTTGGACCAGATGATCCTGGAGGTCTCTTCCAACCTGACATTCTAGGATTCTATCTCCGAATGATAATTGCCGAACACCTTTTGGGTTTCCATCCGGTTCTAAGCAATGTTTCTTACCATATCTTTTTACAACAGTTTCCAAGCCTGGGTAAAGTTGACATTGTAAACAGAAGTGATGTGTCTTAGGGAAAGAAGTCTTCTAAAATATCTGCTAAGATTGACTGTGTGGGCAAGCAGTGGAAGTCTCAATGCTTGCCACGGGCTTTAGCTCACACCTGCAAGCATTTTAGCCTGCACAGATACGATTTAGCTGGTCACATCCTCTTCTGATTTGTGCATCCTTCTGGCATGGGAATATTTCCTCTCCTCTGCAGTCAAATCCTATTGGTGTGAGATGCTGGGCCTGGCAGGCAGCTATCTGATCTTCTGCACCTCACCAAAGAGGTGTGTGGCCAGGACTTGCCAAGGGTGATTTATATATTTATTCCCCGCCACTCCCCTCGACCCCAAGACGTTGCATTTTCTGTCACCTGCCTACACCTCTGTCCTTGTGTAAGGGCTCTGCAGGCTCTGAAGAACCCAGAAATCTATCTAGAGCATACGGAACATAGAGTTGTCCCGTATTCCTTAATAGTGCTTCCTGGTCACTGAGAGCCCTGCAGTTATTAGGTCAGAGGGAGTGAGCTTTATAGACAAGACTTAGCATTAAAAGAATGCATTAAAAATATTAAACTTTTTTTTTTACTGCTAAAAGAATCCTACTCTCTGTCCCAGGAGAGCTCTGGGTTCATTTGCACGTTGTTGCCTTCATAACCTGATGCACTTCAGCACAGAAAAACGCAGATAAAATCTTACAGTTTGTGTATCTTGGCCAATGGGGAGTGAATGGTCCTGTTTTAAACCTTGTGTGTTTATTTTGCCATGCACATCGTCTGCTTTCTATCGAGCGAAAGGCAAAGCTGTATAAACAAGGGGCTTAAACTAGTGGTTGCCCATAGTGGTGGTAGGTTCCTCCTGGAGACTCCAGCATGGAACATGTTCTCCCAGTGCCCGGTTTGTGGCCTCCTGGTTATCTTGGCCTTATGCTTGTGTCAGAGCATGCACAATTATTGTTACTTTAACTTACAAGACCGAGAATCTAAATATGCACCTAGATCTTGCTATTTTGGCCTGAGGAGTTTATATTTGATGCAATTTTATATTATTTTTTGTTACGTATATATGTACATGTATTTATATACATAGATTTACGGGGGCTATAACTTAAGACCACACCTTTTTGTCATACAGATCAGATAGATCTGGGTATTTTTAATTTTTCTGTTCCACTATCAATTGCTTTTCCTAATTGTGTGAAAATACTGTGTTTATAAAATGAGTATTTCAGTGGTTTCAAAATTGCCTAATCAACTCAACGCTTATTTCCTATGGACATATTTTATCCAGTTCTTTAAACTGGTCTATGAGTGTTTATTTATAAATAGCCATCCACTAAAACACTAAGAAAGGAGCTGCAGTCTGAGGGCTCTGCATAAAATAACGTAATGGAGATTTTATAATAGATTTGGTGCAACTATTTGGTTAAAACCTGGTTGTTTTTTTTTTTCCATTCCATTTGTTACTAAACGCTGTTTTCACTAATTACTTTGTTGTTTGGAGTAGCTGCTTCAAACATCTCCACAAAAGCAAATTTGTTGTGTTCACAATGCGAAGCATACCACGACCAATTACACGGCATGAGTGCCATGTATTTAAAATACAATAAATCATCAGAATACGGATCAGAATTTGTTTATATGGCTGCACATACTAATTAATCCACAGTTTTCATAAGGTTATTTTATAGGCATGCCAACTTCCTCTGCTATAGCAGCATTTACTGGGGATTGCTACACAAATTTGTAATGAGCAAGGTAAAATAAATTGTAACTCGTTTTAATTGTTTGCATATAATAAGTTTTTAACGAGGAAGTCTGATAATAAAACTTCCCAGTTAGAGTTATTTTGATGTAGGATATAAGTGCACGGTGAATACAGTAATATCTGAGCAAAGCTGGGAATGAAGAGTTAGAAGTGGCAAATGGCATCATCAGATATGAAAGCTGGATCAGATAAGGTGAAGGAAGAATATTACAGAAACTGAAACGGTGTGGAAAGCAAATGAGCTATCACTGGCGGAAGATTTAGCGTTTGAAGTGCTGCAGTGTGTTGCCACACAAGAACTTCTTGCGTGTCCCCTGCTGCAATTGAAGGAAGTGCTGCTGTTCAGGGTGAAGAGGATTTGGTCCTACCGAGCTACACAAGCAAAGCTAAACAGGCCAAAACCCTCTGTGTTTTGCACCTTTAAGTTGAAATCTTTCTAGATTTTTGCCTACTTACGCTATAGACCTTTTGCTGCAGTTTATCTGACTTGAGTGCTGATGGATTTTTAGCTTGAGTTTATTGAAACATTTCAGACTTTTGAAAACAAACATTGTTTGGATTTATGTGACTGTACCTTTATCCTTTTGTCTTTTCCCGCTAGTGACTTACGTGTGTATGTCACAGAATCATAGAATGGTAGGGGTTGGAAGGGACCTCTGGAGATCATCGAGTCCAACTCCCCTGCCAGAGCAGGGTCACCCAGGGCAGGCCACACAGGGACAGATCCAGATGGGTTTTGAGTCTCGAGAAGGAGACTCCACAACCGCTCTGGGCAGCCTGTTCCAAGCTCTGTCACCCTCGCAGTGAAGAATTTTTTCCTCCTGTTGAAGTGGAATTTCCTGTGTTCCAGTCTGTGCCCATCGCCCCTCGTCCTCTCCCAGGGCACCACTGAAAAGAGACTGGCCCCTTCTACTTGACACCCACCCTTCAGACATTTGCAAACATGAATAAGATCCCCTCTTAGGCTTCTCTTCTCTGGATTAAAGACTCCCAGATCTCTCAGCCTTTCCTCCTAAGAGAGATGTTCCAGTCCCTTAATCATCCTCGTAGCCTCTGCTAGGCTCTCTCTAGTATTTCCCCATCCCTCTTGAACTGGGGAGCCCACAACTGGACACAGTACTGCATGTTTGGTTTACCCAAAGTGATTTCTAATTCAGTCCTCACCGACCAGTGAAGAATCTTCATCCCTCCAGGTTTTCTCTCTCACTTCCAGGGCCTGGGATTCCTGAGGACTGGTCTTAGCAGTAAAGACCGAAGCAAAGAAGGCATTCAGTAACTCCACCTTCTCTATGTCCTCTCTTACCAGGGCTCCCACCTCATTCAGCAATGGGCCCACATTTTTCCTATTCTTCCTTTTACCATTGATGTATTTGAAGGAGCCCTTCTTGTTCTCTTTTACCTCCTTTGCCAGAGTTAATTCCAAGAGCACCTTGGCCTTCCTTGTTGCATTCCTATACGCCCTGACAAGTTTCCTATGATTCTTCCAAGTGACCGGTCCCTTTTTCCACATACTGTGAACTTCCTTCTTCCACATGAGTTTGTCTAGCAGCTGCTTGGTCATCAGTGCTGGTCTCCTGCCTCCTTTACTTGATTTTTTTACTCAAAGGAATGCACCTATCTTGAGCTTGAAGGAAGTAATGTTTGAATATTAACCAGCTACCTTTGGCCTCCCCTACCTTGTAAAATCTTAGCCCAAGGGATTTCTCCAAGTAGATCTTTGAAGTTAGCCCTCCTGAAGTCCAGGGTATAGATATGATAAAGAGCAGTGCTGTCCTTGCACAGGGCTCAGAGAGGTGGTGTAATCTCCATCCTTGGGAGATATTATGAACTGGAATGGCCAAAGCCCTAAGCAGCATTGACTTGAGGCCAGGGACCACCAGAGGTCCTTTCCAACCTAAAATTGTTTTGTGAATCTGATTCCATTCCATGGATTAAATTGATGAAAAACGTATTTTAGTTGGATTTCAATGTGGACATTCATTGACTAACTTGTTTTCTCATTCTAAAATGTAACTTCTCAATTTAAAAGGAAATATATCAAAGTACAAGCACAGTTGGTTACCATTTTGTAAATGTGCTTGTGCCGTATATTTGCAGTAATGAAAATGAAGCACTGTGAGAAAACAGGCTAAAAGAACAAAGATGTGAAACTGAAAAAGAGAAACAGAGAATCATGTGAGTGATTCCATTAATAGGATAATTTATTTTCTCCACACATTAAATATATTAAGGTAGGAAAAATGCCTTATCAACAGGTCAGCGTTCTGTACATGGGCGCAAACTTGTGCGCTTGCTTCAATGACTTCCTTAAATGTTTAGTGTTTTATTTAGTGTTTTTTAAAATGGTTAAAGTGATTCATTTGGGGATGACAAACTAGATATTTTTAGCAGCTGCTGGCATAACTGCTGCGCGCCGAATAGGCTGCAGTCAGTGATGCATAATGGAGCAAGCACCCAGCCTGACTTTCAGACCCTGGAGTGATTTTGGTGATTTTATGTTGCTAACAGATAAGCTGTAAAATGAGATTGGTGAGATGGGGCTGACTTTGGAGCTCATGATACTAGCACAACAGATATTCTGGGGTTTGAGAGCTTGCTTGCCTTTATTTACTTAGATCTTTGACAGTTCATTTTAGCAGATTCTTTATTTGCCGGAGCATCTGGAAGCCTGCGGCTGATTTTTCACATGGTGGAAAGCTCAGTTCATTTAGCCTGCTGGTTAGTTTCTTGACTCTTATTAGTGGCATCTGTTCTTCTATTAGAGGTGTGTGTATGTGAAAGAAGGAATGGTCACTGGCCTGTCTAGACCTGTAGTCACACTACACAGCGCCTTCCCAAGAGAGCAAGGAGTTGGGGAGAAAGCAGGATAAGAGGATGTTATTTTTGAAGCAGACCTGGTGTGTGCCTTTTTAGTAAGACAAGAAATGCAAATCCTGAATAGGAGTGTGACTTAAAGCGCTTTAGAGATCAGCATTCCCCCAGTGGATTCTTGCAGTGACGCTTGTGGACTCAAAGGGGCCACTACTGCCTGTTGCGTTCCACCGTGCACTTACTGGCATGTACAGCAATGCCATTTATCAGTCACAGGTAAGTATCTCCAGTGGGACGTTGCAGAAGAATTACCATAAACAAAAGATGGGATGAAGCAGAATTCTTGTTTGGGGTTCATGTTGTTCTCGTTATCCCAGTTGAACGTTGCAGCTCTTTGTTCTTTGGCCACCCTTGAGTTTCTCTGCAGCTACTGCCTTGTGTTCAGCCCCTTGTTTGTGAAGCGATTTCAACTTCGTCTCTCAGGGAGTTTTCTTAGCCAAAGACAGTGGTGGGTGCTTGGGTCGCTTTGGTCCGCGAATGCAAAGGTGCTGGGAAAAGAAGGCAAGATTTGTACTCCTCTTCGGTACATCTCTGATGGCCTTAGTTCACGTGACTTTTTTTTCTTTTAATGGATGCTCTCATCTTACACCTCATCGTTCTTCATCCTGCTCATTAAGTAGTTCGTTAGTTGCGCTGATCCCTAGTCGATTTGTGCTGCTCAAGAAAAGATAATTGAATTTCACTCAACTTCACCTATAGATAGATGAAACTCCATAGAAATGTCTTGGTTTGCTTGTAGTATTTTTTGTAATTCTTTTTGTAATTAGACTGAGGATATTCTTCCATTGATATGGGATTTAAAAAGTTGCTCACCTGAGGGAAATATCTTCAAATAGCATAAATAAATGTTATGGTACAAAACAGAATGCTTTTAAACCAGGATGGTTTTGCTTTGATTTGGTGTCTGCAGGCAGCCCGGGCAGATAAAGCATATATAGAATGGTTTTGGTGTCCCATCCCTATTTTCTGAGAAATGCGGTTGTATTTAGAGCTGTTCAAAACTTGGAAGGTATATGCAGGGGTTGTGAAACAAGAAAAACGAACAGAAAGAAAATCAAAAGAAATTTCACTAGGAAACGATTTTCAGATTTTCATCTTATTGATGAGGTTTTCTGACTTTAAAGATACGTATGCTCTTTTTGTTATTTATAGTTAAAAGTAAAATCCTGACAGATTCTTACAGAAATCATCACTGTAATATATTACAGTGTATAATCCAGAGTCACAGGAGGTGGAAGTTGAAGAAATACCTTTGTAACAAGAACAGAATTCCCCAGAATATTGCTTTGAGCAATAGTAGAATTTGGAAATGCAATAAGCCCTTGGTCAGGAGACTTTGTAGTGCTCTATTTCCAATGCAGACAGGTAACAACAGGTATCGTAGAATCATTAAGTGTGGAAAAGACCTCTAAGATCATCAAGTCCATCTGTCTGCCCGACATCATGACCACAAAACCATGTCCTGAAGTGCTACATCTATATGGTTTTTCTGAACAGCTCCAGGGATGGTGACTCCACCACCTCCCTGGGCAGCCTGTTCCAAGACCTCACCAGTCTTTCTAGTATAGAAATTTTTCATAATATCCAATATAAATGGATATAAATGTCACAATTTAAGCCTATTTCCTCTCCTCTTATCACTAGTTACATGGGAGAAGAGACCAAATGCGGGTTGTGTTAATTGTGTTTTAGAAGTTGCTGATAATTGGATCTGCTATGAATTAATGAACAGCAGAATCTCTCGCTTGTCTGCTAAGTGGGGAGCTGTCTTATTTGGGGGAAAAGGCAAGAGAGGAGGAGCACGTTGTGCTGTGGCATACTTTAGGATGCCGCAGCTTTGATTTGGTTGCATTGCGCAGAGTTGTTTCACTAAGAGCAACTATAAAAGTCACTTGCAAGCTGAATATGTGCAAGTAATTTTGTCTGCCTATTCAAATCCCTTCTGAAGCTTCAGAAGTCTCTTTTGGAATGTTTAGCCTATTATCATGTAAAATCATAGTGGAGTTTCACATCATAGAAAATGAAATGTTGTCTAATCCCCTCTATGAGGAGGATCAAAACACCAAGCCTCAAGCAGTCGAAATACAGAGCTGTGTTCGTTTTGCCATCTTACGCATCAAGTACCAAAAGTCATTTGTACTTTATGTTGTAAAGAAGATGGATAAGAGGGTGGCAAGCCCGGTAAAGCTCTTGTTGCTTAATACCAGTTTCAAAACATGCTCCCAGCTCGCGTTCCCCCTTCCACAGTCTTCAAGTTGCAGATGTATCCTGGGACAGGCTTTCATTGCTGTGTGGTGCTCCAGGGAATGGAAACTACTTGGGATCCTGAAGCTGGTAGTTGTGCTCCGTCTGCATATTAAGGGAACTGATGGGTTTTTTGCAGAAAAACAGCAGCGTGGGGATTTCCCAGCTTTTCTGAATTTGACTCTGTAAGTTCACTGTTCTGAAAGAAAAAGTCCTGGGAAGGACTTTGAGAGTCATGCTGGTTATTTTTAGGAAAAACTGCCTCGTAGCTTGTTGGAAGGCATGGGTAGAGATGGGTCTTTGATTTTTTATTTCCCATGATGTGGATGGGTAAGATATTTTCCGTGAAATATGAACATTTTTTAATATCAAAACTGATACATGTATTTTTTGGCAAATATCTCCTGGGTGCCATTGACTCAGATGCCATGGACAGGCACAAATGAGGCAATCTCTTATGTCAAAGACAGGCTTTAAAATGGAAAGGCAGCTTTGCCAGGGGAATGTTACTCTCAAATGAAACGTCTTTTTTTATTTTATTTTTTTTTCCCCCTGTAACAAAGTAATTCCAAAAGAAAAAAGTGCATAATGGCATAATACACAGAGCAAACTAAATGCACCACTGGTTTACTACCTCTGTGCCGTTCTGGTCATTATTTTGAAGCGCAATTTTAATAAATCAAGACGTGCAGCAAGAAATAAAAAGCTTAGATTATGATTTTATTTGCAGTCATGCGTTTGGTCGAGAGAAGCAGTATTTGCAAAGAAAATGAATTCTATCCTCAGATTTGCGTGGCATGTTTCGTTTGTGGTGCTGGCAGCAAATACTGCCTTTTTTCCCCTCTTTTGCTGTCCGAGCAGCAAGTGATGGTCCCCGTGGGCAGGGAGCAGTGGGCAGCAGCCCAGCAACTGTCTCCTTCCTCCTGCCACTCGCCAGCAGTTCCATCGGCCTCGACAGCTCTTGGATGCAGCCGAAGGGACTGAGCTGGATGATGTGAAACGTGAATATACACAGGCTGCAATTTTTTTTCGGTGATATTGTTATGATCATAATGTTAAATAAAGAGATGATGGAAACTGTAGGATGGAGGAATTAGAGTGAGAAAGCCCATCTCTTCTTCACTTTTTAATGGAAAGGCTTTTTGAGTGGCACTCACATAGAGGCTACTCCTCTCAGTCTATTTCAGTCACCGCTGACAATAAATGTCATATTTGTGCTTTTCCAAATCTTGTCAATGCTGATCAATATCTGAAAGGCAGAGGGCAAGAGGATGGGGCCAGACTATTTTCAGTGGTGCCCAGTGACAGGAAAAGGGGCAACAGGCACAAACTGGAACCCAGGAAGTTCCACCTCAACATGAGGAAAACCAACTGAGGGTGTTGGAGCCTGGCCCAGGCTGCCCAGAGAGGTGGTGTAGTCTTCTCCTCTGGAGAGATTCCAAACCCGCCTGGACAATGTGATTCTGGGCCCCCTGCTCTGCGTGACCCTTCTGGAGTAGGAGGGTTGAACAAGGCAATCTCCAGAGGTCCATTCCAACCCCCACCATGCTGGGATTCTGTGAAAATGGGCGTAATTGACAGTGAAATCTGGAGACTGTTTTATTAGAAAAATGTATGATTAGAGTAAAGGGGAATGGGAAGACATCTTTATTTATATTATTCACTATTTTCTTTGATCATTAAATGCTTTGTAACTCCATCTCCAAACTCCTCAACTGGTGTAATAAAATTAATTGATTGCCTCTCTAAAAAAAACCACAGCGTTCATACATCGTGAGTTTGACAGCTGTGATCATAAATGTAAAGTGAATGCAAAAGTAATTTTGCTTTACATCACCGGGCAGGCTCTGAAAGCATAAGATAGATGATGTGTGTCAGAAATATCAGCAGTACCTGAGTGCTATCAGGTTGCATGTTTCTAAATACAACTGTCAGTTCGCAACTTCTGCAGTGACACATTCTGTATCTCCACATCAGCCTTTCCAGCTCCTGGCTGATTGCTGCTGTTGAGTTAACCTGCAGCTGGCTGACGTGCCATTTCCCTTTACTCCACAAACCTTTTCTACATCAGAGGAATGCAGGCGGCTCCTAACTTGACGTCCCTACCGCTTCTCTCCCGCTTCTCCAGGAGGCATTGGCTGTAAACGTCTTTGCTTTTCCCCTGCAATCCCTGCAAGCGTGACTTAGTGTGAGGATAAAGAACAGCTGGGGCAAGGGATATTTTACTCCTTAATGTAAAGCTTCTTTCACATCAGCCTGGAGCCTGTAAATTGTAGCTGCTCTGGATCTGACTTGGTTTAATGAGCTCTGGGTTTGTTTTCAGTATGATTTTGTGGAATAGTCGAAGCTGTAGTCTAACTCAGCTCAGAAATGCATTGCTGAGGGGAGAAGTATTCTTATGACGTTGCGATAGGACAAAGCATAATGGCTTCAAACTGAAAGAAGGTAGAGTTGGATTAGAAATTAGGAAGTTCTTCTCTGTGAGGTTGGTGAGACACGGAAACAGGTTGTCCAAGGAAGATGTGGATGATCCATCATTGGATATGTTCAAGAGCAGATTGGATGGGGCTTTGAGTAACCTGGTCTAGTGGGAGATGTCCCTGCTCCTAGCAGAGGGGTTGGAACTAGATGACTTTTAAGGCCCTTTCCAACCCAAACCACACTTTGATTCTATAATAAATACATGTAAAGATAGTTGAGACACAAATGATAAATACTGTTAATCCAGACCGAAAGGAAGTATTTCATCAGGTCCCAGGAGGGGAGGTCCTGGTGCACCCTTAGGGCTTCTTGGCAAAACTTGTGGTCATTTGGGGAGGAGGGAATTGCAGCTCGTTCTGGGCTAAGGTGCAAGATACTGCCACCAGGAAACAGAAGGGGGCTTTAAATAAGGAATTAAATAAAAGTAAGAGAAGGAAACCAGAGAAGCACGTCCTATGGGTGTTCTGCTCTGAATTACCCGTGCCTTTCCTTCCAAGTGTTTCATAAGGATCTCACACTGAATTTATTAAAAGAAATACAGCCTTCATCTTAAAATGTGATTTCCAGAGGTTGACACCTAGGAAATTGTTTGCTAGATGGTTCTTAAGTGGAATGATTATGTTATTATTAAATCAAATCACTTAATTAGCTGATCAGCTACAATGTGTTACTCTTCCTGGTAGTGTGACAGAAGTAGGTGCCAGGTCTGCTGCCAAAGAACGAGGAGAAAACTCTCCTATTGACTATGGATAAGATGTCAGTAAACTATCCCTAGATGTTTTGGTGTGTTTTTTTTTTCTAAAAAAAAATAAAAAAATCTCTTGTTACTTCTGGCAGTACCTTTTATTTTCTAGGAGTGGTGCCTCTTGTGCATATATTAACAAATGAATTAGAAAGGAGAACCCTAAGACCCAGGGATGCAGCTTGTTGAAATAGTACTGAGGAGCTTAAAACATGCAACCCTCCCCAAATTAATTACAAAGCTATTTCATATATGAGTAGCCAGAATTAATCATTAACCTAATAATTCCCTTTCTGACATTATTTCTTTGTTAAAAATGAGTAATTTTAATTGGGTAATGAGGTGCCAATTTGACTCATGAATTCTACATTACCCAAGCTAATGGAAAAAGAGGGAGCTTATGCAAGTCGAGTTACAGATGCCGTTACAAATGTCTCCGCAGTGAACATTTTATTCTGATAAATTCTTAATTTATTTCCAGATGGCTTTTGAATTTCTAGAACATTTGATATTCTTGTTATCTAATTTTTGGGAGCTGTACTAATTTTTGGGAGGCTCAGACCCCTGGGCAAAATTCAATCTCTGGTTACAGGTTTCTCCCCTCCTTTGGCAGTGAAAGAATATGAGGAGTGGGTGTGTGAGAGATTACTGGATTAGTAGATTAGCACCAAATACTGAGGCTGCGAGGCAATAATTGCATCTTTCCAAAAGAAAGGGGGTCTAGCCTCAGCATCATAGAAAATACTGGAGGGATAGTCAGAGAAATACATGAGCCTGTTCTTTAAAGAGAGTTATCAGAGACTTCATTTTTTTAACAGCCTATTTTTCCTATAAAACGTTTTTTAATTTATTTTTTTAAAGAAAGGATGGCAATGTGAAAAATACTGGATGTGATCTTTCCTGCCCTATAGGACAATAATTCATAGAAATAAAGAAGCCTCCATCACATTGTTCACTGTTGAAAATGCATTTTATTTGCTGCCTGAAATAAAAGCTTTCTTACCTTTGCAAAGTGGCTGCTGGATAACATACAACAAACCTACAGGGATGTGGCACCATTGGTATAGCTTTCTCTGAGCTATAAAATGATGAGTACAAAATAATTGGGTAGGTAGGTGGCAATTCTCTTTATCAAAGAGGACAGGTGGAAGCTTTATGTATGAGCTGGCCCTGAAGCTCCTCTCCTGCGCTGCTTTTCCCCAGCCCAACAGAATTGTTCCCCCTTCCTTCCAACTTTCCTCATTCCAGATCTTTCTGTGTGGCAGCTGAGATCAGGGTAGTACTGGGGTATTAACCTGAAATCTGCTCGTGCACCGATAACAGCCACTGTGGTTCCTCCTGCCCTGTGCCGCGGCATCCCTTCCTTCCGCATACCTGCTCCTGCACCAGCCCTTACTGTGTCTCATCCACCTCTCTTGGCCTTGCCTCCCCTCCTCACTCCTGGTTACAGTAATTACACTCTTTGAAGCTAATTAGGAATGAGTAAGTTAAGTGGATAATTATTTCCCTGCATCAGGGTGCATGTAGGTTAAATGGGTGAGCGCACTCAGCAAGGAAATTCCTTACTTACCTGATAATAGAAGAGAGATATCGATTCTCCTAATACTTTTCCAAATGGCTTTGTGTGATTTATATTTTTCCAATCTTAATTCATTTTTATAAAAGAACAGCCAAAGCCTGTGGGATATCAGAATAGTTTGTATGAGGCTTAGGAGCAAGAATCTCTTGGCCGTTATTAGGAGTTGAAGGGCTAAATGCATCTGTAGGGCTCTAGAAACAGACAGTATAATGTTATAGTTAATATCGTATTTGGATGCTCTTCTGAAGCATATTGAATAGGTAGGTTTATAATTGAAGTCCTTAAACAACACACATTTTTTACTTCTGAAGGAGGAAAAAGAATGTACTAAGGAAACGAGGTTGGTACATGCAGACCAATACAATCTCTTGACTGAAATCAGTCAGCTGGAAGGAAAGGAGACAGAAGGGGAGCCTGCGCTCTTTCTGTTGGTGGAAGGCAAAGTCTCACTCCTTGAATCATATTACTCATTTTCAATCTGAAAATTAAGAGGTGAAGTGGGAATGGAGAAATCTGCCACTGACCCAGTGTCATCTCTCAGGTATATTCCTCTCCACCTTGCAGTTCCATCCCATGCTACTGCACTGGGGTTTCCAGGAGCCTTGGCTTGTTTTTTTGGATTGGGTCTCCTGTGGGAAACAGGGAATTGCAAACAGGTGATGAGCTGAGTGCTGAATAGGCTGGTGCTCCCCTAGAACCCCAAACCCTACCCATTTACTACTTCAGACCCTGATGTATTTACCGCTTTGATATTTTGCAACTTGTCCTTCCAGTTTTTTCCTGGTTTAGTAAGATTATTGAATTATAATCGCTGCTTTGCACACTTGGGTTGTAATAGCAGATGGCTTATTTTTTGATTAATTTCAGTAATTTTGCTCTTGTTGCTCCTCACTGCTCTATTTGTACTGTTTGATGCTTTTCTGTTGTTATTAGTTTTGCAGAAAGAACAGTGGGGAATAGATCCACAGTTTAGGAAGCTCAAAATAAACAACAAAAACCTAAGATAAAATGTTGAAAATGAAGTTACTAAAACTCAACGATACAATCTTTCTTTTTTTTTCTTTTTCATTAAAGGTCCTTTTTGTAAATGTGTTGCAGAAAACGCTTTGCTGTTTCCACTCCATCCACGGAAACATTCTCTTTTCACTTCATGAGCCAAGCTCTGACATGTAAAATCTTTCAGAAACACTCTCACGTATTATTTAGCGTACATCTGATTTGTGTGGCTTTATGTGGAACAGGAGAAATAATGGATTATATAAATTATGAAACACGGAAGGATAGTAAACTAGCACCATTTCTACATTGATTCTTTGGGCTGAGGGGACTGTTTGTGGTGGCATCACTCCCAAGATCGCCTGGTTTTCTTTATGAACGTGTACAGGGAAAGGCTGTAGTTGAAATTTCCTTGTATTTTGCATCTGTTTTACTACCTTGGGTTGAGGTTTTGAGGAGTCAACGGCAGGTGCTGAAAGGCAGCATATGTCTGGATGGAGAGGCCCCACTGCATGCACAGATGTCCCCTCTTAGCTGCAATATGAGCGAGTTATTTTGGAGTGCGGGGAGAAGACTCCTTGACCTAAATTGCTCTCTTTTTTTGATTTGTCATGGGGGGTGGCTGACTGGACTCTGAAGTAGAGGAAGCGGGGACTTTTGTCTGGGTTCATTTCACTCCACATCAGGTTGAAATTTCCAGGTGTTGAAAAAGAATGTCCTTCAACATGAAGGCAGCAATAACTTTTTTGGGATAGGAGAAAGCTTGAGCTTCATAACAGTGTTTTGAAAGGGAATTTTGTATTTTGCACGTACTATTGCCTGTGATCTATGGCATAGGGGCCAGCATCTTGATAGCATTGCTGATGACTGATGTGTTTGAAAAAGAGCGTCGAGATGTGATAACCAAGGCATCTCCAGTTGTTTGCTGGGAGTCACAAGTGTGTGGCTCTGTGTCCCTGCCCAGCATCAGTCTGGAAATCACCTTTGAAGTCCTTAAAACAAGACCGGAAAGGCATAGAGGTCAGTCAATATCAACAGCATGAAGTTTTTCCAAGCTTTGTGAAAACAGATTGGCAAAGAGCAAATGGAAACCCTCTAAGCTGCACACCAGCTGACAAAAACGTCATATGCATTGCTGTGTATTGAGCCCTTGGGAATCCACATCTAGAGGTGGTGGGAATGACCCAGAGGTGAGAAGAGCTAAACATCACAGATTTCACTAAATCAAGCTTCCTCGTTGTTGAAAAGACAGGATTTATCGTGGACATGCTGCATGAATTAAAGGGCCTTTGCTTGTACAAGGTAAGTTTTCTAGCAAGGCACGGGGACCAGCCCTTTTATCCTGCATCCCGAAATGAAATCCCCAATTCCTGCTTCCTCTCTCAAATTTTAACTGATTGTAACTTACTTATGAAAAATATGTGCCCTCTTTCTGAACATTTCCAAACATCTCAAGGGTGTAGTGACAACAAGCTATTGCTTCCCATCTTGCTGAAGATAGATATTGTTGAGAAAGTAGAGCCAAATCTAGAAAAATGGTTGGAGTTAGGAGAAGCACTTAAAAATGGATGGAGGGAACCTAGGCAGCCAAAGTCTAAGGAATTTGATTTTAGTTATGTCATTTCCTATTGGGATTTTTCTGAAGAAAAGTCCTGAAGTGGATAGAAATTTTCAGATGAATTTATGCTGCGAAATGCAGAAAGGCTTGAAAAGGTGGACAGGTTTTGAAATCTCACCTGTAACAGAGGTTGGAGTGGGGAGGGGAAGGGAGATGATTTCATTATGAAAGTGTAGTTTTTCCCAGATCTCATAAAAAACACTGATAAAAGCCGCAGTACAACCTGTCAATTAGAAATTAATGTTCATATAATATTTGCCTTTTGGAACCGCACACTGAAACCTCATCTGTTTGCGCAGTAAGTTTGTTATACAAAACAAACGGCCTGCAATAGAAAGAACATTATCCTAAAAATAACAATAAAAATCCATGTTAATCAGCTACTGCTTTAATGTCTTTTGGTGCTGTTCATTTTTCATAAGATTGCCAGAAAAGTACATGGAAAAATGTACTCAGCTGTTGCTGAGGATAAGGGCCAATTTTGTCTACCATGGTTTAATAAAAATGTGAGCTTATTTTGGAGATTGACTCTCCATCCATACTTTTATATGATTTTTATGTAATTTTTAAGCTCTTTCATTTTTCTACTGAATTTCCCAAGTCACAGAATTAGTAAGTTAGTAAGCGGTTTGCATGTGCAAATCAAAACGGCTTTGACAACCCCCATAGGACAACAGCTGGCTTTGAGGCAATATGGAGCAGAACAAAACGATCGCGGAAGACTTGGAAATTGTTCAGTGGCAGCGATTGACTTGCTTCTTCAGGTGTAAAATCGTATTTTGTACATGAAATCCATGTGGACTGCAGTTCTCATGCGTTATTTTGCCATCTTTTTATTAACCGTCCAAGTGGGATGCCAGATAGTTGGCATCAGCTGCTGCTCCTGTAAATGCTGGGTCCCTGTTTTATAGTGTAACTGTTATTTCAAGGAGTCAGGGGGCCATGACTTAGTGCCTGAGATTTACGCAGGTCAAAAATCCTGATGAGCTTTGATGATATTCGTATTTTTTTATTCATCTCGAGAGGAGCTATTTCAAAAGGCCATTTATGATATTTATGAACATGGCAGCAGCAATGTATTACTCCTCTGCTTGTGTCTTTTGTAAAAGAACAATGCACTCCATGTTATTCTTGTGGTAGCACAGTTGCAAGACTCTTGTTTCTGCAGACTCCGTGGTGAGGTCTTTTGGTGGAATTTGCGGTGGTTTGTGCTTGTGTGCTGACCCGAAAACAATATCCTTGGCTTTATCTTGGTCTCTCTCCTCTTCTCTCCTTATCTGTCTCTATGTTGGAGTAGTGGGAGGTCATAAATGAGAGAGCGAATGTTAGCAAGGGTGTTCCTGTTCCTTGGAATAGTATTTTCTCCAAATTGTTTCTGATCAACTGTAACTTCTTCCATCCAAAAGACATGGGTGGAATCAGATAGCAGCTCTTGGCCTGAAGTTTTGCAGCATTTTCAGTGTCGTTATTGGTGCTTTTTTTGGTCAAATTTTTTTTTTTTTAGTTCAAAATGTTACTATAACTTGAAACCAGCATGGCCTAACACAGACTCCTGATGTCCTAGCTCTGCATCCAGCCCCCGTGATGGTGGAGATGAGCAACGCTCAAATCCGTCACTGCAGAGAGGTCTCTGAGTAGCCCTGCGTGTGAGTTCATCTCCCAGAAGTTTACCTTTGAAAACTTCAGGATATCAGACTATGGCTGTATCATGACTCCCTTGTTCTCTCTGAATTTTGGTGCCAAACTACAGACCTGTATTTTTACCAAGGCCATTGCTGGTTTTACCTGGAAATGTCGTAGTCTTTAGTGCATCTCTTTGTTTGTGTATCTGAAGCTTGTAAAGACATCTCTCTGCTGGAAAGAAGATTTTGCATGAATTTATTTTAGCTGGGAACAGCTTTCCAAGCAGCGATGCCTTACAAAGTAATAAAGGATCGTCTTTTGGACTCGGTGTAAGCCCCTTAAGCTCTTCTCCTAGCTCTGCGCTGTGTGCTTGCAGTTGCCTTTGGCAAACCCCCTCCTCCTTGCATTCTTTGGGTTTGATAAAGATGAGGTAATTTGTTAGTGTTTCTACAGTACTTTAGTGACTTGAATTTTCATGCTTCCTAACTTCAGGAGAATGAGAGTTTATATTAATAGTATTCAATGAAATTTGTCTCATTAAGTCCAGCCTGTCTCTTGTTTTCAAAAATACAGTGCTGGTAACTGCAGCTTTATCTAATCGCTGATGAAGGATAATAATTCCTTCTGAAATGATACTTTTTCTCCCGTTCTGCATGGAGCAGCCACTTTTGGTCCAGTTCACAAACTTTTCTCAGCTGTTTGCTTTGTGGGAAATCTTTCTTTCTTCCAGCTAATGCAGATGAAATTGTAGTATTTTAGATGTCAAGCTTCTGAGCCAATGGAAGAGTGTATTCCTGTTTTCCAAAGCTTGCTCCTGTAATTTGGGCAGACTTTCAGAGAGATGGGTATCTCAGAGAGGAAACCTACCTCCTGAAGACACCAAGCCCTTGAGATAAAGTGTGAGCCTACGAAAATATTTTAAATAATTCATCTCTAGGATATAAGATGACAAATTAATATTTCATTGATGATGGGAGTCCTGTTGGCTAAAACCTTCCTTAAAAAGATGTAAATGACTTGGCACGAGGGAGAATACTGCAGTTTTAACACAGGGAAAAGCTTGGAAGTCCACAGCTCATGTTTTCGATCATCTTGGCGTATTCACTCTGCTCACCTCCTAAAATACTTCAGGAGGAAATACCATTATCTTTGTATAACATGAATTCACCCACATTTCTCCTGACGAGGTCGCGAGCCGTGTGACAGAGGCTCTGCTGTTTCTGGTGTTGATGTAGATGGCACGGCGAGCATTACTGAAGTCTCTGGCTGCCTCTTTGAAAAATGCTGTGTTGATAGTGACAAGTTGATAGCTCTGGAGGCACAGATTGCGTGGGAAAGAAATGGGACAAGTGCCTTTCTGGGAGGTTGTTTTTATTAAATGCCCATTAAAGTCAAAGGCGAAGTTTCCTATTGACTTTTATGAGTCCTGTATCAGTCACTATAGTCACGATTGAGAGACACAGTACCGGAAGAGCTCTGCTGTTAAGAGATGGCGTTGAGGTTGTGAAGGAGATCATAAAAATGTTTCTTGTGATTAGAGAGAGGCAGAGAGAATTGAGCCTCCCAACAAAGTCATTATCTTTATGGAGTGGGAGTTGTTTCTGCATTCAGTGTTCGCTCGGCTCCTGGGAAGCAGGATCTTTACATACTACTGCACAAGTAAGAGCAGCCCTGGGTTGCTGTGTTTCCTTGTTACCACACCACCTAAGAAGTGACTTGTTTGCCATGGACAGAGTCTGAAAAGGTGTATTTTAATGTTCACAGCAGTCTTTTTCCAGCAGTGCCACGCGTTGGAAGGGCACGATGGCTGTACTCCCCAACATCAGTGGTTCTTCTGCTTGAGGGGGACACGGTCTCACCCCCCTGCCTTTCTGTTGTAGATGCAGCCAGCCCTACTAAAGCTGTTTTCAATATCAGCTCTTCTCCTTTGTCACATTCCAGTGAATACAGAAAAAGGTCTGAAAAATCAGTCTGGTCTGATATACTCCCAACCTGGTTTTGTCTTTCATGGCCTGATCTTGAAAGCCACAAAACTTGTAGAGCTCCGTTTTCGTGTGTATGTCAGGCAGTACCATGTAGCTTTAGTGAGAGAACAGTGGTTTTCCATAAATGGGGAAAAGTGTACCTTTAATGTGTGTTTTTGTTTTGTTGGTTTTGTTTTTAATCCATTAACATTTTTAGAATTAGAACCCAATAATCTATTAGAAATATTTTAAAGCACCTACCCTCATTTTTTTCCCAATTACTGCTAATGTAAATTCTTGTGCCTGTACATAAATGGATCGTGAGGATAATAAAAGGGATTACCTGTAAGAAAAATGAGTATTTTAAGTGCTAATAATCGTGCTATCATCAGCCTTTTCACACTTGAGCAAACCTTAAGAGAAAGTACACACGCAAAACTAGTTAGTGTTCCAGTCATGTTCTGTATTGGTGGTTATTACTTCTCTTACAGCGGGTGTCTCAGCCCTTATCAGTGATTCTTTTGTTCCCGCAGTCTACGAGGAAGTTCTAGTGTTGTGACTCTGCAGTCAAAGTCTGCGATTTTAAGGACATGGTGGTGGAGTTGCTAATGCTCTGCTTACTCTTCCATGTCCAAGAATTTGAAGCAGAAAGGTATAGATTGATGGCCTAAGGGGCATCTTAAATCACTCCCATCGGTGGTTGTGAACAACAAGGATTACACACCCATTTCCGCAAGGTCAGGGGGGATTATTGGAAGTCTGATTTGTTACTTTTGGTGTTGGGAGGCATATTTAAAGGTGTAGGGCTTTTCAGAAAAGTTTGTGGTTTGTTTGGTTTCCTTAAAGACAGTAAACTGAAACTTGAAATATATAGGGCTGTGTCAAGGGTTAGAGCTGGGCCAGTTACTAGACAAATGACAAACGCTCTGTATTAACCCCTCTCCCTTACCCAAGGGAAAAAGAAAGGGTATAAGGGAGAGAAAATTATTTATTGAAAAACTAAACAGCTGGAATTAAAATAATAACAATAAAATAGAATACATACAAATATTTACAAAACCAATGTCAAACCTAACTCCCCTGATGGCAATTATGTCACCATCACCACTGATGCTGTGGATGGAGCAAGCGCTGGAGAAGTCCCAGATTGGACTCAGTGATAGATGGGAACGGAATTAAGGAGCTGGGTTCAGGAACACACAGATCAGGATTGAAGGCAGAACAGACAGAGTCCTCCTCAGCTGCCGGCCACTGAAGGAAGAGGCTTGACCCTCATGATCCCTCAGCTTTATACTGAACGTGCCTTACATGGGATGGAATCCCTCGTTGGTCAGTTTGGGGTCACCTGTCCTGGCTGCTTCTCCCCACAGGGGCCACCTCTTACTTTCTGCACCTCAGTGTGGGGCGTAAGATTGAGCAGTGGCTTTGGTCTGCACAGGAGTGAGGATAAGCAAGAGCTTTTCTGCAGACCCCAACCCTTGGCAGTGACTCTAAAGACAGAGCATTATCACTGCTGGAAGCAGAGATTGCCTGCAAAAATCTGCCGTTAACTTCAGAAAGTGCAGTTAGTTAGAAGAGACTGAGTGAAACAGTAAAATCACCGAACAGAATTAGATCAGTTCTAGCTCAAACCAGGACAGACTGATACTTGCTATGTCCCAGACTCTCTGTTTAATTTCCTGATTCTTAGTTCTCTGTCTCTAAAACTGATGCAAAGATCTCCCATCGCAGTCTTGTTGAAGCAGCAGATGTGTGGGGTGAACATGGAGCAGGGCTCCCTTGGACCGTAATGTGGACCCTGGCAGGTAGCTGCAGGAGTGCACGTGGGGGTTATTGTTTTGAGGGGCTGCCAAGTGCAAAGAAAAAGAAGAGCAATGTTTATTTGAGAGGATGTTGAGTCGGATGAATGTGCCGTGGTTTCTCGTGGCGAGTGGTGAGGGCGTTTTTCTGATCTGAGCATCCATCTAGATGAATTTGAATGACAGGAAGAAAATGCTGGGAACTTTATGGCTCCTTAAAAACATCCTGCAATAAGCTTTTTTATTGAGTGAATGTATATAGTTTGGTCGCAGTTGCCCATATAATTACCTTGGAGAGAGGGCAGGGTAGGTAAGAAATCTTTATTAAAAATATAGAGGAGTGAGATGATTTTCAGCTCCCTGGTTTTCAATTCCCAGGGACTCTGCTAAATGCCTTGATGCTTCATTGTAGCATAAAAATTTGTAGTTTTTAGCATTGCAGTATGGGCTCCATTGTAATAAAAACATGATTTGTACTTCCTCCTAAATGAAAGTAGCAATTTATTCTTTGTGATAAGAGGGAAAACCAAACAAACCAGAAACAAAATAACAGAGTAAAGACTTAAAATAGTCTTTTTATGAGTAATAGCCTGAAGTAGATGAACTTACAAGAACTAAGTGTAATGCTTCACAGGCAGATTTGTCCTGCAATTTCAACATTATCATTGGTGCTGCAGTTGATTCAGCATCTGAAAGCCGAACTGGAAAGCTTCTCAAAAGAAATAAAAAACAACGCAACAACAACAACAACAAACAAACAAACAAACAAAAAAAACAACAACAAAAAAAATAAATAAATAAATAAATAAAGAGGCTTAACACAATTACTTTTTGAATTGTTCACAAGATTAATCCTTCAAAAACCTGTTTTAATGTTTGACCATACAATTATAATAAAAGGCAGAAAAAATGTTTCCATTCTCTCTAAGGAACAAGAAAAACCTCACCTTACCTTCATCCCAACATCCTTCTCCAAGTGTATATTTTCTTATGTCACCCATAGAAATTTATTTAAACAGATGTATTTTTTTGCTGCCTTCAGTTGAAACCTGTGCTAAATACTAGGTTTGGAAAACATATGATGATGATTGGCCACACGAGTCTGCTCCAACAGCAATAAATGTTGTAAAAGAGGCTCAGAAATTTATGTCCTGGAGATACCAGAGGACTACACTTCACTAATTTCCTGCATTTCACACACTCCAGCTTAGGCTCTTCAGAAAGTCCAGAGTTGATTTCTCCGCTTTCGTTTTTAGACATAGATGTTGATGGTCAAGATGGTGCATGTGATTATTTTGATTCTTCTTGTTGGTATTTATTGTTCACATTTAAAATCAAGCTGGGCTATAAGGTGCTGGAGCGTGTCCAAAGGCGAGCAGCAAAGCTGGGGAAGGGTCTAGAGTACAAGTGTGGTGAGGAGCGGCTGGAGGACCTGAGGTTGTTCGATCTGGAGATAAGGAGGCCCAGGGGAGACCTCTTTGCTCTCGACAACTCCCTGAAAGGAGATTGGAGCCAGGTGGGGTCGGTCTCTTCTCCCAAGGAACAACCGACAGGACAAGAGGAAACAGCCTCAAGTTGTGCCAGAGAAGGTTTAGGTTGGACAGTAAGAGAAATGTCTTCCCTGCAAGGATTGTCAAGGCCTGGCCCAGGCTGCCCATGGCAGTGGTGGAGTCCCCATTGCTGGAGGAGTTTCAAAGTCTTGGAGTTGTGGTGCTGAGGGACATGGTTTAGCGGTGACCTGGCAGTGCTGGAGGAACGGTTGTACTCAATGATCTTGAAGGCCTCTTCCAACCAAAATGATTCTATGATTCTGTGTCAGGGCAGCTTCCAGCCATTGAATAGGGTAAAGGAGGAGAAGATCCCTGCTGAGATGAGTATTAATCATGTTGCACTTCTATGTAACATCAGGTGAAGTCTCTCCCAGTTTAGAATAAGGATCTAGAACAAAGATTTAATTAATTTCTTACTCACATGATAACTCTTGTTACATGATCAATGATTTCTTTAGGCAGGTTAGGCAGCCTCAGCTGATTCCGTTCAGTTAAGTACCTAACAGATTTGGTTACTTTTCTGTTACCAAAACAGACAAAAACAGCATCCTATGAGCATATTTTTATAAATTTTCAAAATCTGTAAATAATGGGATTTTGTTTAAGAAATTGTTTGTAAATATGTTGTATCTGAAACAGTAAATTTCTAACCCCCACACTTGTTATAAACCTTAAAAGCCAGAGTTTTCTCCGTGATGCAAGTGGGTGGTATCATTGGAGAAAGCCGCATTGCCAACACACCGTTGGTCACTGATGTGGTCCGTGCAAAATGTTTTTCTTGTTCCCCCAGTGAAGAAAAGTAGTTCTCCTTATTCTCTATGTCAACACAGTTTCACATATCCTCAGGAGCCAGCGTTAGAGATTCCCATCTTCGTAGTGTCAACAAGTCTGTCAGTTTATCTGAGCCTTTTACCCTCCTAATGGTGAAGTTAATTCCAGGAGATCTTGCACCATAGACTACTGGAGGTGCTTAAAAAAGCTATCCAATATTGAAAAAAAATAAGCACATAAATCAGCTGCCATGCTTATTTATCTCAGCTAAGCAGATTGCGACGTCCTTATGCCTGAGAGAGTAATGTCTGGCTCATAAACCCTCCTGGAAAGTGGAAATGCCTTAAAATGACCAGCAAACACTGGCCATTTTTATCTTCATTGAGAAATAATCTTCTCAAAGTCATACCTTCTAAAAACATAATAAAAAGAAGCTTGAAAGGCAGCTTTTTAGCTGTTGTCCTTAAGAGCTGAGTTTTTCCACTACAGAACCGATAGTCAATTTTACAGCAATTGAAAGTCTCTGCTTCCTTGTATTTGTGTTTTGGTTTGGAAGTTTCGATCCAGTATTCCTACTGTGGCAAAGGGAGGAAGAGAAGGTGGGGTGTGTGGAGTACTCACTTAAAACAGATCTCTCTGCAAAATCATGAGCCATAGGTGAAAACCCATCAAACGTAACAGGCCTCCAAGTTTATCTTACCTGTTTGAGAGCTCGTCATTTTGCTGGGAACTTGCATATGAATTGTTCCTGTTGGCACACCCCACCATTGCTCTTGGTTCAGCGGATGATCCTCCACACTGTGGTTAGTGTGGAACCTATGTAGGAGAAGTTGTTGGCACTGACAAGTCTGTTTTGTTTACACCAGAAATGTTGATATGAGAGAGCAGCAAGTTCACACAGACTTTTTCCTTCTGGTTTCTCTCATCTCCTAAATTTTCCCACCTTTCATTCCTCCCATACTCCTTTCCCATGACACAGACAGACCAAGATGGTGCCTTGTGTCAGTCTGGGGGGCATATATCTCTGAGGTGTTCATTTTGTTGGGGTTTTTTTGTGTTCAAAAGCGGTTGCTAAACCGCTCTCTAGTATATTCCAAAAGTCATGGCAGTCTGGTGAAGTCCCCACTGACTGGAAATGGGGAAATACAACCCCCATTTTCAAAAAGGGAAAGAAGGATGATCCAGGGAACTATAGGCCAGTCAGTCTCACCTCCATGCCTGGTAAGATCATGGAGCAGGTCCTCCTGGAGGCACTGCTGAGGCAGAAGAATAACAAAGATGTGATTGGGTACAATCAACATGGCTTCACCAAGTGCAAATTGTGTCTGACAAACCTGGTGGCCTTCTATGAAAAGGTCACAACATCAGTAGACAGAGAAAAAGCAACCAACGTCATTTACCTGAACCTGAGCAAAGCCTTCAACACTGTGCCGCACGACATCCTCGTCTCCAAGCTGGTAAAATGTGGGTTTGATGGATGGACCACTTGGTGAATAAAGAACTGNGTGTCCAGAGAAGGGCCATGAGGATGATCAGAGGGCTGGAGCACCTCTCCTGTGAACACAGGCTGAGAGACTTGTGGTTGTTCAGTCTGGAGAAGAGAGGGCTGCGAGGAGACCTTAATTGTGGCTTTCCAGTATCTGAAGGGGGCCTACAAGAAAGCTGATGGGCACTTTTTAGGATGTCGAGTAGTGATAGGACAAGGGGGAATGGATCCAAACTAGAGGAAGGGAGATTTAGATTGGACGTTAGGAAGAAGTTCCTCACCGCCATGAGGGTGGTGAGACACTGGAACAGGTTGCCAAGAGAGGTGGTGGAGGCCCCATCCCTGGAAGTTTTTAAGGCCAGGTTGGATGGGGCTCTGGGTAACCTGATCTAGTGGGAGGTGTCCCTGCCCATGGCAGCGGGGTTGGAACTCAATGATCTTCAACGTCCCTTCCAACCCCGACAATTCTATGATTCTATGATATTAATATTTACATAAAGCTTTAAAAAGACAGAAGTCTGCGCTGGGACATGTCCTTGTGCCTGCTTAGTCTGAGCAAGAGGACTTAGAAACCATTTGAGAAAGACTGTTTTCATAAGTGTTATGTAGAATAAATAACCTATCTTTAGATAACCATCTGAAAGCGTCGTAAATGTCAACCCTTTTATTTGTAAAAATTGCAGCATTCTCTAATTTGATGATTTTTCCAAGCTAACGAAGGATTTTGCTTTCATTTGCTATAAATTCAAAGCACCCGCTGGTTGTTAAGTCTCTGCCGCAGGCTAACCCGGTTTTAAAATCTCACCTAGCTTTGATGTGTGTGTTAATATTTAGCAGAAGAACAGAGGGAATGCACCAGGCGTGAAAATTCATTTCTGGAATGGAAATGAGAAAGTGTCAGGTGAAGTCACCATGGTCTGGTAGAATTATCCAGCACATAGTTAATGATCTGTCAGCATTTACGTACAATTCCCTAATTTTAGGGAATTAACTGGTTTGCAAAATGAAGAATGGCTTCAGATGAAAGTAGCTGTTTGAAATTAAGATGAATGTGAAATAAACATGCAAATAAGATGCAACAGCTGGCGAGACCTTTGTGGGGAGAGTTTAATGATGCTCAGGAATTCTTCTGCATCTGGAAGAGGAGGCTTAGCAGACGGTGTTGTTTAAGGCTTTGAAAAGTGTGCGCCTCTAAAATATTGATTATTTTATCTTTGTTTTTTTTTATCCCAATGAACCTAGCATGGAACATAATGTTTGATTAACAGAGCATAGTAAATTAACAGCAGGATTTTGGAATAAGGAGGAAGTACTTAATCTGGCTAGGCTAGGAAGTGAATACCATATCCAAATAGGGAGTTTAGGAAGGGGTTTAGATTTGAGCTTGGTTAAATTCCTGCTTACAAAGCAAGCCCATGGCTCAGGGAGATGCTGCCTTTAAAGTTTAACTTCAAGTTTAGTTAGAAATTCATTTTTTTCCTGGTTTATCGTGTAACACCGATGGTCTATCAAGTTACACCATCACGTAACATGGGTGGTGGTACGATGGTGAGGAATTTAAGTATGTGTAGCGAAAGAAAAAATGTTATTTATGGAGGCACAAAACTTCTTGAATCACCTGCATCCCCGAACACCTCCCATTTCCAAATTAATTCACCTGATTCTGATTAACCAGGAGCTCTGAGGACATTAGAAAACAAAGTGATGAATGATTTTAGTTTACAAGTGAATGCTCTGTCAAGTCGTTAACATTATTTCAGCATCTTTGTTTCTGGAAAATAGTATTTCAGAGTCATCCTGCTTCTTAGAGCCGGTTAAAGTAAAATAGCATTCACTCTGAGATACCAAAGATTACTTGCCCATTATAAGGAAAGAAGTATGTGCCAGTGGGACTTCGATTTTCCTGCAGTATTACCAAGCTCCATCTCTTATTTGCTGGTTTTGGATTTCCTTCAGATTTGGTAAAATGTGCCATTTCTGAGAAGCTGGCGCAGTTTTGTAACTGAGCGCCTCATGAGTTTGCTGCTTCATTTCTTAAAGGAGTGTAGTGCACATGAATATATATTGGAAAATTCATTACCTTTTTGTGATAGAATTACAAATAATGTGGCCCAACTTTGTAGCTCTCAGTTATATGGCAGACTGAAGAGTTTTAATTGTAAAAACAGGTAAAAGAGTTTCTTTTTGTAAATCCCTTCTTCTTGTAAAAGAATATCTTCACCTGATTCACTAGTAATATTTATAAATTAACTGTTAGTGGAGTGTAACATAAAAATAGATCGATATAAATGCTGAAATTGTAAATTTGTATATTTGTGGTAATACTACCGTATATCTTAGATTGTCTGTCTTTACTCCCTGTGGCATAGTTTTTCCCTGTTATTCTTTCCTTTCTCTTCTTGACAAACAAAAGTGGTTTTAACCCTCTGTTTGACTGTTTTTTTTTTTAATATAAAGCTTCCTCTTTGCGTGCCTTATCAGACTATACCATCCCTGCTTCCCAGAGTTTGGTCCAGCTTCTCTAAATCCTCTTAGCCTAGGCTACAATTCAGGTCAGTATTTTTATTTTTCAGAGAAGAAAGCAGGGATTGAATGAAAGAGAGGTCTGTGAATCTTTTTAACTACAGGAAAATATGTCCATTATAGGGCAGAAGTGAAATAACCGAGTAATAAGTTTTTCCCGTTATCTCTGCAACAGCCTGTAGCTAAACAGTAGGATCTTTTCTTCTCCTGCTATCTCCTCCTCAACACTCAGGAGACAGCATCCATGGACAAGCACACACATGGCAGCCAGACTTCCTCCAGGATCTGGAGCTTGCGTTTACATCTTCAGGAGTCCTGTGCTTTGGTCCTGGAAAGTATATTTTAATACCGACTTGGACAAAAGCAGGGGAAATAATAACTTCAGTACAATTTCTTTTAACCTGTGCAAGTTGGGAATGGGAGTGGAAATACTGCTTCTGTTGGCCATCTGTAAGTCAGTTTTCTTCTTGCCAGCCACAGTATTTTAATAAAAACTAATGTCAAATACTGATATGAATGGACAATCTTATGGCAATCTCTGGTAATGAGCTGCCTGCACAGAACCCCTCAGCATGATAGGGGTTCGAAGAGACATCTGAAGATCATCTGGTCCAAGCCCCCTGCTCCCCCAGGGTCACCCAGAGCAGGGGGCCCAGGATCACACTGTCCAGGCAGGTTTTAAATCTCTCCGAAGGAGGAGACTACACCACCTCTCTGGGCAGCTTGGGCCAGGCTTAGGCACCCTCAAAGCAAAAACCTTTTTCCTCCTCTTCAAATGGAACCTGCTGGCTTCCAGTTTGTGCCTGTTGCCCCTTTTCCTGTCACTGGCACCGCTGAAAAGATACTGACCCCATCCTCTTGACTCCCACCTCTTGGCTCTTGATCATCATTGATCAGATCTACTCTCGGTCTTCTCCAGGCTCAACAGCCCCAGGGCTTGCAGCCTTTCCTTGGCATGGAGATGCTCCAGTCCCCTCAGCATCTCTGTAGCCTCCATTGGACTTCTTCAGAAATTGCTGGATTTTTTTTTTTGTGTTGGTCAAGTACAAGAGGTCTAAAACGTAGATTTTCAACCCTGATGTATCACTGTGCACATTCCTATCACTACCAGACTGTGTTGCCCATCTGCTCTCTGATTTCTACCACAGGAGTGCTGCTACTCTGGCTTTACTTTTCCCTCACCCTCACTAGAAGTTCAAGCATCAATAGAGTTTTGTGTTGAAGCTGTCATTCAGGAATGAAATGCCCCTAGTCTTGAAGAGGATTAAGTTACAGTGCACCTAAAGCAGTTTAGTTGCGGGGTAGGAGCCACTGCAGATGGATGTAGTGGGACTTTAATTATGTCTCTTGGCTTAGCTGATGGATGAGTCTCTGGGTGACTGAGTACTCAGAGGACCCTACTCCTTGCAAACTTTGCAGATCATGGAATGGTCTGGGTGGGAAGGGGCCTTTCAGTATTGTCTAGTCCAACTGCCCTGCAGTGAGCAGGGTCATCTGCAATGAGAGCAGGTTGCTCAGACTTCTGTTCAGATTGATCTGGAATGTTTCCAGGGATGGGACATCTACCACTTCTTTGGGCAACCTAGGCCAGGGTCTCACTACCCTCAGTGTAAAGAACTTCTTCCTTCTCTCTAGTCTAAATCTCCTCTCTTTGAGTTTAAAACCATCACCTCTTGTCCTGTCACAACAGGACCTGCTAAAAAGTCCCTCCTCGTCTTTCCTGTAGGTTCCCTTTAAGCATTGAAAGGCTGCGATAAGGTCTCCTCGGAGCCTTCTCTTTTCCAGGCTGGACAATCCTAACTCTCTCAGCCTGGCCTCACAGCAGAGGTATTCCAGACCTTGGATTGTATTTGCGGCTTCTCTGGTCCTGCTCCAACAGATTCATGTCCTTCTTGTACTGAGGATTACAGAGATAGACCCTTCTCAGCTGATTTTTGACATCTTGGTTTGGTACAAGTTTCTCTGTCAAAGAGGCCTTCTACTTGGGTCTGTCTGCATGGGTTTTTTTCCCTCATGAACCCACCGATCAAGCCCTGCATTTAAAAGTGCAGATGGAAGCAGCAGAAAGATGGGAGAGCACTTGAGCTGCTTGGAGGAAGACCCTTAGTGTAAGCCTTAGGGACAGAAGTAACTTTTCATACTGTGGACTGTGCCATAGTTGTTTTCCTGTACTAGGAGTGTGAAAGTTGAGATCGGGGGATGCCATCCCAGATGATACCACATCAGAACTTGAACAGTTAACAAAGAGAAATACACCTCCTGTTTATAAATCAGTAAGACATTGAGATGGTTTTTATGCTTTTTATCACTGTATGATAATACCTTGTTTTCTTGAACAGTACTTGAAATGGCAAAGAAACCCACCCCAACCCACGACTCTGAGATCATTTTGATACAGAGGCAGCAAACGCTTATGTCAATAGTGAATGTAACACAGACGTAAAAAGAATTACAGGGTACTTTACATTTTGCCAAATGCAATTTAAAATAATGTTGGAAATGGTCACCCCAAATCCATACACCAGACCTCAGTGTATATGACTTACAGTCAGGACTTCGAAGGACCTTGATTACCTTCCTCCGTTCATGCAACCACGAACACCGTGGACAAATCCGTCCGGCATTTTTCCTTTTTCCAATGTGAACTTTCATAGAGAAAACAAATTACCAGCAGGAAACGTTTGTCACTGCAGGACGACACAAAGATGAGACAATCTGTCAAAACCGTTGACTTAATGCATGAGTGCCGTCAACCTGCTTGGAGTGACGAGGCATTTACAAACAAACGATGCTGCCCAGGGAACATCGTAACTCTCTGGTTTTGCGTTAGGACATTATTTACATTCCAAATGACACAGAATGCCGCTGTGGACTGAGGGGCCAGGAAGAGCAAATGGGATGATGTGAATTCATTAAAAAGTGGCTCTGGCCAGAGCTGCGAGTGATTGATGAGCAATTAAGTGGCAGGGCTCCTGTGGTAGCCCGCAGCCTGCTGTGAATACTCAGGAGGACATCTATTTTGGATTCCTCTGCTTACGGTGATAGAAATGGCTTATTTACCCTTCCAATGGTGTTTATCCAGAAACAGTGATAAATAAGGAATTCCTCTTTCAAGAAACCATTTTGGATGAGTTTGAGCAAGAAAATACATTATTGTTGTTGAAGTTGTTTAGCAATTATTAATGCGTTTCAGTCTCAGTATTAGCGTTATTCCCATTTCTTCTTGTCGCTCTTCGGTGCCGCAAAAATCACTTCAGCATGGCGTTTCATAACTTCTGCATCACTTACCTCTGTTGCTTTTTGTCCCTTCAAACGGCTGAGTTGATGCTACTGGGAGCCTGTACCAGAGAGAACAGCACCTTTCCCTGTGCTTTGAAATTGAAGGGACTGACGCCAGAGTTAATCAGAGAGTTCCAGCATGGTAGGGGTTGGAAGGGACCTCTGGAGGTCATCTCGTCCAACCTCCCTGCTCCAGCAGACATCCAGAGCAGGGGGCCCAAGATCACATTGTTCGGGCAGGTTTGGAATCTCCCCAGAGAACGAGTCTCCACAACCTCTCTGGGCAGCCTGGGCTAGGCTTTACCACCCTCGGAGCAAAGAATTTTTTCCTCCTGTTCAGATGGAACCTGCTGGCTTCCAGTTTATGCCTGTTGCCCCTTGTCCTGTCGCTGGACATCACTGACAAGAGTCTGGCCCCATCCTCTTGGCCCCCACCCCTTAGCTCTATTAATCAGCATTAATCAGATCCCCTCTCAGCCTGCTCTTCCCCAGCTAAACGGCTCCAGGTCTCTTAGCCTTTCCTCAGCATAGAGATGCTCCAGTCCCCAAGTTAAGGGCTCTTTATGGCTGTGCCACAAGAGCAAATGTTTCTCTGCTTGGAGGAGATTGATAGAGTGAATGTGGTGCTCTTGAACATGCAAAAGAAGAAATTTGAGAGCTAAGTCCCCTGTCTGTCCATCCCAATAACAGACTCACCTGTGCACATCTTCCACATGCTTAGTTCTCTGTGCACCTCTGTCTTTTGGGACCGCTGACAGTGATGAAAATAAGCGGTGTCCAGGAGAGTTGATGGTAATGGAGACCCCATGAGCTTAAATCAAGGAGCCAACTGAATTTTCCCAATCCACTAAACTGGTATCAATAGTGAAAAGGAGCATTGGGCTGGCTGAAGGTTCACAGCCCAAAGCTCAAGGTGAGAATGATGTGAACTTGTTGTCTCATGGTTTTGCCTCTTATTTTTTAACATTTTTAGAAATACTTTGGCAATAGTTGCAGTAAACTGTAAGTTCAAATGATTTGGGCCGTGAGGCAAATTTAAGTTTGGAGTTGTTGGTTTGTTTTTTTTTCCCAAGTTGCTCTATTCTAACAATTTTTTTCTAGTAGTACATTAATGATGTTTTTCTTTTACATGATGCTTTTTTGTTTCATCAAGTGCTACCACTCTGGTAATTGCTGCAGCTCTCTTGTGTGTTTGAGATGTGCTGATATTTTTATTTTAATCAAAGCAATGAAAAGCAGAGAAACAAAGTGTCTTCTGTAGGGGACAGATCCAGGCAGCAGGAATACTGCCGGTACGATATTGGTTCCCACTTGCGTGCTGAAAGATTTGGGACCACCTGAATGCTCTGTATGTTCTTACTGATGTGCGTTGGGCGTGAACCAATATACTTGGAAGCCCTTATACCTTTTTAGTTCACATCTGTTTCAAAATTGTACTCAAAAGTAATTAAATGAATCCACTGCTCAACTCAAGTTGGTTGTGAAGCCAGCAATAAGCCAGGATAATATTTTAATAGTTGATACAGTGCAATCGTTAAACAGCTGACCCTTTGATGTGTCCAAAAACCTGAGCGTGTGGTTTCCCAGAAGAAAATTTACTATTATAATAAATTCTGGAAAAATCCTTTCCCCTGCCTAAAGCGAAGTCACCCCCATGGATGGGCTCTTGTTTGCCCTGAAACTCAGATGTTTTCTGCAGGTATATTTGTAGGCTCTCCTGCAAAATTCTCTCCAAAATATACGTATTTTTGGTAATCTTTTAAGGGAAATAATGGGAATGCTTCATTTTGTGCCTGTTAACTGTACTTTAAAATACCAACCGTGAAGGATCTCCTTTGTGATGCCGAGGGAGAACCTTGAATTTAAGAGCATCAATGATGGTTTAACTCTCAGGATTGCAAAAACAACGGAGAGAGAGCGTTATATGTTGATTTTAGGCAGAGGGTGAGTGGGCACCCTGTGCTGGGCTGGTGTGCACCTTCACAAGCTGCAAGAATACTATGAAATGGGGTGGATAGGATGGGCTGAGGTGAGGAATATGGGTTATATGGGACATATAACTGCTCCTGCTGCTGGTGCAGCTCCCTTCCTTTCCTCCCTTCTCTCTTCAGATCCAACCAGCAAAGCTCAAACATCTTCCAACTGCTTATCAGCCAATCCATTAAAAATAATGAGTGGGGAAATGGTGATGTATAAATAAAACTATGTCTCTGCAAGTATGTAAAGTCTCTGCGTTCGACGCCGTTATGTCTTATAAATAACAAGCCACCAAGGGCGGGTCAGCAGGGGGAATAAGCACATTCAGAAATAGCACTTTGAGCACTGTTTTACCATCAGCTCTGTCCAGCCCAGCTTGGCAGTGCCGGTTGAGCCGCTGCTTTGATGGGATACAACCAACACGCAGACTGAGTCCTCTCGTTGGGCTCCTACAATAGCTGCTTTGTGTCCTGGGGGCTATCTGTAGCCAAATTCTTTTGTGGACTTTAAAGTGCAGGGAAAAAATGGGTTTTGAAATAGAGACTGAAATGCAAAATCTACTTTTTGGCTTGCAGAAAATGCAGTGGAAAGCGTTCTGCAGTTCTACAGCATCCTGATTTTCACTTCAGGTTCTGCTGTGTTGAAAGAAAACCAGAACGTGGACTAAGGAGACTGGGAATCCATAATCTTCAGGGAATATATTTTCCTAAATATCAAAGAGATTTTTCTAAATTATTGAGATTTTTTGCAGAGTTCAAGATAAAACATCAGAACGTAGAGTGAACAAAAATTTTCTTCTATCCAAATCCATTTGTCTTTTCATTTCTCAAGTAGTCACCAGGTTTTGGGTCAATTCAAAGGAAGATTTCCCTCTAGTTACGTCTTGGGTGCCCTGCTGTGCATGGGATTGCATCCTTCCTTCCCTTGAGAATTTTTTTCACTCATCTAATGCTTTGTAATTTATTTTCAGACACTTTTGTTTCGCAGTCTTCTCTTCTAGCAATTCAGCAGAAGCATTGCCAACATTTTTATTTGATGTTCTTGTTCACTCTGGGCTTCTCAACATTTAGTTCATTCACAAGTATTTCAGAAATACTGGTCTCGGCACAAAAAAAAGCTCAATTAAGCTGTTCTTCAATCTTTCAGTATTTCTGTAGTTCAGACCAAGCAGATTTCTTAGCTGCTCTTTACCAGCTTCACAAATCTATCCCTTTGCTCTCGGGCTGGTAAAACACCTCTGCAGCTTTAGTTCATCTCCCAGCTCTAGCTCTTCTAGCAAGTTGTACAAGAACTGGCTTTTGCTTCATCTTACCAGTCTCTTGGTATTTCTTTTGGCTTCGTTTTACCCCATTTCTTAGCGTCTTGCTTGATATGAATAACTCCTGAATCCACAGAGCTCTTCTCAGCTGCTACCTGCTAGCATTTTATTTTTATTTTGTGTAGCTCAAATCCTCTTTATTGAACCAGAAGCCTATTTGGGTTATTTTTTTCTTTACTATATAAATATGTGATTCACTTGTTATCCTGCTCTAGCATCCTTTTAGGATTTCTGATGGGTTTTAGTGCTATTCATAAATGTATGTCAGATGTGGAAGACTTTTACAATTCCATCACTTACAGGCTTTCCTTCAAGCAAATCTAAGACTTATTTAAGAGTAACTGGACTTTTAATGAGCTATAGAAGCCAGCCTGTGTCCTTTCCACTGTATGGCAGGCCTTGCACTTTCTTTCCTCATCCTTTGGACTTTCTGGCCACAAAATCTTTAAAATTTTTGCTTTAATAAACTCTTAGCATCATGTGAGCACTATGTGCAGCTTTCCCTATGCCAAGGGCATTCAGCCCCTCACAAGTGGGAGGCAATTGAGGTCTGTACCGAGCTGCTTCCTAATGATAATTATACTTAGGATGTAGAACAATCGTGGCAATAAATAGTATTTACAGACATCTCTATAGGGTAGTTTGAAGCCGAATCTCTTTCTTTCAAGAGCCTTGTCAAAAAGAGCGGAGAAGAAGGCCTTTTGGTGCAGGATGTCTTTATGTTGAGAAAGAAAATTAATTTATTTAAGTCAGGATCATCTCTACACTATCCTGATGGCTTAAACACAGGATGTGACCTTGTGCTCCTTGTGACTTCTTTTTTAATTTTAAAAAATGCATATCCACATTCCTTGATAAGTTTCCACAAAACTTCTGAAGGTTTATCATGCACTAGAGGGATTTAGAATTTTCTTCCCGTTTCTCTAATGGTGTAATGTTTGTTTCTACAGTTGCTCATTCTGCTGTTCTCCAGGCATGCTGCCTGTCACAGCTTAATATCTGTAATACCAAAATGCAGTTGAAGGCAGCTTTTTAACACTTCAGTGTCATCAGAAGGGTTGTTACTATTCGCTATTTTAAATCAGCATTTAATCATATTCCCTTACAGAGCAAGCAGCTTGATAAGCACACTTTATGATATCAATGGGTGTCATTGTTGTTAATGATCGGCCACGTTGGCTGCTCCCATGTAATTAAAAATACCATTGACTGTCATAATACATGCAGTTGCTTGAACGTTTTCATCAGTGTTGTTCAACCTTGACTGGCTGAGCCGCCAATTAGTCATTGAGGAGATGTGCAGCAAACCAGAAAATAATCACGGCAACATCCTGATATTGCATCAATTAACTTGTCAACATAACTCAAAGAAGCGATACAAATATTGCAGAACAATGTCGAGACAATGATGGTTTTGTGTTCATCTCCAGCAGCAGATGACATCCAGTTTTCTTTCCTTACTCAAAAATGGACTTTTCATACCAATCCCTGGGAAAACTGGAGGAGATGGAGAGCTCTGGTTGTTCTCTGTGGCACATTCTGGTCACTTTTGCAGGTATTATCTATTAAAAATTCAGGCAGTGATTTTGAGCTGGATTTATAGAGTCTGTTTCTGTAATGATGAAATTTTAGGTTCACCACGTTGCCAAGTCACGGAGGATAAGGGGGGGGATTGGGCAGCGCCTGATCTCACAGAAAATTAGGCTAGTCCAAATTATATTTCTTCTTTTCTATTAAAAAAAAAAAAAGAGAGATTTAAGGGGACAAGAAAAGAGCATTCGAAAGACAAGGAAGTCCAGTAATAGGAGGGATTTTGCCTTTGTACAAGGACAGTGTCCACTTTTGATGTGGATAAGTAAATCAGTATAACATGGACTATTTATACATACCATATATCTTTATTTGAATTAGAATCATAGTGAGGGTTTTTTTGTATTTTATTTATTTTTTAAAGAAAGAAGTGATGTTCTTGATAAGTGCTAAAGCCTGTGTCACTCTCCCTGCACCTATGAAAACTGTATGGCAGCAGTGCTGAAAGGAGCATGGAGAGTTTGGTGGCTTTTTTGTGCTTTGTTTTCGGGTTTTTTTTAATTCAATCAATCATTTTGGTATGTACAAGCTATTAGGCCGCACCAAATTGCTACAGAAAATATTTTAGAGGAGGAAGGTCTCCATCCACCTCCTTCAATGATCAGCATAGCAGTTCGTGTCAGAAAGGTAAGGATGGAGGGATTGTGTTTTGTTACGGAATCCCATCAGATTATTTTGACATTTCCTTCTTCACCAAGTGAAAGGTTGGTCATCCATCCTTACCTCTGTGTAAGGTAAACCTACTAAGAGCGAACTGACAGAATGTTTGCAAAAGTATCCTACACGCACCTATCCATTGCGCTTTCATCATGGACTTCCTTTCGGTAAACAGATAATACAGTGGTGGTGGATAAACTCAGGAACTTGCTACCACTCAGTTCACCCATGACAAATGGAGCACCCAGGGATACTTTGAGTTGCTGTGTCATTAAAATCATCTGGGTTAATTCTGCTTACTGAGTTTACGAGAATCTGCCGAAAGCAATTTTGTACAGAGTGCCGTCGTATATACTCGATCTTTACCGCTAAGTGGGGTCATGGAGCAACCTGTAAGTAGAATCACGGCATTGGTTTTTAAAATAAGTTTAACCCCCCGCCGTGTGCTCTGTGTTTCACACATAGGTAATCTTTAATTTGATGGCAAGTGACAGGAAGCTGGTTTCTCGTTGTGTTTAGGCTCTGTTTCTGTAAGTGTTTTGGCAAACCGCTATGAGTTTATTCCATGTAAAATGCCATGTCTGAAGGTGCTCGTGAACAGCACCCAGCACAGCCTGAACTCGGCCGTTGTGTTATACTCTGCAATAAGGACCTATAGCCACCTTTTCTGTAATGCTAGGGTCCTTGTTTTCCCTTTCCCATCCAGCGATACTTTCTAATCTTTTCTAGTGTATTTGGAGTGTTTGAACATCCTTTGCTTTTGATGGGAGCTGAGGATAAGCAAGTCTTCCAGAGAATGGTCCAGACCAGAATTGGTTGTAGTGAACCGCAACCGGAATCCATATAAAATCTCTTAACTGCTGTAGCTTTTGAGTTAAACCTTAGGAAGGGCTTCCTTCCTGCCACAGCATTCAATAATCTAAGTGCATGTGTTCTTCATTGCTTTAAAATAATACATTAAGTGCTTTTAATACCAATGGCCTTCTTTTTTTGTACATGCTGAAATTGCTACCTGGAGGAGTATAGAGAAAAGTAAATGCCTAAATGATAAAAGCAGTTTGTGTTTGTCTCTGAACCTTTTAAAACAGGAAAACAAACATTTTGGCTATTGCAAAATAACCTTACAATTTAAAAAGGGTTCCACATCAAGGAGTTCTTGAAATTTTTAGGTTTATGCTTGTGTGGAGTAGCCTCGATAGAAGGGATGCCTGAGCAGTAAGTCATCCAAAGGTCAGCGCTGCTCTCCTGGGTTTTCACAAACCTTTAAAATTAAAGGCCACTAAATGCTGCCGGCACTGGTAACCTGTAAAAACAGATTTGTTAGTGCTTTTTGAAGTGAGTAACAGTTTGGTTTTTAATGCAGTTTTATCAAGAAGAAGGAAATGTGTCTGTAGCAGTTCTCATCAGCTGAAGGTAACCAGCTGCAGCAGAAATAACAGGGTGGCCCTTGCGAAGAGATCACTTGGAGAGATGCAGTGCAGAAGAGGGGATCCTGTCCTGGTAGAAAAATCATCCGTCTTAGCCTTGCATCAGGATATTCAGCATGTGTCGTATGGAGTTCGCTAGGAACAGGTAGAAAAGCAAGAGAGATGCCCATGGAAGACTTCAGGGTGGTCATCTCTAAATTTTCTCGCCTAGGAAGTGGTGTTTGGTGTGTAGTAAACACCTGTTAACATGCCCCCATGGCAGAGTAAGTCATCTGGAGAGCGCATGATTATAAATGAGTTCGCAACTGCCTGTTCAGTGCTGCTTCATGGTCTGTGCCCTCCTCTTCAGCATCCACGTGAGCACGGGTAGCCCCAGGCAGTGGCAAAACAACTTTATTCAAGGGATATCACCCACTTACAGCCATGGTCCCTGTCTGGTGGAGAGCCATAAAGGTTGTTCTGCAGTTTCAGAGTGTGCTTTGGCAGCGGCTTTGTTCTGGCAGGTGATAGCTCCCGTACAAAGAGCGGTTTGTTGGGTCGGTAATATTGTGCAATCCCCAGATGATTACTTGGAAGAGACAATGCAGTTGCTAGGGAAACGAGGTGCGAAACCAAATCTTATTTGCTTAGTCTTTAGGATGAAAGCGCTCGCCTGACCATCAGGATTAATATCTGTCCTGGAACTTTTCCCTGATGTGTGTATTCTTGTTTCTCAGGGGAGGCAAAGCCCATGTGGCTTTTGTCCCTGCTGCCACCTAACAAAGTGGGTCTGCTTTAAAGCATCCTGCACCTGGGTCAGGAGAATCCCCGGTATCTGCACAGGCTGGGGGATGAAGAGATGGGGAGTAGCTCTCTAGAGAAGGACTTGGGGGTACTGAGGTTGAAAGCTGGACATGAGCCAGTACCATGCGCTCACAGCCCAGTAACCAATGGCATCCTGAGCTACATCCCCAGCAGCGTGGGCAGCAGGGTGAGGAAGAGGATCTTGCCCCCTTGCTCCCAGTGCTCTGGGGAGACACACCCCTGCAGTGCTGTGTCCAGCTCTGGAGTCCTCAGCACAGGAGAGACAGGGACCTATTGGAGCGGGGCCAGAGGAGCCCCAGCAATGATGTGAAGGCTGGAACCTCTTTGCTGTGAGGCTGGGCTCGGAGAGTTGGGGTTGTTCAGCCTGGAGAAGAGATGCCTTTGAGGACACTTCTTGTGGCCTTTCAATGCCATATATTCAGACTGAATTTTTTCTCCTATTTGTGACGTTTAGGATCTTTCACAGATTCTCTAATATCCTTTGAGCTATTTCCTGGCACTTTACAGTATCATGCAGTCTCCTCTTCAATCCCAGTCCCCTATTGGCAGAAGGCTTCTGTGATTAATTGCTTTTGAGCATAGTTTAATTATACCCACCCATCACATCTGAACAGAATTGGTTAAAAGGTCGCTGGGTATTTGGCAGGTGTGGACGGAGGCAGGGCGAGTGCCTGCCTGCCTGCCTGGGATTCCTTCAAAAAAGGGACCAAAAATAGAATTTACATTTTAAACAGCTGGAGGCTGTTGTGCTGATGTTAAAACATCTGTCAGTTCATGAAGTGAAATGGCCTTGTTTCGTTCTTGCATACTGGCAGTTTTGTGGAGTGTGCTGATGCTTCAATACAAAGGAAGATGTGAAAATGCATTAGAAGGAATGCATTTTAGAAAAAAAATAGAAGAAAAAACTGTGTAAAACCTTCATGATTTCAGAAACATTCATAAATGAACACCCTGTACCCTGAAGCCGGTAGCAAGCTGAGATCCACACCCTGGAAACTCTTCTAGTTAAGCCTAGACTTTTAACATGGATTCAGGTGAATTTTTGGGAATGAGAAAGCGATGGAGCAAAGTTGCCAGAAGTGTTGACAGCTGCTCCTCAGCAGGCGTTGTGAGCAGTGGGCAGTCAGTTGGGAAAGTGAACGCTTCATTTGTACGAGTTTAGCCAGTTCCAGCGACACATCCCTGCCCTTGTGTCTTCTGAGACATCCGTATCAGCCCTGTTTATTTGTATTTCTGATTTTTCCGTAACCTTCGATTAAAAAGTAATTGTTATTTGACAGGATCATGCTGCCAAGTGAGGGAAGATTATTTTCTGCACTTGTTAAAACCGAAATACATAGCATTTGGGGGCATTATTCTATTCTTTACAGTGCAATAGCTCAGTGATTAGCAGACTTTCTTTTACAGTTCTGTATTTTTACAAAATTACTACGTTTTGATATCTTCTGCGTACACAAAACTGAACCAAATGTATTCACTGCCCTAATTTTGTCATAAATAAGGGTGATATATTCTTAGTCTATCCAACACCTTACTGCTGTGTGCTGGCATAAAGTGTTTTGCTGCTGGTCCTGAACTGTATTTATGCAATAAGTTAAGATTTAATTGGGATTGAGAAGTACCATTTATTGAGTGGTTAAAGCTCAACAGATCTACCAAATACCTAGAGAAGGCATGTTCCTCGATCCATTACATCTAGCTCTTAAAAAATACTTCTTGTTTACTTCTTTCCTGGTTCTCAACATCTGGCAAAACCTGCTGCTTCTAGACACAGTGGTGTCTAGAAAATTAATGGTATTGCACAAATTCCACAGTGCATCTGGGATTAAGGCCTTATTTAGTCAAGCAAGATACTTATTATAACTTAATTGTTCTCCGTCAAAAATGTTGCTCCTGGCATCGAACTTTTTACAATCTCAATTTTGTAATTAGTTGTGAGTCTTACGGTGGTGGTTTGGAGTTGGCACAATGAGTGTCCCCTTTCCTTGTGATCCGCGGTTAATGAGTGCCGAAAGAAATGGCTTCATTAAGTCACTACCAATGTTTCTTGTTTTGTGAAAAGGCAAAAATACTCTGTCCTTTTAATAAGAGTATATTATTATTTTGGGGAGTTCATAAAAATGCAAAGGGCAAGACAGAAATCTTTAAAAGCAATTACTTTGAAGATTTTTGTTGCTATAACGACAAGATGCAGCTCTTCAGGAGCTATCATTTCCTTAATGTTGTTAAAAAATTTAGTTGCCATAACAACAATGCGTTTTTATTTTCAGTAACTGATACTTTTGCTTTTTACCCTGTGCTTGTAGAAGCAGCTTCTATTGTTTTTTTCTTTCCTGTGTGAAATATTTAGTGTATTGCAGTATTACAATAGGAAGTGGTTGATGTTGAACTGCTGCACTGGAGTACACTGGAATGAGTCCGTTTCTCTCCTCCTCTTCCTTTGTGCGTTAACTTTGGTTTCTGATAACTACTAGAAACACAGAAACTTCTTGGGGTCTTGGAGGAGAAAGACTTTTATTCTTAGAGCTTTTCAGTGCTACTTGACTGAACTGTATCTGTTGTGCTGTGGATGCTGTAGAGCAGGAGCAGAGATGTACTGGGTTCAGTTTTGTTCGATATATGCATCAGTGACCTCAATGAAGGGACAGAGTGGACCCTCAGCAAGTTTGCTGATGATGCAAGACTGGGAGGAGCTGGATGGAGGAGAAGGTAATACAGGGCAAGTGTAGGGTCCTGCGCCTGGGGAGGAATAACCTCCTGCACCAGTACAGGTGAGGGGGTCACCTGCTGGGAAGCAGCTCTGTGGAGAAGGACCTGGGAGTGCTGGTGGACAGCTAACCATGAACTGGCAATGTGCTCTTGTAGCCAAGAAGGCCCGTGGTATATTGGGGTGCATTAAGAAGAGTGTGGACAGCAGGTTGAGGGAATTAGTCATTCCCTTCTACTCTGCCCTAGTGAGGCCACCTGTTCAAGAGAGACAAGGAGCTACTGGAGAGAGTCCAGCAGAGGATACAAAGACATTGAGGGAACTGGAGCATCTCATGTAAAAGGCAGGGGTCAAAAGAATGGGGCCAGATTCTTCCCAGTGGTGTCCAGAGACAGAAGAAGGGGGCAAAGGGTACAAACTGGAACCCAGGAGGTTCTGTCTGAACAGAAGGAAAAACTCCTCTCCCGTGAGAGTGTTGGAGCCTGGCCCAGGCTGCCCAGAGATGTTGTGGAGTCTCCTTCTCTGGAGAGATTCCAAACCTGCCTGGACAATGCATTCCCAGACTCCCTGCTCTGGGTTACCCTGCTGAAGCAAGGGGGTTGGACGAGATGATCTCCAGAGGCGCCTTCCAACCCCCACCATGCTGGGATTTTGTGTGATTCTATGTAAGACTGGAGGTCACTAGAGCAGACGTGGTAATGTGAGTGGTTATTCACTCGAGCGTTGGATTGTTGGCACTTTACTGCTGTAACAACGAGGGGACTGCTGGCTCCACAACATTGCATCGAAGGTTGCCAAATGGTCGTCCTGGCCCTTCTTGAGCCATTATAGAAAATAAGCCACTTTGCAGCATAGATTCCTGAATATATATTATCTTTCAGATGGTTTCTGGCTAAATAATTTGATAGTTATTCAGGAAGATGTAAAATTGCTGGAGTATTAATATATTTTCAAACCTACTACTATTATCAGGTGTATGTCTTTTGTGTACATAAGAGAACGACGGATTTTGATACCACTCTTTTTTTCCATACTATCAATTCAGGCTATAAGACTTCCTATTTGCTGAGGTATCTCCTGATTTAAAGTGATCCCATGCTACATGTGCAAGAGGTTATTTACCAGAGATAAAATGGTAAATATTGGTAAATATCGCTAAATACTGCTTTTTAAAGACCCGCATTTTCTTTTGGAGAATGATTTGCATCGGGACAAAGCACATGTATGAATTGTCTGTACTTGAAAAAAGAGTTACAGCAGTCACAAGTTAGTTCAGAGTGAAAAAAGGGGAAGAGCAGATCCTGGAGAAATGCTCAGTGCTCTAGAAAAACTGTTGGCATCAGCGTGTGACAGCTTTTTGCAGGCTATCCAGAGAAACCTGAAGTGAATAAATAAATAAGGGCAAGTAAATTATCTTTTCCATTTGCTTTTGTTTAACGCCCCAATGTGATGAGGCTGCTGCATCCTTGGCTTGGCTGGATTTTCTCATTGCATTTCGCTCCATCCCATTCTCTGTCATTTCTCATTTTCAAGACACCAGATCAACCCAGGCCATGGGATTGCCATCACACACAGGGGAGGATGCTCAGGCTTTCCCCTTAATGGGCTGTCGTATTTCATCATGGGTAGCTGGGAAATAGAAGAAGGGTATGGGAGAAGTGTGGGCCTGGGTGTTTTTTCCCGGTGAGAGGATAGCATACATGACTTTGCTCATCCTGGAATTTCATACACTTCTTCAAACCTGCTCAGTTTAAATGGAATACTAGCTGGAATTTGAAGTTAATTACAGAGAAAATGAGATTCCCTAAAAAAAATTGTAAAGAGAAAAGGAGGCTCAGGGGAGACCTTCTTTCTCTCAACAACTCCCTGAAAGGAGGTTGGAGCTAGATGGGGTCAGTCTCTTCTCCCAGGGAACAAGTGACAGGACAAGAGAAAATAGCCTCGAGTTGTACCAGGGGAAATTTAGGTTGGACCTGAGGAACAATTTCTTCTCTGCAAGGGTTGTCAAGGCCTGGCCCAGGTTGCCCAGGGCAGTGGTGGAGACCCCATCCCTGGAGGAGTTTCAAAGCTGTGTAGGTGGAATGCTGAGGGACATGGTTTAGTGGTGACCTGCAAGTGCTGGGGAAACAGTTGGACTCGATGATCTTGAAGGTCTCTTCTGACCAAAACAATTCTATGATTCTGTGCTTTTTCCCAATGAACATGGTACCTTTTCTGATGCAGGTTTTCTTTTTCTACAGAATAGCAGAGGAGGAAAGTGATTCAATCCCCAAAGGGCCAGGTTTGATTCCTTTCCATTCCTCCTGATCCATTTTCCTCTTGAACGAGAAAGGAGGAGTTTGAGTGCATCCATATATGCCCAAAGGAGAAAAAAATGAATTGAAGATCTGAACGCATCCCTTTGACCCCCAGACCTTTGTGACTGACAAGTTTTGTGTCAATGCTGTTTGGTTTTGAATAAACCCCCTAACAAATCTTTCAAAGACAGCTGGCTTCTCAAATTGAGATGCGTGACAGTGCTGCATGCAGTTTAAGTGTACTGCCCAGAGCTTTTACTGGGGATTAGGGGTAAAAAATGATTAGATCTGATAATTTTGGTTAAAAAAACAAACAAAAAACCCTTTACTCTAGATCTCAGTTCTTCTGTGGCAGAATGGGGAAAACCTCTGTAGCTTACAGTTGCATTTAAGTAGTGCAGGTTTGGGAGAGTTGTCACTAGTTTATTATATTTTCAGTTCAGAGAGGCAGGTACAGGTTTGAGGAGGTAGACGTGTTAGCTTTGCTGCCCAGGATCGTTTGTTTCAAGTCTGATTTTCAGAAATTACGGCAAAGAATATCTGTTGTTGCACTCTGGCTTTAAACAAGATGTTTATACCAATAATCTATTATTAGATTTTGATCTTGATTTACCTTCCCAAAGTCAGCGTCTCACCAAAATGTTGTGCTTTTGGAATAAAGGTAAGGAATTAGTGGAGAGAGATTAAAATAAAGAGAATTACTCTTTCCTAGCTCGTATTATAGCTTGCCAGGCAGTGGCTGGACTTAAAAAAAAAAACAAACCACAACCCTGAACTGTTTTTGCTGATATTCCTCATTTGCACTAATTTGCAAAGAGCCCCCGTCCCTGCCTGCCCTGTGCTACTCCCTTCGAGGCTCCTGACCCCAGCAGAAGCAAAACTCAAATGGCACAATTCAGGAGCAAAAAAGAGAAATTTTTTGATCTCCACATACAACCGGGAGCAGCGGCGGGGTGTAACCAGACTTCTGCAGCACCAACACAGGAGTCTTACCAAGTCCAGCTCTATTTTTAGCCATTGGGGAGCATTCTAAGAAGAGATTTCAAGGAAGACAAGGATGTAGCATCATTATTCAGTGTCAGCCAGGGTAGCCCCAAAGAGTGAGCCTGCAGGATTTAGATAACGTGCTCTTTGGTATGTCTGTGCATTTCCAGCATGTGTATAAACATCTTTTGGCTATTGAACATGAAGAATATCGCTATCTCTTATTACAAGTGTGATTATTTTTGATGCATTCAGGGAGAGCAGGGTGTGTCGTAGCCTCCAAGTATAGTGATAGATGCTAGGAGGAGCATGTCCAATCATATCCCTTCTCATCCTCGCCTACAGCGTAGAACCATGAAAAGCTGGGGAATGAGACGCTATGCAACCATTTTTTAAATTAATATCTTTAATTACGAGGCACAATTTAAAAGCGCTGTGCTCGTTAACTTAGTGTTGGTGATTTCTGCTTATAACCTAAGCTTAATTGCCTTAACCTCCCCCATCTTTTTTCCCTTTTTCTCTTTTATTTCCTGGTGATTTAGTATGTTGTTATGTTTTGTTAAATCAGTGATGAGATCCGAGAGAGATAAGCAGGGCAAGAACATTTGAGTTCGGAGAATCATAGAATCGTAGAATGATTTGAGTTAGAAGGAACCTTAAAGACCAACCTGGCTGGTGCCCAGCTTGTCTAAAGAATGTTTCCTGGGAGGGGGAAGTTCATTTGCAACAATTTTTCTGTGTAACTTGTTTTAATCAGTGAGATTGAGCATGATTATTTTCGTCCGGCTCCTAATCCACAAACCCACTGTCCCTGTTTTATGTTTTCATTATATCAGTCCATAACATAACCATGTAACCACGTCATCCCATAGTCATAATTCTCATTTTCTCTCTCCATCATCATGATCCTAATAGCTGTTATATTCATTGCTGACGTCTTTCATAGGGATAGAGTCACAATCACACTTGTTCCTTTGGGTCTTCATACCATTTTTGATGGGCAAACATTAAAAATCTGAAATAAATGGCAATGGTATATAATTAAAGTCTTAAAGATGTAGAATTTCAACAAGAAAAGGTAGCCCAGTGCTGTTTCACTGCAGTGGTCGCATCCTGGCCCACAGCAAAACTGCAGGACCTGAGGAAGCAGAGATGAGTGATGGGAAATGATCCATCTTGTGAGTTTGAATCAGATAACAGAGTTATCAAGCGCATGTGCTCCTGTGATTACCATGTATCGAGGAAACGGGCTGCTCAGCAGACCTGGAAGTTGTGATTCTACTTGTTTGGAGTGATGTTGGGGTACAAAGTGAGGAGCCTTAGTGTCAACCAAGACTGCAGAGTTGAGATCTGCAGGGATGGGTGGTTGTGTTCAACACAACCTCATCTTTAAGTCTGTATTAGTTCTGTACATTTTAAGAAGTGCAGCACATTTTCGCTGATTTGTTCCCTGCCAGAGCAAATGAGATCACGTTGTTATTGGTCAGAAATTACCGGTTTTAACAGAAGTATTAGCAATGAAATGTTAAGCTCAGGCTTAACTATTTTATTATACGACTGTATTTTAAATTATTTTTTTAAAATTCAGCTAGAAGCCCAGAACAGCATGGTGAATATATTCCGTAAGACATTATTTGAAATGTATTGTAGAGCATTATGTTGCTGGTAACCTCGGGGTAGTCAAGTCAAATGTTTTAAGGTGATGCAGAGCTGCTGCTCCTGGCTGGCCACAAGTGAGATCGGCTCCAGGGCTGATACATAAAACTGGTGATTTATGGTGTTCCGGAAGGGATCTGAATAACTTTGGTCTCAGATCTGAGATAAAACACGGTGCAGGCACTTGGAAACATCTTGCCATATAAAGGTGTGGTTTTTTAACATATTTGTGTCATTTAAAGACTTTTTGATCTTCAGAAGCGACTTCTGAATCATCTTATGAAAATACAGCACCAGGAAAGAGAGTGATGGGAAGGTTAGAGGAGATAATGCTTCTTCCTGTTGCAAGGATGCAGGCAAGCGTAGGTGAAGCAGCGAACCAGTATCTGCTAGTGGCATCATTACAAGGAATGCACCAAAATACTTTATTTCCAAGAAAAAAAATTCTTCCTATGTTGTAGGAGACAATCAAGCAATGAGCTGCGGAGTGGTGGAGTGAGGGGACTGGAACATCTCTTTTATGAGGAAAAGCTAAGAGACCTGGGGCTGTTTAGTCTGGAGAAGAGAAGTCTGAGAAGGGATCTTATTCATGTTTACAAATATCTCAAGGGTGGATGTCAAGTAGAAGGGGCCAGTCTCTTTTCAGTGGTGCCCTGAGATAGGACAAGGGGCAATGGACACAAACAGGAACACAGGAAATTCCACCTCAACATGAGGAAAAGCTTCGTTGCTGTGAGGGTGATGGAGCCCTGGACCACACTGCCCAGAGAGATTGTGGAGTCTCTTTCTCTGGAGACTTTCAAAACCAACCTGGACACGTTCTTGTGTGGCCTGCCCTGGGTGACCCTGCTCTGGCAGGAGGGTTGGACTGAATCTTCAGAGGCCCCTTCCAACCCCTAACATTCTATGATTCTATGAGGGTCATCAACATGTTCATTATTTTCCAGTTTAAAGACTGGTAATGCTGAACTACACTTCAGGCTCCCTGGGTATTGTCCTTTTTCCCCCTGAAATCATTATTTGGAAGTGGGAAAGAAAAAGGAACCTCATAAATGGAGACCGAGGATGTACCCCTCAGGTTGGGTATCTCTATTTTACGTAACTGCTACTTAGTACAAGCTGGTCAAGAAACAAAACTAAATGTATATGAGTCCCTTATATATATATATATTTATATGTATGTATATGATGGGGTAGTTACTGGGTTATTACTGGTCAGACTCCTCATAGAGGACAGAACATATCAAACCTGGGGTTTGTTCTTAGCAGCGGTATAAAGCAGTGAAAGAAGAACTGCAAGAGGGCAGTCACTGGGAGTTTTCTGGTGTGGGGAGGTGTGAACAATAAAATAATGGTTTTAATGCCTTCACATGAAGAGGGATGTCTCTGCGACAGGAGTTCCGGAGAACTGATACTTGAAATGTTAAACACACCTCTCTGTCTCATCAAAGATTGCACCCTGTAATCAAAGAACAGCAAATATAGTACCTTGAATTAAGGAAAGTTTACCAAAAAATAATGTAGTAGCTTATGCTAATAATCTGAGATCAAAGTCATGCAAAGCCTTAGAAGAAACTGTAGTGGAAACAGTCATCGAGGATGCGGGCAACCCATCTTGCCGTTGAAGGGAGGTGGGAAACCTCATCCGCCCGATCCGTTATTTAGTACTATGGATTTCTGTGAGAAACCAAAGTCCCTTCCCAGGCTGGTGGAGAAAGATACTTGTCACCAACGATGCTTTCTGCTAGCAGGTTGCCACCAGATGTTCATTTCCCCTCTCCCAACAATTAATTTCACTCTAAACAATGTAAAAACTTGACTGTAAAGCATTGCTAGGTACAGTTAATTATTTAAAGTAATTTCAGATGTTGGATTTCCAGTTACAGTTACTTGCAACTCCCTGGTGATTCTGGAGTTATCATGCTTGAAAAATACCCCATATTACATTTAATAATTCAATATGAGCTGCGTTGGTGCTTTTGTATCAACTGTTAGAGTGACATTTAGCGCTCATTAGAAGGTTGTTAGGCTTTTTTAATATTATACTGTGCCAAGACTGCTGTACAGAAACATGTTGATTTTAATTGCATTTCGCTTTGGTTACCAAAACCTCAAATAAATCACTAAGAAAGGGTCAGATTGTTCAATTTGTCCTCAAGCTGTTTTTCTTGTAACAGTACATATTTTATCTGAGAATTTTGTTCTGTGTATTATATTCGTAATAAAATAGAAATAACGCAAGTTAAAAATGAAGGTGAATTTAAACAGTTTTTAATGGATACGAAATTTTTTCAGAGCAAATCTCAAAATTAACCTTTTTTACTTCATTTTTTAAAATACTAGAATTTGCTGTGAAAAAATAAGAGCAAGTCTTACCCATCTCTCGTGCACTGGTATTACAGTGATATTGTATATTCCTTGAGTGAATGAAACCCTGGTGAAGGAAGATTCCTTAACTATTCCAGAAACAGATAAAGCACCCTGTATTTCTTATCTCATGAGAAAATAGCTGATATTTTGTATTTAATGACCTACCAAGAATCTTACAGAGGTCTTCTGGTGCCAGAAAGGTAACATGCCATATTGTGCATATAGGAAATAATTCCTACTGTCTTCTGTATGACTGTCTTCCATTCCCCTTCTCCCTCTCACTCTATTTGGAAGAACTAGCTCTTCCAAATAAATTCGATTTGGTCATGTCGTTCTCATGCTAATCAGTCTCCTGGCCTCTGAAAGATTCTTGAAAGCCTGTTGACAACTCCTTCTAAATTATAAAAGCAAAGAGACTGCCCCGATGCACTTCAAGGTTGAGAGACTGTAGAAGGGAAATGCTTTGTCCGTAGCTTTTAGATATGCAGGAGCATCACTTGAACCCCAAAGACAGCTTTTATTAATCAAAGCACTCAGCCTGGAAGCTCCTTGCCAGATAGCTCTGTTAGTTTTCTTCCATATCGATCAATTGAATCCAGTTCTGTCATGTGTGTCAATTCCCAAATACAGAAATCCTTGGTGGGAGCGTTTTTTTATGAGGTCTCCTAAATGAGCAAGCTGTTCCCTGTTGCTCAGTGTTGTGGTTGTGTCTAACAAATATACAGAAGAGTTAGGCATATCCCGGACTTAATCTACTTTAAACTGATTTTGTTTGAAGTCCTTGTATTTGTTATGGACTTGGTAATATGTAACACTTTATTTTCTGTTAATTTGAGCTAGAACCCTAAATGTTTTATGTATTTGGTGGAAGGTGCTGACCTGTAGAGGACCTAAATTACCCTGTTGTTAGCAAGTGGGATAAATCTCCCACCTTTGTGAAGTTCTTTTTTCACCTGTCTTGTGATGCAGATTCAGACCACACTGAAGTCCACAGACTATGGAAGGTGGTTTTGGACCCGATTAGTTCATTCCTTTTCCAGCCTTGCTGTTCTGGCCAGGTTGGGAAATGGCTGTGGTGTTGACTGTGCAGCGACCAAATGGCCATCTCAAGTGTTTGAAAATGAACAGTCAAGAGTTTGAAGGGTCTTTCCCAAGCACAAAACCCCCATCTTAGAAGTCGTCTAGTGGTTGGGAAAATCTAGTGTGAAGAAGGTGTAGATAAGCCATGCGTGGTTATGCTGAATCCTAAGTATGAGCTGCGTCTGCCATCCAAATCCTGGAGATTTTGATATTGTTTTAAAAATCCCAATTTCTAATCCACCCTTCTTCTCTATCCGCAAAAGTCTCTCTTCAAATCCGTGTCAAAGCTTTCCTAAGCCCAGCCTGACCATGTTGACCCCAGGACAAAATTGGGTTGATGGTAAGGATGGAGTAAGCCCAGATGTTGCTAGATTTTTCCAAAATCCAAGGCAAAGATGCCCTGAGAGCTCTGAGCATATTCACATCAAAGGAAATATCTCACCATTTTATATCCCAGTATATTAATGGTATTAGGATGCTGATGAGCAATGTAGGAATGTGCATAATTCCAGAATTTCTTCTATCTGCAGCAAAAGTGTTGCTACTTTCTAATTTATTTGCATTAAAAGTTTTCCATTAGACTTTTCAGCTAAAAAAAATTTCTGCTTGCAATGAACATTAACACCAGCGTCGGAGGAGGGTAGCGTGGCTGGGAAATCCTCTCCAGTACTGGGAGCACTGACTCCCAGAAACCCTCTGCAAATTCAGTCCTTCTGCAGAGGGAGACTCGGGAGGGGCCTCTAGCCTGGGAGCTGCTGGGAACCTGTCTGGCAAAGGCAGAGTTGTTCAAACAACAGCATAGACTTGATTGATGAAGGTTAGCAGAGGAGCGATAAGAGGAGAATTATTTTTGTACAGAAAGGATGGATAAATGGTATCCATAGGGAATGTAGGAGATAAGAATGGAGACTTTTTACTGCCCACTCTAGGATGTGCACAGAGCTGGATGCTCATGGCACGTTGTAATACTGCAGTGTAAATAAAGGGTCTCTTCGCACTCCTCCTTCCAGCACCCCTGTGCTTGAGTTGGACCATGGCACAGAACATCATCTGCTTTCTAACCCCAGCCCCAGGGCTCTGGCAATCTCTTGTATCTGTCAAAAAGCCACCAAAGATGATGTTGCAGCTCCTGGAAATACACCCAAGTGGACACTGGATACACTGGGGCAGCGCTGGCTCCTCTGGGACCGGGAGAAACCTTCCAGTAACTACAACTTCAGTTGGGCAGCAGACATACCTCTAATTTATTTCTGTTTTCAGATAGGTTGTTATCGGGCAGGCAAGAGTACTGCTGCCAAAATTGAGAAGTCAAAATGGTTTGAGGTTTCTTTTTGCTTAGAAAAGATTTGTGTACTTGTGTCTATCAGCGTATGTGTGCTCTGTTTGGGGTTTAATGAATTATTTCATCCCATGTGGTCTAGAAATTCCATGTTAATTTAAATGCTTTTGGACAGGAAGATACTTATTTGACCAAAACCTGAAAATAAAGAACTAAAACAACAGAATAAAATTTGTGTTAGTGCAAATACAGCCAAATTGTATTTACCTTTAGTCTTTTCAGGGCTTAATGTAATTGTACGCTTTGCAAGAAAGATTTTGGCTAATCCTGAATCTTTAGAAATTTATTATTTCCAATGAAGGATTTTAACGAGATAGCCCAGAAAGTTTCTAAAGCTTTAATAACTTCAACATCGTTAAGTAGTTAATACTTTTTAAATGTCTTCCACTGTTTTTGTGCTTTCTGTATGTCCAGACCCATCGGTGGTCCCTTCCACCTCCAAACTACCTGATGCGGTCGTGTCTGGAGGAATACGACTCTTCAGGGCCTGCACTATGAGGCAAAAGCCAGGGCAGGGATTTCAGTCCGAGGTGGTGATTGCACACAGCCTGCGTCTTGTGCGTTATGGTGGCATTAGCGTAATTACTTCAATATCCTTTACCTCCACATCTAACTGAAGCGTTAATAGTGCAGCATGTGGGACCTCGGGTGTTTTAGCCTGGAGAAAAGGAGGCTCGGGGGAGACCACCTCACTCTCAAGTCTTTATTACTCACACCAGCTACCTCCAGGGTAGTCAGCCTCCTGAGCTGGAAGATAAGGATGGAAAGCAGAGCAACCCCCTCCATAATCCGGTAGGAAGCAGTTAGCGACCTGCTACGGCACCTGGACACTCACAA
>VWZK01015529.1:0-35214 GCA_013396935.1 Baryphthengus martii | reverse complement strand
TAAGGTCTCCCCTCAATCTCCTCTTCTCCGGGCTAAACAGGTCCCTCAACCGTTCCTCATATGACATGTGCTCCAAATCCTTTACTGGCTTGGTAGTCCACCTCTGCACCCCCTCTAGCACCTCAATGTCCTTCTTATAGCAAGGGGCCCAAAACTTGACACAGTACTCGAGGTGCAGCCTCTCCAAAGCCGAGTACAGGGCAGTGATCACCTCCCTGCTTCTACTGGCAACACTATTTCTGATACAGGCCAGGATACCGTTGGCCTTCTTGGCTACCTGGGCACACTGCTGGCTCATGTCCAGCTGGCTACCTATTAACACTTCCAGGTCCCTCTCTGCCTGGCAGCTCTCCAGTCACACTTCCCTAAGCCTGTAGCGCTGCTAGGGATTGTTGTGGCTGAAGTGCAAGACCCTGCATTTGGCTTTATTGAAGCTCATGTGATTGTCCTTGACCCAGCAACCCAGCCTATCTAGATCCCTCTGCAAAGCCTCCCTACCCTCAAGCAGATCGACACTTCCACCCAGCTTGGTGCCACCTGCAAACTTACTAAGGGTGCACTCTATCCCCCTTGTGCAAATCATCCATGAAAATGTTAAATAGGAGCGGCCCCAGTACTGATTCTTGGGGGACACTACTCATGACCAGCCACCAGCTGGATTTAATCCTGTTGACCACAACTCTTTGGACTCGGCCATCTAACCAGTTTTTTACCCAGCAAAGCTTATGCCCATCCAAGCCAAGAGCAGTCAGTTTCTCTAGGAGAATGCTGTGGGCAACAGTGTCAAATATCTTACTAAAGTCAAGGTAGACAACATCCACAGCTTTTCCTTCATCCAACACGTTGATCACTCAGTCATAGAAGGAGATCAGGTTTGTTAAACAAGACTTGCCCTCCATAAACCCATGCTGAGTGGGACTGAGCACCTGGTTGTCGTGCATGTGCTGTGTAACGGAACTCAGGATGATCTGCTCCATCAGCTTCTCTGGAATTGAAGTCAAACTGACAGGCCTGTAATTTCCCAGATCATCCTTCCGTCTCTTCCTATAGATGGATGTTATATTGGCTGACTTCCAATCAGCTAGGACCTCCCCAGTCAGCCAGGACTGCTGATAAATGATGGACAGTGGCTTGGTGAGCACCCCTGCCAGTTCTCTCAGGGCTCTAGGATGTATCTCATCTGGCCCCATAGATTTTTGGACATTGATGTGGAACAGCAGGTCCCTGATCATCTCCTCATGGATATTTTTTTAAGATAATTATATCTGACATAATTCTGATATCCTCAGTGAAGGCCTTCCATGTTAGGACTCCTATGTTGAAGGTCTAAGTGGCAGCAAAGATACAGTAAGTGGTGTTAGTTTCCGACAATCAGGGATATCTCTTAGTCAGACTACAAAGCCACAGTATGAAATATATACGAACTCACACAAGGCACATATTTCCTCCTAATCTTTGACAAACAATTATAATGACTTAGTTTTAGTTTTAGAAAGATTGATTTTTAATTTTTTTTTTTGTGGATTTTTTATGCTTGAGATTTTTTTTCATTTTGCCTTTGATTACAGAAAGAAGGCAGGAGTTATGACTTGTTTCAGCTTACCTCTTCTGTATTTTTTTTTTTAATTTCTTTTTATATTTGAACGGAATTTCCTTCATGAAAGAGAACTTCTGGAATATAGGAGATAAAAGTGAGGATAACTTTCTTCTCTTTCTTGAAATATGTCATATCCTGTGATTAGATGATACTGCTAAGAACCACAATTAAGCTCTGTTCCACTGACTTTACTCATCCTTCATTTCCCACACTATCACTCTGATTTATAATGAGTTAAATTAATTATAAACACAGGAGATGAATAATCAATAAACCAAATAACTGGTATTAAAGACAAAATGGAGATATTTTACGAACTGTGAAAAAGACTCATCATTTTTAGTGACTGCAAATTCATGTATTATTTTTTTCCCTAATGAAAATGTTTCTAAGTCACCAGAACTACATCTGAGTTAAAAATATATCAAGAGAAAGTTATTAAGCAGTTCCTTGCTGTAAGCTGCATAGCATATACATATTCTCTGTTAAATTTATCACATCGTTACAGTAGCAGTGGCAAGCTAAAAGAAGTATTTAATTGAAACAATTTCTGCTTCAAACAATTAGCCTTGCAGAGGTAATGTTCTTGTGAAACGGTTGTGTTAAACAATCATCTACATAGTGATTCCCTGTAAAATCTTGATCAATTGGACTTTCAATGCTATTTTTCCTAAGGACTTATCCCCAGCAAACACTCTATTTCATCTGTTACTTATGTCTTGGTTTTTGGTGTGCAGTAGAACGAAGAGCATTTTGAGAGAAGTTATTTTGAAACACTATGTACAGGAAATGTTAGGGGGATTTCTTGTGGGGTTTTTTTGTGTATCTGTTTGCTTGTGTTTGTTTGTTTTGTTGCTCATTTTGTTGTTGTTTTTCCAAATGTCTACATCAGGTAATATATGGAAAAACCTCAGCATATACCTGACACCAGAACAACTCTTATTTTTGTGTGCTGATGACACAAAGATAAGTAAGTGGGGTAGTTGACGCTCCAGAAGGGAGAGCCACGTGCTGGGAAGATCTGGACAGGCTGGATGAGTGGGGCAGCAAGAACCTTAAGAAGTTCAACAGGGATAAGTGTAGAGTCTTGCAACCGGGAACACGTAACCCAGGAATGCAGCTCAGATTGAATCCATCCAGTTGGAGAGCAGCTCTATAGAGAAGAACCTGGGGGTCTTGGACAGCAGGCTCAACATGAGTGAGCAGTATGCTGCAGTGATGAGGAGGGCCAACAGAATGCTGGGTTGGATTAATAGGGAGCATCACCAGCAGGGACAAGGAAGTCATTGACCCACTCAGGCCACACCTCAAGTACTGTATTCAGTTTTGGTTTCCGCTATATAAAAAAAATATCCAGACAGGCTGGAGAGGGTCCAGAGAAGGGCTACAAGGATAATCAGGGGACTAGAAGACCTGGTGTATGAAGATAGGCTAAGAAATCTGGGCTTGTTCAGACTTGAGAAGAGAAAGCTTAGGGGAGACCTTATTCTGATGTACCAATACTCGAAGGGTGAGCACCAAGAGGAAGGAGACTCCCTTTTTACAAGTAGTCACATGGAGAAAACAAAGGGGAATGGTTGCAAGTTGCTTCAGGGGAGATGCTGGTTGGATTCCAGAAGAAGATTCTTTAGGATGAGAACAATTAAACATTGGAATAGTCTCTCAAGGGAAGTGATGGTCTCCCCTACACTGGGAAGTTTTAAGACTCAACTTGACAGGGTGCTGAGTCAACTCACTTAAACCATTTTTTTTTTTAAAAGGTTGGGCCAAATGATCCTTAAGGTCCCTTCCAATCTGTCATTCTATGATATGCACTAGAATTTATGAAGACCAAAATCATATCTCACATTTATACATTTTCTAGCTGAGCTTTTTTCTTTGTTTTTGAGAAGACAAGCCATGTATCTTCTACAATTCTGGGATTTAATACACCTTTTGAAAATACAGATAGAAATAAAATGCTGACGTGAGACATGAACCTAATAAAAAAATGCCAACCTGAAAGTTTACAATTTGACACTTATGAGTAACCAACTCCAGGCTGTACGTATATCTCTCTTTTTTTATAGGTGGATTTCTTCTGCATGTAAGATAAATATCCTAATATAGTATTATTTAAACCTATGACATGCTCATATTTAAGAAATCTAGTATGTTCTTCCTTAAAATTACTTCTGTACAGCTTTTTTTTCCACTGAGCCTTACATACATACTTTCCACAAGTTAAACAGCTTAACAGATTGCATCTTCCTTTTCCTGTAAAAAATGTGGAATATACAGGATGAAAGATGATGTTGTCACAGAGACACTCACAAAACAAACAGCAGCCGCTATCCAAAAATGGGGTTTATTTATAATGGGGTTTATTCAGGGAGGCCCAAACCCGTCACCGCAGCTTCTGGCTTTTTTGATCCGTCCGGGTCCTCTCACAGGGGCGCGACAGGGTTAACTGCGCTCTCCTGACGAGCAGTTGTCGCCCGTGCTTCTTTTGGGCCCTTCATTTTCCCCTCCAGCAATTCCAGCAGCGCCCGGATATGCTCGGTGGGCATTCGGTGCAGCACTGCCCGCGGTATTCCCTGCGCTATCCCTTTCCGCCACAGGTCATTCCTTCCTGGATCATAAGTTCGACCCAGTTTGTCTCGGGAGAGTTTAGACTCCTGCGAGGGGGACCGGTCGGGGTGAGGTTTGCGACTAACTCCATCGCAGCCTCCTATTCCCACCGTCGGTGCCACCGTCCGGATCGGTCCATCCCAGCTCACGCCAGTACATCACTATGTTGGAGAGTATCTCTGCCCTAGTCATCACACGCGCGGGCAGATTCTGAGTGTTTTGCCGGTTACGTGCTATGGTCCCCTGAATCCTTTCTCTAAGAGCCTGGATGTGTATTTTTAAAGCATCCGGCAGCCCTTTAATGAGCGGCCTGAGGTGGTCGGGGTCCACCAGTGCAGCCGTCGGTGTCCCACACCGCCCTTTCTCATCCATCGCCTGGATGCAGGCAGCCTTTTGTACTCCTGACGCCAGCTCCGACAATCCCTTCACCCACATAACCACCGGCTCTCCCCTTTCCATAGGGTGCACACCCCCAGCCCAGTAAGCCACTTGCAATGTGATCGACTGGTCGCCTGCCAGCCCGTCTCTCAGAAACACTCCGGGACCCCAAAACCCGTCTGCCTCATCATCACTCAGCAGTATCTGATCGCCTCCCGCCAAGACTCTCCACATATATTCCGTTTCGGTTTCACTCGGCTTACGAGAAAACCTGTCCTGGAGCTTATTGAGCTCGGACCCCGACCAGGGGATGGTACAGACCATGGTGCGGGGGCTCCCACCACACGGTCCTGTGTGCGTCTCCGTTTAGATAACAGCTCGCACCTCCTTTTCCTCGGTTTCACCAGCACGATTTTCATCAGAGTCTCCCCAGCTGTCCCCATCTGAATCCTCTGGGTCTGCACCCGTGATTAACTTGTGGATTTGGATAGCCTTGGGGGAATTTTTTGTCTGCGCCAACATCAGCTCGATCAACAAAGGCATCAGCTCCTTTTCTCTTTTCAACTCTCTCTCCAAGTACCGCACTTTACACTCTAACACCCCGGAGCACTCCTGTGCCTGCACCAAACACGCACGCAGGATGGCGTGCATGGCTCCTTTATCTGCGCCACTCCAAGAACTTTATGGGGACCTGTTCCAGCTTCACCACGACCTCTGAGGGGTCGGACCACTTCTCCTTAGCCCATTTTACACCTGGGGGAGAAGGCACACTGTTGTGCCTCCGTAGCAATTCCTCTATCGACATCCTGCCAACTACACCAATAATGGCATGGAGGCACCCACAAAACAAACAGCAGCCGCTATCCAAAAATGGGGTTTATTGCAACCAGGGTTGCCAGCACTCCTTTTGACTCAACAACAGGTTCGGATGTCTGTTGGGAAATAACTACTACACAACTGGTTCCTAAGTTTAAGGAATGACAAACCAAAATGGGCAAACCCTCACTCATACAAGGGGAAACCTCCTACACCTGAGTGCCCAAGATACCACTCACCCAAAGAGGGGGCGAGGCTCGCTCAATCCACAGAGACTCCCTCAATCCGTGGACCACGTGTCCAAGGGGAGGGTCCGACTGCTAGAACCTGCTGCTCTGAGAAGAACCAACTCAACTCGGGTCTTAGGCAGGACCCCATTTATACCCTAGTCGAAGGTGCACTGTGGGCATTCTCATTGGCTGAGGGACAGGTCTGGACAAAACACAGACAAGCCCACATGCTGAGCCTGTTTGCTAAGTAGTCCAGACTCTGAGGAGTCAGTTAAGCACTGCCAGGTGCAACTGAATGGCCAATGCCTTGAACTGTTCCGGCGGAGGCGCCAAGCTGCTCAGCACAGCCCATGTGTTTTGTCTGTGGGGGAGGCTGTACCTGCCACAGATGTGATGCAGAAATTTTATTAGTTTTTGTTTATCATAATCTAGTTTAAAAATGACTTACTGTGCAAATAAGAAAACAATCACAAATACGAAATTATAATACCATCATATCACATCAGCTACAGCTATATTTAAAATGATCATAAATAGACCTCATTGAAATAGAAAGTCAAAATAGCAGAGAAGTAGTGTCATAAATCAAGTATCATAACTGTCATAATCAGGTTCTAGGTTGCCAGTAAATTCAATTTCAAATAATCAATCATGTGAAAAATAACAGAAGCAAACTATTAGTATTTAGACCATTTTATAATTTCTAAACAGCAGTATGCTGGTATCAACCATGAAAATGGTTAACTTTCTCTGTTTTTTTTTCTTTAAATCAGATGTATCCCGTATTTCTCTTTCATTAGCTGCTACACAAGAAATATAGATAAGCTTGCTATTACACAGAGCAAAATACATTGATATATAGTAATAGATACATACATGTTTTGAATCAAAATTGTTTCATGTCTTCCGATAGAAAGCTGAATGAATAGCTTTCAGTTCATATTTCATACAGAATATATATTTTCTACTAGGATTTTAAAAATAAATTTTAACTCTGAATGTACTGCAAACTCAAGAAACTGAATTACCAAATTCCTCATGGACCTTTACACTCTCCCAGAAAGCATAAATTAATGGGTGCCAAGGGGGAACCTTTCCATTTTGCAACACTTCCTTTTCTGAGCTAGCATTTCTGGGATAGAATAATGCAAAAAATATATTAAAAGTGTTAGTGTATTACTGTTGCTACTTTATATTTACTACCTAATGCTTCCAGTCACAAAGAGGAGCTCAGTGTCTCTGGAGGTAAGGGATTTCAAGGACCAAAACTAACCAAAATTGGTTAATTTCTAAGCTCTGTTAAAGACACAAAAGTAATTAAGCGGTCACACTCATATGTGCCATTCACCTTTTGCGAGTACTATTCACTCAATTAATTCTAGGTTACTATACTTATATTGCATGATGAGGGACAATGAATAAATGAATAAAGGTCTGTAGAGGGATTGAAATGGAAACAGTTATCCTCAGTAGCATTCACAAACTGAAAATCTGGTTCATGCCAATATTTTACTTTGATGACAACTGCAGATTCGTCTTTACTGAGTGGTATACACAGATAGCATCAATATGGCTGAAACGAAAAGATAGTGAAGGACAACTAAGTATACAGTCTCATTCAAATGGAATCTAGCTACCGATACCTAAAGAACAATCTTCACAATCTTCCTCAAACATTTAAGCTTTAGAAACATATTTCTTTTATAGCACAATTAATTCCATTAGGTGTTACTTATTTTGGAAACCTAAGTTCTTCCTATGTTGATGTTCAGATCTGCACAAATGAAACATCTATACACTCCCCTATGTGGTGTTGATTTAAATCAGTGACATACACAACAAAGATGAACTCGGCATCGATTCAGTACCTTTGGTAATTGTGCTGTTGTGACAGTTACACACGTGTATATATTTGTGTGGTTGGTGTATTCATGCCAGACTCAAGAAAGATAAGTCATGTGCCTTAGTTTAAGACATTTTCCAGTTGAAGCAAGTCATTTCAAAGGATAGTCTTATTGTCAGAGGAAAGATAAGGTTGAAGTAAGGGGAGGCCACCCCATGATCTTATACTTACAGGAAGGCAGCTTTGTAAGGTCTTGTTTCTTGGACTAATATTTTATGGGAAGACTGTAAACTTCTATAACTCCATCATATTTCAAAATAAGAGGCTACTGTTTGAACTCCAAGGGAAGACTGCGATTAATGTCTTTGTGGTACAAACCATGAATTCCAGTCTCATGGTTCCAAATATTTAGACACTTATCATTGCCAAGAAGTTAGTATTTCTCTCCTTTCTTGTTTAGCTCTCAGCAAGCATCAAAGAAGGAATCTACCTGGTGTCCACCATCTCAGCCACATTAAATTCCAACACCAAAACTCCTGAAAGTTCATTTGGCATTCCATTTTTTAGTTATTAGTAATCAATACCGATGCTTATGGTCCTATATTTAAAACCTGAATACATTAAAATCTTGTGGAACAGCAAGTTCATTAATTTAGGAATTTTTGTAATACCAAATTGGTCAAGATATATTCTCTCTTTACAAAATTAACAATCTGACTAAATTGATAAAAACAATACTTACTCAGTTTTGCTAATATATCTAGATATGAGCAGTATTTTCTTCTGATTTTTTGATTTATATATTTTTTAATTGAGCTTCTAGTTATATGGTAAACCTTTGTTTGTAGCCTTCAAGAAATGGAAATTGCAGGGTAAAAATTGGCTTCATGGAATGCAGCTGACATAATTTGGGAAATTCTTTTTTTCAACTGACAAAACTACAATAAAGTGAAGACATCTGAAGTACAATATTTGAGCTGATTTAAAGACATTTAGTTACAGAATCCCAGAGTGGTACTATTGTTTCTGTAGTAACACGCCATTAACATATTCTGTGGAAATAGTTTCCATTATGTCACTGGCTAAAATCAATATAGGAATTTCAGAAGAAAATTTTGCTTATTAGCAATAGGATTTATAAGCTGAATATTTTTTAAGACCAGGAAATTAATCTATAGACTAATTTATTTTTGATATATTTGAGAGATTAGTGTTATTAATAATAAAATGTCTCTTGTATTTTTAAAAAATGTTTATATTTGACATCTGCACCTAAATTTGTAGATCAGTGAAAAATTACAATGATTGTTTTGCTGTCCATTAGTATGCAAGTTTCTTATGGTCTTTGTTTCGTGTTTCTATTTTTCAAAACAATTTCTAAGAAACAAGATGAGAAATATTGCATATAAGCTGCTGTATTTCATCTCAAGCAGCTTGCTCTAGACATCAATAGTTCCCTTTGATTGTGGAGTCTGAAAGATATTCTTTGGTAGAACCACCAGTTCATGGATCTTATTGGATATATATGACTATCTCAAGATTTCATCTGAGAAGATTTTAAAGATCTTGTACGTTTCACTAGTATTGCTTGGCATACAGCATTCCATACAGATGACATCCCAAGAGTCTAAAAACCAGGAATTATACAACCTTATATTAACTATAAAACTTGCAATGAGTCTGCTTCTTTTGCTGAGTATCTTGTCAAAGGTACATGAACAGTAGAGCATCTTATAGCACTTCTACAGCTGCTTTGTGCAATGCATAAATAAACTGAATATGATGAATTTCCTGATTATGTGTGGAACATCTGTTCAATGTATGTTTACTCAAAGGGAGTCTAGACAGTGATATAATACCTGTATTATCATCAAAATGGATTTTAGCACCATGTATTTTTTATTAAGGGCATCAGTTTAGGTTTTCACTAGTCATTCACAGAATCACAGGATGGTTGAGGTTGGAAGGGACCTATGGAGATTATGTTACCCAACCTCACTGCTTAAGTAAGGCCACTGAGAACCAGTTCCCCAGGACCATGTCCACAAGAGTTTTGAATATCTCCAAAGATGGAGACTCTACAACTTTTCTTGGCAATCTGTGCCAGTATTCAGCCACCTTCACGGTTCCTGATGTTGAGAGGGAACATCCTGTGTCTTAGTTTGTGCCCATGGCCTCTTGTCCTGTCTCTGAACACCACAAAAGAACCTGGCTGCCTGGTTCTGTCTTCTTTGCACCCTCCCTTCAGGTATTTACATACATTAATAAGATCTCCCTGAGTCTTTTCTTCTTCGGGCTAAGCAGTCCCAGCTCTCTCAGCCTTTTCTCCTAGGAGAGATGCTCCAGACATGTAGTAATCTTTATTGCTCTTCACTGGTTTTTCTCTAGTATTTCCATGTATCTCTTGTACTGGAAAGCCCAGAACTAGAGACAGTTCTCCAGGTGTGGTTCCACCAATTCATATATACATATATATATATATATGCATATATATACTATCTTTCAAAGGCTCAAAAACCATCCAAAGTACATTACACATCTGAATTGCCCATTCGAATATAATGTTTTTGAAGATATCAATATATGTGTCAAGAATGGATAGCAGAAGAAAAATCCCAACAAAACTAAGCACCACTGTTTCCTTGTATGAGTAAGATGTTGCAATTTGTAGAATCTGTTCTCTTTTAAGAGATTTAAAGAAAAAAAAAAGAAAAAGAAAGCACCACCATGTCATACTCAATATGCAAACTACTATGAGGAGATAGAACTCTTTTCCCCAAAAACTGTCTTTCATTAGCATTAGATAATGAGTGGTAACTCTTCCTTCCAAAAGTTATTCCCTGATTATCAGTAGTGGAGTGGGAAAAGAGAAATTTTATATTGAAGTCAGACAGAGTTTAGATGGGATTATACTGTAAAAAAAAAAAAAAATAAATATTAACAGGATTTTTGAAAAAAAAACCTGGGTGCATTTTATTTCAATTAAAAACTTACTTTATATAGGAAAATAATGAAATAATTCATTTGACCTTTTCTTGTTTGAAATATCAATCTAAGTGAAAAGTGTCTTCTGCCTCTACATAAAATACACGAATTCCTTAAGTTTCAACTAGTAGAAACAGGAACTGTAAAATCACCTATAATTTTAAATAGCTTAGTGATTGTATTTTGTATTATGTTGTGTTCTTTGCTCCCAAAGATTCAGGACATGTATCTGTGTTCTAAAATCTTAAGCAGATAATGTAACTCCACCATTGTATTTGTTGTTCATCTTCTTCATTTTTTACTACTTTTTTTCTTTTTTTTTTAATTACATTTTTTCATGTGATGTCTCATATCATTACATAGGATGGATCTTGTTGTGAGACCAATGGGGATAATCCCTGCCAGACTCTCAAAATACTCATTAAAATGCTGGAGTTTTCTATCACTGCCTTATTATTAACACATAGTAATACAGAAGCTTTACACCACTGATGACTAAAGAAAACAATACAGATAAAGAACAGTATGGCTTATTCATTGCTCAGAGAGTACTAATGAGGAAAGAATATTTAGTAACTATGGCTTGGCAAATGGGACAGGAGGGTGGAGTAAATTATATTGCAAAGGACTTTTTTTTACAACATACCTCTTTTCAAATTCAGGGTAAGCAGTCATATGTTAGTCTCTGACAGTTTGAAAATAGCAAAATTCCCAAGTCTTGCTATCATCATCTCGATAATGAATAACCTTTACTGTTACTGTTTTGTGTAGTATTCTTTGAAATCTCTATTGCCTAACATAGACACACATACACTCTGCAAAAACACAGACTCTCATATCCAAGTCTATGAGAAACTATTTCTGTTGAGACGACACAACAGCTAAAAAACATCAAAGCTGCCACAAACCATCACAATAAGCCTTGTACACTTGGGTTGCAGTCTAGCATACACTTGAATTGCAGTCTAGTCACCGCATCCTTTTATCCAGTTAGACTCAATACTTTAGAGCTCTTCCACACTTCCAGCTCTATCTGTACTAACTCATGACTCTGTCACAGATTTCTACAGTATTGATTAGCTTCCTCTGATATATTACCTTGGTTTCCTCCTCCTGTATCTATTGCAGATTAAGCTGTCATTTCTGTGGCTTTATATTTTCTACATTTTGACATGTAGCAAGCTTACCTTGTCTTAACTTCATTGAGTTCTTCATTCTCTTTAATCTTTTCCATCAGAAATGAAACTAATTCATTGTTTGTGCTTAGACATTTGAATGGTATGACATAAAAGCAAGATTTTGGCATATTTTAAGTATGTTTTTTCACCTTGCAGATTTTGAGATGAATAGTATACAGATTTCTCCCTTAAAGAAAGAGGTGTATGTGCATTAAGTGTTCTCATGTCGTAATTTCATTACATTGCAAAGCCGGGTTTTGTAATAAAGAATAAATAGTTCAGTGGCAACAGAGATGCACTAACTTTTTACAGTTGCATAGAAAAATTACAAATGGAGAATAAAAAAATATTTTAGCTTAATACTAATTTTGATTTAATTTACAATGAAATATGTTGTAAATTCATTAATAGACATCTTACTTATTTAAAAGACTTCACACTAAATAACAATAGAAATAGAGATAAGGCAGACCTAGTTTTAGAGCTGACACTCAGAATCCAATCCTAATGTAAACCTAAAACTAAACACGAGTTACTGAATTTTCAAAATCATGTGCATCCTGCTTTATGTGAAAGAAGAAGTGCTAGAGAGAGCAAAAAGCTAGCATATATGATAAATGATCCATGAAAGCAACACGAATCCAAGAAGCTGTGAACCTCATGCCTCTAAAAATAATACAGAGAACAGAAAAAGTATCAAACATTGAAAAAACTGGTGTGCCTTCCAGGGCTGACAACTGCTCAAATGCCTCTCCAGTACTGAGCTACTGTCACATTGAGCAACAAATTCAAACTGCTCAGAGACTGCTTTACAGTGAAGTTACTGAGGAGCTGGCAATCACTACCACTGCAGCTGTGCAGTCTGGCAAGGCAGCACTCCACTGTGCCCTTGCCTATCTGGAAGTCAGGGCACATCAGTAGTCTCTGAATGTGAAAGGTTCACCAATATTGAAGGATTTTTAATGTAGCATAAGTAAGAAAAGCTCATGTCCAAATAATACTTTAAGAAGTTCAGTGAAAGCTTATAAGTCAATAAACAAAATAACGGAAGTTAACAGATTCTTTATTAACACGTATCTTCCTACTCAGTGTGGCAGGTACAGCCTCCCCCACAGACAAAACACATGGGCTGTGCTGAGCAGCTTGGCGCCTCCGCCGGAACAGTTCAAGGCATTGGNGCCTCGGCCATTCAGTTGCACCTGGCAGTGCTTAGCTGGCACCTTGGAGTCTGGACCCCTCAGCAAACAATCTCAGAGTGTGGGCCTGTCTGTGTTTTGTCCGAGCCTGTCCCTCAGCCAAGGAGAATGACCACAGTGCACCTTCGACTAGGTTATAAGTGGGGTCCTGCCTAAGACCCGAGTTGAGTTGGTTCTTCGCAGAGCAGCAGGCCTGGCAGTCGGACCCTCCCCTTGGACACACCATCCAAGGATACTTCCACGGATCAAGGGAGTCTCTGTGTATTGAGCGAGCCTCGCCCCCTCTTTGGGTGAGTGGTATCTTGGGCACTCAGGTGTAGGAGGTTTCCCCTTGTATGAGTGAGGGTTTGCCCATTTTGGTGTGCCATTCCTTAAACTTAGGAACCAGTTGTGTAGTAGTTATTTCCCAACAGACGTCCAAACCTGTGTTTAGTCAAAAGGAGTGCTGGCAACCCTGGTTGCAATAAACCCCATTTTTGGATGGTGGCTGCTGTTTGTTTTGTGGGTGCCTCCATGACACTCATACAGCTACCACAGACACAGAAGAGCTAATCTTTTGGTCAACAATTCCTAATACAATTTTAAAAAATAAACAACCAAAATCACCACCCTCCCCCTGCAACACTACACAGAAAAAAAGAAAATAATAATAAAAAAATAAAAAAAAAGAAAAAATTGAAGAACCCATACTTAGAAGTGAAAGGCAGTAATATTTAACATGTGGCTTCATACATATCACTGACTTTCAATTTAGGGTAAATGCTGTATCAGCATACCTACTAAAACACAGCACAGTCCGTAGTTTAGGTTCAACACTGATCACAGAGATTAACAGCTATGGCCACTATCTACAGAAATTGTAAAAAATGCTCCTGCAATGCTAAAATGGTCCTTTACAAATAATATTGATTTTGGATATACATTTGAGACCAAGATTACGGTATGGCAGAAGCAATCATTATTAATTGGATTCAGTAGTCCAGAAGTTTTGGGCCCCACTGATAAAGAACAGCAGAGCTGTCAATATTGACACAACCAGAAATAGTGTTATATATTGGTATTATGGAACTTGAGACTTATTTGACTTTCTTAGATTATCTCCTCATTACATACTCAGTATATCACACAAAGAGGATTCTGCATGAATGATGGATATACTCCAGGAATTCCATAGAGCCAGCAAGTCAGATGGTCTTCACTCAAAAGAAGTAAGACGGAATACCACTAAAGCTCCTACTCTACCTCTGAAATAGGTAGAGCTGGCAGCATTGAGTCTCAGCAAATTGAAAGGCATGGACACCTTCCTCAATCTGAGGAAAATGTTGGTCTGCTTATTTCCTGGTTTTATCACTTTCTGAATTGCCTCACTGTCTGCATTATTCTGGTCTATTCTCCTTTGCAATGAAAGAAATGTATTTTACTTTGTTATTTCACAGTATTAATTTCCTACAGCTTTTGTTGCATGTACTTCAGAGGAAAGACAAAATGAAAAAAAGTAAACAAAACAAACCAACCAAACAAAAACAACTCAAACTGAAAACAAATCAAAATCCAAACAACCAACAATATATTGGTTTAGCTCGCAGCTAAAGCAGAGTGGAAGATAAATGCATAATATTGACCACAGATTATCAAATGCTGATCAGTCACATTGAAGTTGTGAAATATCAGACCTTCAGTTGCATGGCACTGAATGAAGAGGCAAAACTACAAAATCATGAATTTCCATCCGGAAAGATCATGACAATATATTATGTTTCCATTTAGTAATGCATCTTTCTTTGTGGAATGACTTGAGGGAAGGGTGTGTGGGAAGGGAGATTAGGCACTGTGTGGGGTTAGCACCTTATGGTGCATTGCCCTTTTCACTGGTCAGAGCAATTGACCTGCATTAAAGGATAGCAGTCTTCTCCCTAACCAGTAGCTCAGACAGTGGGACCCAGCATATATATACTTACTGATTATACCTCCAGCAGGCATAGCCAAGGACCATTAACATTTTAAAATAACTTTCAATTTACAGTGATATAAATTATCCATTATCATTTACATAATTCTAATATTTCACAGTGTGTAAATACATTTTAGGAAACTAAACTATAAATTATTATACCTTGATGAGCTTTGTCAGTTCTCAACTTCTGTAAGAAACTCTAAGTCTCTATCTCAAAACTGCATTTCTTAATAGTACCACTGTATGGGACCCTTATGAAAATAGTTTCCCCAAAAAGGTAGGTATATCCTGTTGTATTCTTCTTTGTACTTTCTCTTTTAGATTTTTAGCTACTGCCAGCTGAGGTATGTCGATTTATGAAGAGAAAGAATGAACTGATAATCAGAGAAATAATATGGATTGTGAAATATCTAAATGCATCTCTTCAGTCCATCATAAACCTAGTATGTAGCAATGAGCAATTCAAAGAAGCCTAGATCCTAGCCAAACAAAAGGCAATTAAAGCTATGAGATAAAAACATGTAAATGTCCTAGGCATACTGTATTACATACCACTCTGTACTGTGTTATCAGTTGAAAGAAACTGGTATACTACGTTGTGAAATGTAATTCAAAATACTTTGGTTTCTCTCAGACATCAGTGTGTGAAGGTAAATACCTGTAAAAGCCTGTAAACCATTCAGGTACTCAAGTAACAGAGCGAATGACATCTTAAAAGTACCCTAGATAATCAGAATATTATGTAACTGGAAATTAAATGGGAAATACGGTCAATTTCACAAGATCACAGAATGACACATGGATTGAGACTGGAAGCGAGCTATGGAGATCAACTGGATATAGGAGCCTTTTCCATCACAGCCTCCTCTCAGTCATTGTTGCAGCCGCTATGGAGGCCACTGTTTCCAAGGGTATTCCAAGTGGCCCATATTCAGTCTGCCTTTTATTCTGATGATGGCTTCTTTCACTGTAGTGCCTGGTAGAGGAAGGGAAAGTGGTGAATGTGTGTCAAGAAGAAGGAAAAAAGATGTAAGGGAAAGACATTGAGGACACAGGAAAAAAAATAGGTTCCTTCTTAGTGTTAGATTCTATGACATAAATGAATTTGAAGATTGAATAGCAGCTCTTCATAGTTTGACCAGATTCGTATCCACTTTAAGCTATAGCTTTCCTAAGCTTGCCCCTGGCTGTAGGACAAAGTTTCTATATTCCTGACAGGCTATCTGTCTTGGCTTCTACCATCTGTAGGCTTCCTTTTTCATTTGAGTTTGACCAGGAGTTCCTTGCTCATCCATGCAGTCCTCATGACATTTTTGCCTGGCTCTGTATTCATTGGGATGGACTGCTCTTGGAGGAAGTGATCCTTGAGTATTAATCAGTTTTCTAGGGCATCTCTTCACTCCAGAGCTTTATCTCATGGAACTCTTCTGCGCAGATTATTAAGGTCAAAATCTGCCCTCCTGAAGTCCAGGTTTGTGAGCTTGTTTTTAACGCTCCTCCCTGCCCTCAAGAGCCTTCAGGGAATCACAGAAGCACAAAATGGTAGGGGTTGGAAGGGACCACTGGAGATCAAGCAGTCCAAACCCCATGCTAATGCAGGTTCAACTACAGCAGGTTGCATGGGATTGCATCCAGGTGGTTTCTGAATATCTCCAGAGAAGAAGACTCCACAGCATCTCCGGGCAGCCTGTTCCAGTTCTCCATCACCATCAAAATAGTTTTTCCTTTTCACATTCCCAACAAGCTCATCATTGTTGGTGAGCATGATGCCCAGCAGAGCACCTCTCCTCATTGGCTTTTCATTCAGTTAGGGGAGAAAGTTATCATCAATGTAGTCTGGGAATTTCCTGTATTTCTTATGTCCTGCTGTTTTGTCCCTCCAGAAGACAGCAAAGTGGTTGAAGTCCTGCATGAGGACCAGGGCCTGTGAACATGAGGGTTTTCCCATCTGTCTATAGAAAGCATCATCCACTTGTTCTTGGTTTGATGGCCTATAGCAGACACTCAGTATAAGGTCACTTTTGCCTATCCTTTCTTTTACCCTGACTCCTCATCTATCCTTAGGCAAAGCTACAGGCACGCCAGCTGCCCTTTCCTCATCTTCCCATCCTGTCTTTTCTAGAGTCTGTATACCTCCAACACAATACTCTAGTCACGGAAGCCATTCCATTCATAGATTCACAGAATGTTTTAGATTGGAAGGGACCTTAAAGATCATTTAGTTCCCACCACCCTGCCGTGAGCAGGGACACCCTCCACTATACCAGGTTGCTCAAGGCCCCATCCAACTTGGCCTTGAAGACTTCCAGAGAGGGGGCATCCAGAACCTCCCTGGGCAACCCGTTCCAATGTCTCACCACCCTTACTGTGAAGAATTTCTTCCTGACATCCAGTCTAAAACTACCCTCTTCCAACTTGAAACCATTACCCCTTGTCCTATCACTACAAGTCATTGCAAATAGCTCCTCCCTAGCTTTCCTCTAGGCCCCTTTAAACACATCCTCATGATTTCTTCAAGATGTAGCCCTGTAACTGCACACGGATCTGTGTTTATTCTCCATAATTTTGTGTATTAGAATATGGGAACTGTAGAGAGGCACCCCAGCATACTGAATTCCTGGAGAGACTTTGGGGTATTTCTTCACAATGGTGCCTTGTAGGCACCTCCCTACCAACATGCAAGTGCTAGAGATGACTCTGCCCAGACTTAATTTTGTTGACTTTGTGAACGTTTCCTGTGACACCATCCCATGACCTTTATTCAGCAGTCCTGTCTGTTGCTCCCTTTGTTTTCCCTATTTCTGTGTATTTTACATTTATGCTTTCACTTACTGAAAAGGAAAAGCTCTCACAAAACAACTAAGCATAAATGAAAATTAAGTTAATTTAAAATTATGAAGATATCGTATAGCATTTATTTTTCAAATACTTATTTTGGCTTCATGAGTTATGTTTTGAAATTTCTTGCAGGTGAGCTAGTCAATGGTTACTGCCTAAATCAGTAAAATATGCTGTTTTACATGGATTTTTATTGCCAGGTCTATATTATAGAATTAACAGTTTACTTCTTCTGACAGATTGATATAAAATAGAGATGTGAGACATTTTACCTTCACTGCAGTTACACATATTCTCTGTTTTGCCCATAACCTGGAACTTCAGTCAACAAAACTAAGACATGAATGTATGGTTAATTGAGAAGGTCAGATTTACTACATCTAACATCAAAAATGAATAAATAACATCTTAAAACCCAGAAGCTCACATTTGCTAGGACAAAAAGTCTTACCTGTATTGGAATAGATGGCTAGAAATATTTTATTTTTGCGACCTGAGAGGTGAATATCAGTGTCACTTCTCAGTACTCTGATACAGAGTGTATGCCACAAAACACAACACTCACAGAGCCCTATAATGAGTGTCCTATGCAAATATTATATACAGTGTAAAATTTACTTAAAGCCTGCTGCAAACAATTAAATTACAGGCAAAGAGTGCGAAGACCTTGAACCAGCTCTTTGCTCAGGTAAGCTAAAGAGAATTTGTTGTCAAGCGTCACTTTGAAGTGACAGCAGTAGATATCAGAAAAGGCAGGAGTTTTTTGTGATGACTGACAATGTCCAGTTAGAGCACAGTTGTATTCTGACCTGTATAATAGAGTCAGTAACATACAGGTCTATTTCTATATACAATTTTCAGGGATGTAACAGACAATTATAATTCAAGATCTGTTTCTAAGAACAGTTTCACGTTGATTTAGTTCCACAGTCAAAACTTGTGTTTCTAAAAGTCATATCTTTATATTTTGTCTCTTAAAACGCAAATTTCTTTATTTGAAAAAAAACAAACAACTGCTTTATAGAGTAAATATGCTACTTCTCATATCTTTTTTTATTAATATCAATGTTAGACATTTTCTTTCCTGAGTAATTTGCAGAGAAATATAATCCTCCACTTTGTCTCTCTGTGAGTACATCTGTATTAATCCAAAGATACATCCAAAGATATCTAATCACAACAGTGAAGAAAATTATGTTTGATATTTGAGAACTATTTTCATTCAGACTAATTTATCCCTTCAATTCTCTTGAGAAAACAATTTCAGTGAAGAGTAACCCCTGAGTGATTATTTGAATTTAAACCACAGGTGCACCAAATCTTTTTATTCTGCCTGCAGAGAGATCTTTGAACATCCTCAAATCCATTTCAGTAGCAGTAATTGGTTTATAACAGCAGCCTTGGACAGAATATGCACAAAGTCTTGAAAACAATTCAAAAAATTCTGCTATTTATTTTGTGATGTTGTTTAAAAAGAATTCACTGTATTATAATCTTACATGATTGGAGTACATCAAGTAGGTTGGACTTGATGATCCTAGAGGTCTTTTCCAACCTTAACTATTCTATGATTCTATGATTTGGGATATAAGACATTTATGCAATTTTGCTTTAACTTTAAAAGCTGTATCTTCAGTACAGTTCTAGAAAGACAAGATACTGTCACCTTTTCCTCTCATTGTCCATCTTGAAAAGACTTTGCCTTTTTCATAATTTTAAGGAAGTATTTGGTCTTGAATTTTAGCCTGAATCTACTACAGAAAAGACAAGCATAGTTAATTTATCCCTGTCCTGATTTCACTGGGACAGAATCATAGCCTGGCATGGTCTACAGGCCATTAGGGGTTTGAATTGTCCAGGGCAGCTGATGTAGACTATAGATGTCATTCTCAATATAAAGGGTGGATGAGGTTGTTGCTGGGCTGAGTATAGCTTTGTTTTTTTTGTAATGCTATTCATATTAGTTTGGTTGTTCCATTAAATATGAGTTTGTGAATCTTCTCTCCTCGATCCACCTTCTTGTCTGAGGACGGGGTCTGAGAAGTGGTCAGTCATCAGGTTATAGATCAATTGCTGTAATTCAGCCTTGGATATGGACTAAGTGTAGACAATCCCTAATTTGTTTCTACAGTGTTGCTGTTCCTTCTTTACCTTTAGAAGGTAAAGATAGATATAAAATAAAGATGTGAGACATTTTTCCTTCACTGCAGTTACACAAATTCTCTGGTTTGCCTTTACCTTTAGAAGGTAAAGGAGGAAAAAATCCTTTAGAAAATTAAGGAAAAAAAAAAAAAAAGAACTTTTAGCACATGCCGTTGTTGTTCTCTTACAAGTGGGATGTATAAAATATTGCATGCATTATAACCTACCAAATACTACTTTATCTGACATTTATTTCTAGTTCTCATGAAAAAATGTATGTGCAAACATTTTGTCCTTCCTGCCCCCTCTTTCAAGCTTGAAACTTTCAGATGAAAAAATATATTCCTCCATTCATTCATCTTGTACTCTAAAATAAATGGTCAGTCTTCGCTTCCAGGTCTGTAAGGTTCATATTTCCTGCATCATCAGCCTGTAACAGCAATAATGCTTTGCTTTTAAACAGTAAGCGATATCTATAGCTAGCTATCTCAGCCCAACTAATTGTGTTTATATTTTCAGTGGATAACGGTTATTTGTACAGATGACATGAAATACATGAGTGAAGAAAAGGCATGTAAAACTGAAAATATTTCTGGAACTTGACTGTAAATTTAATAGTCTGCCATGTCTTGCTGAGTTTTTAAGCCTGCTGATGATAAGTACAGTTTTTTAAAAAAATATTCTTAGAAAATGCCCTAAGTCTGTACCATATATGACAGACAGTAGTTATATAATGTGAAGAATTTTGTATAGAGACTTGTTTTCTCTGATTTTATCAAAAAAGGTTAAGCATACATTACTGGTTTCATATAGTGAGTATTAATGGGATTGTACAAACACTAATTTTGAAAGTAACAATAGAGGGTACAACCAGTCTATCAGAGGGTATTGCCTTTTGACACAAATGAAAGTTATTCTGAAGTCTAATCCTACATCCTCATTGTATGTTGTACGCTATCAGGGTTTAATTTCTAGTTCCAGCAGGACTGAGTATGGACTGATTGTCCAAAGACGCCAATGGATTCTAAAATATGACAAAAGACTTCATATATTGCAAATCCACTTGTATTTATAAACACATGTACACACATTTATGTACATGTAAAGACCTGTCCTTCCCACAATGCACCACTACAGCATCCAGATAATTTACAGTTTGATTAATCCAGACTCCAACTTTAAATAGAGAGTTGTTCCCTTTCAAAATTTATGTCAATATTGCTGAATCAGAGCTTTAAACAACTTGTCACTCAGAAATAAAAACTGATTATTTCTGTGCTCCTCATAGAGCAGATCTGGAGGTGAAAAAAATAGTGATTTTCACTATTACTTTTTTTCCTATATCCTTTCTCTGAGATATGAGAGTAAAGAAAAGAAAGAGAAACAACAGTTCTAATTTCAGCAAGTTAAGTGGGAAATTCTTTTCCTTTTTTTGTTTGCCAGATCAATTGTTAGTTTATGCCCAATCCCAATCAGAAAACTGCATTAAACCCACTGTCTTTCGTTTCAGTGTGGTCTTTAGTTTAATCAATCTGTTAGGAAGCAGCAGGCAGGAGAGGCTGCTTGTCGGGAGAAAGATGCCACCTGAAGCTATTGACAGGAAGACTTTTGAATAATAGTAAAAACAATGTCTTAGACCCAATGCTTAATTCTATTAGGAAAAAAGAAAAAAAGAGGAAGTAGCTATAGATAAAGCAGACAATGGTCAAACCACTATGTAAAAGAATGGTGTATGGAAAATTACTACAATAACTTTTGCAAAATGTGCAAATATTATAATATAGAAATAGATGTTATATTTTATGAGTATTTGTATGAATATATCACAAGAAATCATTCCTATGTTTAAGATCGTTAGGTTAAGAAGGACCTTTGGAAATTGAAATAACAGAGAAATTAAATTAAATTATTAGAGATATTACTTGGCAGATGTGGTATTCTATAATTTCTAACTTAATTATAATGGCTTGCACAGGTTATCCGAAACAGTTCAAAAACTGTCGTAAAACACGTATTTCACAAATACCATCTAATTCAAAATCAATTAAGCAAAAAAACTTCTACTGAGAGAATGATGTACTGTCATTTCAGTGCTACATAATTAAATCAAACGTGATGTGTAGGAACTTCGTTGCTTGTTCATTTATTTGTTGTTTTTTTTTTAAGAAACTGAAGTAATAGAAAAAGAAATATACTTTTTTTTTTTATTTTGAATTCACTTTAGAATTTTATGTTATAAATAGTTTTTTTGTTGTTGGGAAACGTATCTTCTACATAGTAAGTGGAACATGAACACAACAACTAGAGATTTCAGAAATGTAATTGTGTTCATTTTACTCGAAGATTAAAAGTTATATTTGTCTCTAACAACTTCAAGCATTGTTCAATAAATTTAAAGTAAATTTTGACAGAGGTTAGTTAAACAATTATTCTCTGAAATTCTGTCCAAAAAAAATCATGAAGTCACAAGGAAATAATTTACCTTAAAACAGGAAGGTATGAAGATTCGTGATTTTTGGCAAATTGATTGCAAACTGTTTTTTTTTGTTTGTTTTGCTTGTTGTTTTGTTGTGGTTTTTTTATTTGTATTTTAAAATAATAAGGCAGACCAAAGGAAATTCTTGCAATATTACTAATCCTTTTTGTATATTACTAAAATCATTGGAGTAATCTCATTGGACTCAAACTGTAAATAACAACAATTTAACTGACTGTTTTGTAAATGTCATACTAGTACCAAGGTTAACATAATAGCCCAAACTTTGTGAATGACTGTGCTAATGAAGTGAAAAGATTATGAAGTCTCTGACTATGACAGAAAATCTGCACATTGAACAACATGTCATAAAATATATTCTTCCAGCTCCTCAATATTTTGTTCTGTAACACATACTTTACTTTTGGAAAAAGAGAATTATTTTAATACAACTGGATCACTTTATGCTTGAAAGTATGAAAGTGTTACCTAAACAAGTTGTTTATTTTTTTCACTACTCATATGCTTGAAGTCTATATCTCATCTACAAAACTATTCCTTAGATGATAGCTGCCAGGGATTTTCTGGTACAGAATGAATGGGTACTGATAAATACTAATTTATAAACAAATTGATGTTTCATATTAAATGATGAATGCGTCACTCAAGATTGTTTTCACAGTTACACCACTCGGTCACGAAACAATTACTTAATGTTGATGAAAAATTCTTCAAGAAATTAGCTCTTAGGGACAAAACAATTTGTGTCACTTTGAGGTAAATGTTCAAATCTAATTGTGCAATTACCTACATTTTCAGGAAAACCCTGCACAGTAATCAAGGCTTAATTCATTATTTCCACAGCCTAATACATCTTGTAACAATACTGAGTACTGTTGTAGTACTTACTCAAAACAACGAATACAATCTATTTCATATTCTATCTTAGACAGTTTTCAGAATAAATTTTGTTCAGAGAGATATTTGTTTGCAAATAAGTGAAAATATTTTTTCAGTGTTAAGGTTCTTCCTTGTTCTCAACAAATATTGCTTTTAGATTTTACAGATATACCAACATTCCCTAGTGATATTTGGTAAAATTAGATGATGCCATCACTTAATGGAATTCTACCTCTGTTTAAAGTATCACTGTACCTGAATAAGTTCAAGTGGTATTAAACACAAGTCTGAGTCACAGGATCCTATATAGATCTTCCCAGTTGTACTGTGCAATTAAATCAAATCACAGTATTTAACAGTGTTCATGTGTAATTTCTTTTAGCTCTTGATACCTTACCTTAGTACTGTGGAGTGTCATATCCCATAGTCAAGTGACAGGACTGTTGTATATAAAAGAAAAAGTTCTTGTCCTGTAAATAAATGTTTCTTCATAAATGTTCTTTCACCAAAAATTGTACTACTTCACAATATTTGACTTTTAAATAAATGTAAAGTAAATATATGGTAAATATGAGCAACGTTTTACACTTAAAGACGCACTGGAACCAGATGGAGATATTTGGCAAGGGTTGGCTATTGCATTGATTACTATTCTCGTAAAAGTACTGTTGATATTTTTATTCTATATCTGTTTCCTTTGTCTTTTGTTTTTCTGAAGTGGTGCACAGATGATGGTAACCTGATGAAGAGCTTGGTTTTGCTACAAAAAACCTTTGTGAATACCAGTTTTGGATGCAGAACTTAGCTTTCAGCTAAACACATCTTGATGGTAATTACAATATGCAATTTGCATTCTGATTGATTGTCTTTCCTTAGGAAAAACAAAAGGAAAATTACATTACATAGACTTGCTCTTCCTTTTATGTTCCTATTATAAAACTCTGAAGTAAACAGATTGTCCTGGTTTGAGTCAGAACAGAACTAATTCTGTTCAGTGATTTTACTTTTCTCTTCTAACTAACTGCACGTTCTAAAGTTAACAGCATATTTTCTCAGACAGCGTCTGCTTCTAGCAGTGATAACACTCAATGTTTAAAGTTAGTACCAAGGATTGGTATGAAGATCAAGGTCACTGCTAAATCTTGTGTACAACATTGAGGGGTGGGGTGTGTGCAGAAAGTAAAAGGCTGCACCTGCAGGGAGGAGGGGATAGGGCAGGTGACCCTCAACTGACCAATAAGATATTCCATTCCGTATATATCATATTTATTATAAAGCTGAGGGATCATGAGAGTCGAGGTCTCTTCTTCAATGACCACTATCCAAGGAGGTCTTTGTTCTACCTTCATTCCTAACTCGAGCATTCCTGAATCCAGTTCCTGAATCCAGCTTCTGAATCTGGTTCCTGCCTGCCACTTAATCCAATGTGGAACTTCCCTGGTGCCTGCTCCACAGCATTTGTGGTGACAGTGACAAAATTGCCATTAGGGGATTTGGATTTGATATCGGTTTTGTATATATTTGTATATATTCCATTTTAATATTTTCATTAAAACTGTTTTAATTTTATTTTCTTATCCATAAATCTCTCTTCCTTATTCCCTTTCTCTTCCTCTATGGGAAACGAGAGGGATTAACAGAGAGCACCTGTTATAGATCTAGTGGGCAACCCTGACCATAAACCTTAACACAAATTTACTAGCAAACTTCAGTATTGTTTCAAACATGGTGATGATGAAATTGTGTAGGGCAACCAAATTAGTTTTGAAAGCATAAATTAAGAATACGTTTTTCCTAATTATTGTTTGTGTTCAGAATGAATTTTTGAGGTTCAAAAATCTTTGAATAAGTTCACTGACTGTTACACAAAGGAGTATGTATTTGACATAAATGAAGGAGGCTCTGCTGTTGAGTCACAAGGTTCAGAGTGGACCTCCTCATTTTCTAGACGTTCTCTCAGGAAGGAGCCTAGATGTGGCTAAATCCATGCTTAGTCCCAGACTTGGTCAACAGTTTATGACTAAGGATTATATGTGTGTAGTCACTTAGAGTCAGTATTTACCTGTTTTAGAGCCTTGTCAAGGACTTTCACTGAGACAGTTTTGCAAAGTTGCAAATATAGGTATTATTTTAGGGCAATAGATATAACAATTTTGGAATCGTTGATAAATAACACTTACTGCAAAAACTGAGCTTAAGTTAGTAATTCCTAGTTAACATCCAACAAAGTTGGAGGCACAAGTCTTACCAAAGAAGTGTCAGTGCTCGGGGAGGAGAGAGTTCCAGGCCTGTCAGTCTATCTGGATAGTTGAAGTTCTTATCCTCAAAATAGAGGTTTCTATATATCAGATTTATACTGTTGACGAAGTGGGGCTGAGTCATATACCAGTTGCTGCTGGTTATCTCTCAACAAAGCTTGCTGTATTATTGATGAAGTGAGGGAGAGGAGGATGAGACAAATGTTTGGTACAGAGTTGAAGTTGTTACACAGCGCACCTTTCATGATTGATCTGATACAACATCAGGCAGTGAGGCTTTCACCTCACTCCAGGTGTCATGTGTTGTTACAGTTGCCAGGCCTTTCAACCACAAAATCTCCACATTTGTCCTGTACTTTGGCCAGATAAGCAAGTTGCTCTCCTTCCATCCTTACTCGAGCCCGGTGCAAGATAAGAACTTCTCCAAACTTTTCAATTCTTCACTGGCTTAAGGTGACTCTGGCTTGAGATAGTCTTGCACTTCAACACAGCAAGCCTGACTATTTTCCACATCGACTTTTACCATTCGTGTTTTTCTCAGGTTCTCAGGACATATTAACTGCTTATTAAAGGTATAATGTAGATATTTTTTTCCTAGTGAAGAATTTGACACTGTATTTTAAAAATTCAATTCTAATAATGAGAAAAGTTATATTTCTTTTAGTCATGATAGTCTTTGTGTTTTCTTTGCAATAAAGAATATAAAAACACAAAGCTAAAATACAACTCTGTTCTATTATGTTTGGCTGTGACATTCTTCAAGTAACTTTTATTACAGTTCTATAAAATGGTCTATATGTCACGAGAGAACAAATTTACATTTGATGTAATTTCTTCTAGCAGATACAGAGGAAAAATCTAAGACACTTTTAATAGTCATGAGAATTCACAGAGATTATTTTTTGACAATAGTTACTTAAAGATTTCTGGAGAGGTTGAATCTGCAGGCTAGTAAAAGAAGACAACGAAAAATTGGGTTAAAATGTAAACTAACTCACACTATTGAAGTCATAATGCAAAGGTATCATTGTAGTATTTAAGCATACAGATTAATAATGGAAGTTATATGCTCTAGAATGACATATTTTCTATCTCTTAAAGTGTTTTACTTTCATTGACTGAAATGAATTTATTGTCTAGATGAGATTGGTGTCATTCACAGCAATTTCGAAGTTATACAAAACCAGATTTACTTCCCACATTTAGAAAATTTTCAATATATAAAAAAAGTAAATTCTTTCCAGTCTTTCTTTCTCTCTACTCCCTTATGTTCATGAAACTTGTTTCAAGTCATTATAGCTAAGCTGTGCATGTCGAAGACAAAACTTTGCAAGCTAATGTAGATTAATAATAATATCTTTATTTCAGTAGTATTTCTGATGATATCTTAAAAAAAATAGTATACATTCAAACATATTAAAGAAGATACAGTTTCCTTTAAATAATTCAATCATGTGCTTTAAATTCCCTGTACTGTTTTGAAGATTCTATTATTTTGGAAAACTTCCAGTAAAAAGTGAGGACCTTAGAATTAAATATTAAAATAAATAAATAACTTTATGTACTTAAATGTTTATGGACTCTGGGCTTTGTTTAAAATCCATATGAGATACAACCATTAGGATTATTCTGTGTACGTTATTTAAATAACTTTACAAGAATAGGATAATAACTCAACTTTAGACTTCTTGAATATCAAGTTGCCAATATAAAACAACTGACTACTTCTCTTTAAACATTTTTAGTTGTATAGTCTAAAAGTAAATAGTTTTATATATTCAGGAAGTATATTCGTAGTTATTAGCTGTAAATAAAACATGTTCTCTCATTTCCAAACTGAATCAACTGAAGATTTAAAAACCAACTAGTGAATAAAATCACATCAAAAATCATCTGTTTTCAAAAAGCTGTATAAGTTGCATGAAAAGATTTTAAATGCATCCTGTCTTAGCCCCGGTTTTGTTTTATTTTTCCTACATAATGAACTTTATTACACAGTTTGAGTGTCATGATGGCTTCCTGTATCTATCTTAATATATTTAATCATTTCACAATAGAATCAATCTTATTAAATCAGATCATAGAGGCTGTTTCTGAGTAATGCCAAGCCTTCAAAGTAATTTCTTTATCTGAGCTGGGGAGCTCTAAGACAGTAAAAGACAATAGCAAAAAATATTTTATTTCGTATGTGTGTTAGGTGGTCTGAAAGCCCATGGTGATTCACCTGTAGTTTTACTGCCAGAAAATTATCATCTGAATTCAGATTTCTAATATCAGATATTGGTTATGAGAATCAATTGTCATTTAACAAGACATATATGTGAATACCCTAAATTAAAAACTATCCATGTGCTTGCAAGGTAAACATCAATGACACCACTACTAAAGCTGAAATGTAAGCCCTGTTAAAACTTTTTACATTTTTCTTGTAAAAAAAAAAAAAAATTACATAGCAGAAAATGGTTAGTCTTTTGCTCCTTGAGAATATAAAGATGATTAATCTAATCAAACTGTCCAGGTTACATAAAAGACATTATTTCATTGTTTTTTCAAAAAAAGAAAAAAAAAATCATCTACTTTTCTACCACTCCTCCTCATTTAAGAGGCTTGCAGATAAAAGTAAGAAAAAATGAAACAAAACAAAGAATATAAACATGTTTACAAAAGTACATCAAAGTGAATGCCATAGCAGGTTTAATTAAAATGAATTCCCCTCTGTGGATGATACTAGTGGTTTCCAGAAATATGCAGATATGAATTAAAATTATTCATAATAGGAAAAAAAAATGAAAAATCCCTAACAGCACTAGAACAAATGAATCTTTTGCATATGCAGTGTAGGTGATCTGCATAAGAATTGGTTTGTAAAATCACATTCAAAGGAACTTGGTTTTCATCTTAGATTAAAAATATAATACCAAAAATGCACAGAAAAAAAATACACAGAGTTACTATGACATTGTCTTTCAGAATTACAGATGCTTTGTTCAAAACATGGATAGTCAGTTTAGGAGGCTATATGCCTGTTCTCAACATAAGAAGTTTTCTGTTTTGTTGAGTGTACCACAGTTTTCTCTAGGTGTGTATTGTTCTCTTATTTCAGAGGAAATCAAAAGGGTGAGGCAAGCGTCTTGTCTACAGGAAACGAAGTTTTGTCATGAACTCGTCATCTTGCTGTCAGAAGCAGGTGGAGCTGATGGACAGATTTTTGGCTTCTTCTCTTTGCTTCTACATATCCTGTTGATTTTGTGCCACAGGCTACGGAAAGGAAAAATCTCCAAATAACTCTTTAGTCTTCAAACAGCTTCACTTTGTATCCAAGACACAGGCAAGCTGAAGGTAGAATAGAGCAAGTTATAACTCCAGTTTTAAATACAGCACTCAACAGAGTTTAGAAATGTTTATGAGTCATAAAAGAAGTGACTCCCGCTAAGTCCTGAACTTCTGTCCCACAGAAGGAAGACGTCACTGATGTAATGTCTAACATCATACTGTCTTTCCGAAGATTGACATTGCTTAGCTCTCACTGAGTTTGTTATAGACTGAAAGAGAAATAATTTTTTTAGGTATACTAACTTGAATCAATGGCTTAACAGTTCTCTGATATGTATACTTGTATTAAAAATGATGAAGCTTTTTATTTCTATCATTCTGTTGAGTATAGTGAAACACTGGAAGAGGTTGCCCCAAAAAATTGTGGATGCCCCATTACTGAAAGTGTTCATCATGTTGGAAAGAGTTTGGAGTAATCTGTTCTGGTGAAAGATGTCCCTTCCCATGGCAGAGGAGTTGGACTGGATGATCTTTAATGGTCCCTTCCAATCCAAACCATTCTATGATATAATTTTAATTTCTCATATAGGCAAATACTCTGGACAAATCTAAATGTTGCTATAGTGAACAGTTTATAGATTATGTACTTATTTAATGGAAGTTAAAACAGAAGTAATTCATGGATTTCAGATACATATCTGGAGTTTGTACAGACTATATAGTGTACCAAAAATTATTTAACACTTTTTTTTTTTTCTGTGATGTTTGTTTTATTAATTGACACAATTTGAATGTGCAGAGAAAACTGTACAGTTTACAGTTATGTAACTGATGATATTTTCCCAGAATAATAAGAAGGTTTAGAGTAAGTTTTGAAATTACATAGGGCTTTGAACAAGTTTCACATTATGGTGTTTTGCAAGACAAATGCATAGGTATCTATCAGACATTGTCCGTGTCTTCTCGGTTTGCTCAAAGAGTGCTTGTGATATCTTCAAGATGTAAGGGAAAGTTTTAGAATAAATGAGTTATTATTTGAAACTGAGATTTGTGAAAAAAAAATAAAATATGTGATAAGGAATACAACTAAGATGAGGACTGCAACAGGTCAAAGACCAGTTTTAGTTTAGATTTTATTCTGCACTTCCACAGCCATACAGACACAAATAAGTCCTTAATAAGCAAACACTCAAAGTGATCCTGAAAAATGGCACATGAATCTGCTTTTGAAAACACAATGTGAGAACTCTGATGTGCAAATTTCCTGTCTGGATCAAATCCAGTTTTGTTTCACTCTGCCATTAACATGACTGTTAGACCTGAAATGTGATGATTTCCTTTCCCTGCCCTTTCTTCAAAAGTTAACTCTGAACAGCATTTAAAAATGTGTAATACAGTATTTACAGCTTTATCTTCCCTGTATAGTAGATAAGAACCCAAAATGTAACATTTGAGCCTTTAAGCTTGCTGTACTATCTGACAGTGTCAACTGAAATGAGAACACAACTGCTACTGCCAGCATAGCAATTTGTTCTGTTTCGTTAGTTTACTTTCTGATTCCATTTTGATTGCTATGAAATTGCTTAAAAATGGCATCAATTTATATCACACCAGAAGAATAAATGTTTAATATTCAGTAAAAGAAATTCTATTTATTGAACATTGTGGGTTGGTTTTTTTTCCTTTTTTTAAAATACTATTTTTGTTACTTTGTTTCTACTTTTTTAAGACTTTCATTACCAAAAGACTGTATCTGTTTTGGATAGATATTTTCATATTATTTCTTTCAATCATTTCTGCAAGCTTCTGCTATATGTTTATGATTCATCGTATTAAAAAAAGAAAAAAAAAAAAAAATCTGTCAAGAATTGTCTTATTCTTTCCAGTTTCCATCTTTTGCACTGCTAGCCATTCTCAGCTCAAATCTTGCTCACCCTGGGGTTTCACAGCTATTCCAATGATCAAATAAGAAATATTCTGGTTTAAGTTGTATGTCTAGGCAAGTTTGAAACCTTGCATTCTGATGGGAAATCTACTCCAAATGATGCCATACAGATTCTGGCAGATTCATCTTTAAAAATATTTACAAAATCAGCACTTAACAATATGACACAGGCTTTTTGCAATTTCAATAATTAATACTTTGGTTTTAATGGCCATGTTCAGGTGCTTATGCAGTGTTGGAAGCATCATAGCTTGATTGTGTGAGAGCTTTTAAACAGAATTTTCTTTGCTGTTTGTTCTTAGTCATTCAAGCCTTTTTTTTTCAGTTCTGTTTTCAAATGACTACATCTATTGACCATTTCTTCATATGATATTTCTCTTTAAGTATCTAAAAGTCCTCCTGTGTATATGTAGCTTTAAAAAGGAATGCAACTTTTCATTTTCTTTTTAAAATAGATTTAGCTTCTAAGAGTTCTGTTTGAGCATAATACAAATTTTAGGTGTAAGTGTGAGTGGCTAAAAATAGCAGTGAACATAATCACTCTACCTGAGATTCCATAAACAGAACACGACCAGTTATTTAGTACTTGCAAAGGCAACAGGATCAAGAGAATAACCCTGTTACATATCATTACTTGACAGTATTAATCTTTGATATTTGGTCATCCAAGGATCCTGTTCTTCAAAAATTACCTGTATATATGACTCTGGATCTGAATGAAATTTGATCTAATCAGCTGCTTGTTTCTTTTGAGCATATCATGTAAGTTAACTTACAAAGCATATAGCTATTTAATTTACCTATTCACGGTTCAAAATAACAAAATGGGACATAAACAAAGCAGAGCAAGCATTATCCATGATGACAAACATGGACATGAGGAATTATAGGCAGATAGGCTGTAGTAGAGATTCTAAATTTAGATTCTTAAGAATAAAAATGATAATTAAAAGACTTTGTCATACTGCCCAGAAGATACTTAATATAGTTCCTATTAATTCAGTATTCAAATTGAAAATTAGAATTTTTTGCTGAACTGATTTGAAGACAAAGAGAAAACTCATAGGTTTCTTGCATATGTAAAGTCTTGAAGAAGAAATTATCTTTATCTACCTAGGATTACAAGTATCCATCATGGAACTATCTTTTTAAAAAAATTTCCTTGTTTTATATTGTGTAGATTCTATGGCTTAAACAGATAAAATAAAACAGGAAAGTTTCTATATTTGCCTTATGCCTTGCATAGCAGACATAACTACCTTGGCTGGCAAAAAAATGGTTGTCTGCAGCAAGGTGTCTCATTCAATCCAGGAAAATTTGGATAACTGACTGTTAAATTAAAGGGAACAGCTAGAACAGAAATCATCAAATCTGTAAAGATACATTCATTAGGATAAAAATGTACAAACACTGTCTTTTTTACTTAAGCAATTTCACATATATAAATTTTAGAGATTTTAGTCTTCAGCGCTTTTGGATGAATATGGGGATGGTCAGTTCTACCTCAAAACAGGCTGAACTCTAAGCAGAATATTCCAATTTTTTAAATAGATCTTCTCTCCTGACTACAGAATTGTTAATTAAAAGGTCTCCTTAATGAAGATCCCCTTTTACTTCAGCACTCTACAGATCTTTTGTGTAGCCTTAAGCTGTTTCCAGGCCTGACAGAAAATATGGTTTACCGACTTCAGAAAAAATTACTTTTCAATGCTTGCAGTGGAGAATGACCATAATGAATTTCATTCAACAATGACAGCAATGTAGTTTTGTGTTATGAGAGAGGAAAACCAGACATACACAGTCCTTCTTCCCCTCCTCCTCAACACTCACATTTGAGGATGACAACAGTTAGGACAGAAAATCTCATTTCTCTATTAAATATTTGGGGATCTTGGCTTTCCCATCTTCTTCACAGAATGCTGAGAAAACCCACATTATATTTACTGGTGGTCTTTTAATAGCCTGAGCATTTTAATGAGTTACTGAATAATCTATAAAATTCCTCTTCTTCAACAGTCATCTCCAGGCAAAGATTCCCTCCCTGTTCATCTGCATGCTCCCTATCTACCTAATGCAGGCATAACTTTCTTCTATGTGCTAATAATTTGTATTCCCTTTGAAGATTTTTAGAAGAGAAACCTTTAATCTTACCACACATCTTCTTGGATTTGCTTTTTAATCTGCTGCATCTTTGCACTTTGCATTCTTAACTACTTCCCCATCTTATTTATATGATTTTAATAAAGGGTACTCGTCAAAGTACAAGAAATTCACTGAACTTTTCCTAAAGTTGGTCTTTCTTTCCCTTGTTTCTCTCCAGATATTCTTCCCACCCTTTCCTCACACTTTCCTTTCTTGTTAAGACTTTTCTTAACTCTATTTGGTAATTGTTGGAAAACAAAGATCTTGCCATATGTAATAACATAAGCATATACATATATACACACTATACATGTGAGTGTGTATATATATATATATACGCTTATACATAAGAGTTACTGGACTTGATGGAAAACAGTAGGTACTGGGACCATTTGTCACATTTCTTTACTCTGTAATTCTTCTTCTCTAAACTTTGTCTTTTAAGATTATTGTTTTTTAGATGTGTAAGATGCTTTTTCTTTCTCTTCCTTTAGTATTGGTTGTTTCTGTCACATGTTTCTGTGAAGTTCCTCACAAATTATCTTTTTTTGGACTATTAAGGCTAGACCACTGCAATAGTAACCGAAAAGTTACTGGTGTTATTCATTGGCACTGCAGCCTTTTGTAACAGACTGGCCCACAGACATTCCATTAAGCTTTCAGACCCCAGAAATACGTGGCTTCATGTAAACTGCCTACTAAGAGTAGCTTCTGACTTGTCTCCCAAACTGTGCACGAGGATTATTGGAGAGAGTAATTTTAACAAAGTAAGAGTGTACTAGGACCTGCAGTTTGAATATATAGATAATTAAATGCTAGAGCCAAGAACGTTCCATAACACTGTTTAATTTATTACTTACAACATAAATTTAACATTTAAAACATGCCAGAACCATTCCATTTCCATAAGCCACTTAGCCCACGGGTGATACTTTCTTTTTACTGCAGAATTTGATATGAGGGGATCACATCACCTTCGCAGGCCAAATCAATGTTCTTGTTGAGAAGTCTTCCGTACTATCAGTACACACCAAACTACACGATATAGTTTTTAATTTCAGAGTCAGTGTTTTATTAATTCTGCAAGTTCTTTTGCTCTTTGGAAGTCCCACATGACTTTTAGTTTTCAGCAGAGATTTATTGACAGAGGCAATTTGTGGCTCTTAAACAAAATGAAAAGAAGAAGAGGGAGTTGGAGAAGGTTTATCAGAATAAGACCTGTGGAGATTCAAGATAAAAAAAAATAAAATAAAAAAAATGAGGAATAAGCCATGGCAATGCATCACTACTTCTTGTTAATTCCTTCATCTGCCTTGCTGAAAAAAAGTAAAGTAAATCATGTTTATTTATCAGTCCTTGGAAAATGTCGTTTGATGGAAGAAGAAACTGAGAATATTCAAGTAATATTTTTTCTTCCTCTGCTGCTATACATTGATATTCACTTGATTTTAGTCATCATGAAATGTTAGTGATCTAGATGAAGGTGACTGGGGTTCCTTGACAGTCAATGGAAACAGAAAGAAATGAGGAGAGCACCTCCAGAGAATAATGCCTCTTTGGTCATATGAGAAGTAAAGGAAATTTCAAAATTAAATTTAGATTATGCTGTCCTAATTCCTCTGCATATATCTATATCTTAACTTTATTTGTATTTCTTCCCTGGACATAGATTAATAAAACTAACTTTTGACACTAGGAAGACTGAAACACTGGAAAGAACATTTTTACAGAACATTTCCAATTTTTTTCTTCTTGAGATTTGCTGAATTATTTTCTTTATCTGGAACATAACAGTCTATTGATTTTTCATCTTATATCAACTTAAATTCCATTCCTCTCTTCTTTTATTTTGTTAAAATGCTTCAGTAACTTGTCTGTTATATATCCAGGTCCTTTCTCTGTCCTTTTTTTTTGGCCATATTGGTTAATTGTTTTTCAAATATGTCTGTATAATAATACCACTGGGGGAGAATTATCACAGAATATATAAGAACAATAAAATTCCACATTTATCACAAAACCTTAAAGTCCCTTAAATGCTTTGTGTTACATTTTAGACTCCCAAAAATGCATTGATGTACCGACTTCCCAGTGGTAAATCCAGCAAAGGCACATGGCTTAAGAGTACAGATAGAGGAAGTTGGTTTTATTCACCCTTAAAAACAAAAGCTAATGGGTGACTTTATTGCTGCTGACAGTAGTCTTAAGTGAAGGTATAGAGGAGACAGAGTGTGCCCCTTCATTGAAGTGCACATCGTGGAATAAGAAGCATGTAATAGAAGGGAAAAAAACACAATGAAAATGACCCAGTAGTGAATTATTTGTATGTTCCAGAGAAGTAAATTGTATACCAATAGAGACATTTAAAACTAAACTACAGCAACCTGTTCTAAGCTGTCTCTGTTTTCAGCAATAGTGCAAACAGATAACCTTGTTGCCCTCCCTCCTCTTCT
>VWZK01015527.1:58484-91696 GCA_013396935.1 Baryphthengus martii | reverse complement strand
GTATTTCAACCCTTTCCTTCTAGAGTTACCAAGAGGCATTTATCCATAAAGTCTCCTTCAGAGATGAACTTGTTCACTGCTGCAATTTACCCCCGGCTTTCTACTAAAAGCAACTTTTTCCATCTGCTAAGCTGCACTATAGGCAGCACTATAACACTTGATGGTCCTTAAATAAAGAGTTTGTTGTGTACCTAGGGTTGTGAATTCCACCAACGGGACTTGATCAACATAGCAGGATTTCAGAGGTTTCTACCTTAAAATACCTAAAGCTATAAGAATTACTAACACACTCAACAGGTGCTACATGCAGTACCAAGACAAGGCAGAAAATTTACTGCAAACATTGCTATTTATGTAAGCAGGCTAGGGTAAAAATTTGCTAACTGTTCAAGAGGATATCTTTGTCAGCAAGTGGCAGTTCTTTATTTCCTTGCTACCAGCACAGCCACAGCAGATTGCAATTTCTTTTGATTTTGATGACAAAATCCTCTGTTCAAAGCAACAAAGACCTAAAGCCAAATAAGCACAACTGATCTCTAGCAAGGCTCTAGCATGAATATTGTTATCAATCTGACCCCCTTCTCTCTTTTGTATTTTCACACATTGCAGTTTGCTATAGTAACAACTATTCAGTAACAACTGCTTGGTTATTTTCTTTAAAAGCACACACAGACCTGGATGCTGCATCTTGGAAGGAGATTTATTCATAGGTGAAGCTACCTGCAGGAATATTCTCCGCCGCCACGAGATGCGGCGAGGTGTAAGCATGGACCCCACAGCATTTAGAGATTCACTGCTGCAGACGGTTGGTGTTCTTTTCTTTCCCTCCCCATCACTGAAGGAAAGAGAAAGAAGATGGCGTGATCAAAATCAGTCATCTTTGGGGGGGGGGGACCAAAAAAAAAAAGAAATCTTTATTAAGTCTCTCTAGTGTCTAACCGAACCTGTGAGAGCATTTGGTGGGAAGCTTTAGAAGGCAGAGCATGCTGTGTGTGAGCTTCACCTTGAATACACCAGTGCCCAATTGTTTTCCTGTAACACAGCGCTGTGAAGTTTGCCTATATACCACCAGGAAGAATTCACAGCATTCGCAGAGTGCTTGGCTGGAAGCTCAGAATAAAAGCTAATACTTTCTGAAAAGCTACGAGAGAAATGTGGTAATATTTAGCCTCTAAAATAGACAGCAATGGGTTTTGTTTTGCCATACATTAGTCTTACAGGGGCGGTCTGCTGTAACAGCCCTGAAAGCACAGATGATGCTTTAGCAGAGCACAACACAGTAAGTCAGTTGAAGATGATCTCAGTTTGCCAACTGCAGTCCTTCTCCCCACATCTGGCTTGCACAAAAGGAAAGACCTGCAAGGGAGGTATGCTATGAACTTTCAGCTACACCAGTCTAGCAGCTACACCATCTCAGTTAGTACTTTTCGTATCAAATACTCTGCACTGAATGATCATCCCTGATGATAGAACAGCTCTTTTTGGTGACCAAAGCTGTCCCTACACTAATGATCTACAACAGCTCCCTGACATCTGTAAGCCTCAGTGAGTACGATCCTACTATCAGATCGTGCTTCCGTAGCCTGGCAGAGGAATAATCATGTCTTCCAATTCCCCCACTCAGCACTAAGCACCATCCCTGCTCTCCTCTAAGAAGAGTGCTATTGGCTGGGAGCCCCGGATAACAGTTTGTCTGAACTATTCTCTACTCCCAATTTAGTTTCAACAGTGCCTTAGTTCCCTATGCATCATACTATAAGTAGGTGACCTCAGTAGAGCCCCATACTGCACTAACCAAAATAGCAACAGAAAACCCTGTGACTATCTTCTTTGGTTAGCTCTTACACAGCTCTTTGGAGATGGGCTATCCCCTGCTTGTGCTAGCCAAACAGACTACAAACCTGATTTTGAATCTAGAGGTGCTGTTTTCAAAAGGTATTTCAGTTCAACAACTCTTGGAAAGAAGGTATCAAGTTTGCATATTTTAATCATTATAGCTCATGTTTTTATAAATAATTGTAATGAAACTACTTCTTGCTATTTCAAGTCTTACATATCCCATGTTAGAACACAAAGACTGAGTCATTCCAGGGCTTACCCAAAGAGACACTACACAACCAGGGAATGAAAACTTCCTCTCTACTGCTATGGACAAAAATCTACATTCAGCTCCTAAATGTGCAGTCCTAGGAGCAACGTTCAATGTACAGTTGTAAAATTTTAGGAAAGTCAGAATAAGAGGGTGGCTATTTTAGGATATGAAACAAAGTTGTTTACATCATTTGAGTTGCGGAGCTCACAGTGGGATGGATTAGTCACATGTGCCACCTCAACAAATGTGCAAATCATACAGTTCTGATGACCTGTATTGCTGTTAAACTCGCCCTTCCAAAATTCCCCTGGCATTTTAAGCACCTAACATTAATCACCTCCTCTTTCAAAGAGCTCTCTGATGAGTGATTAGAGGAAAACTTTTACAAGTCTCATGCACACACCTTGCCATATTCAGTGGAAGGCAAGGGCACCTGTGAAAACACCAAGATTTAGGAAAGGGTGGCTAGAAAGGGAGCAAAGAAAGTTTCCTCATTTCAAGACAGACAAGTCCTAGCTTAACATCAGACCTGAAGGTGTGAAACAATACCCCACAGAGTAAAAGCAGGAAGAAGTCAGGAGTAAAATGGTAGTGTCTCCTCTGCTCTGATGAAACAGTTCAGAAGGTTAGTGCAAACAACAGATGAGTTAACTCAATTACATATTATATTCCCCACCTTGAAAGAGGAGTTGCACAATGCTTATTCTCTAGACTTTACCATCTCTCATATCTAAACTTGACTGGCTGGCTTTGCTCTTGGTCATATTTGTAAGATGACTTCAGGTTTTAAAGTAGCCCTGGATTTTAACAGCCAGGCAGGCAGGTGCTCTGCTCAGACAGGTCAGCACCACTTCATAGCATTCCTCTAAATAGGGTGAGGGTATAGAAAAAAAGTGTGTCTGACCTTTAGGTATCAGCTCCCTGCAAAATGAAGGTATTTGTTGATGTGTACAGAGAGACTAAGAGCAAAGGCAATTCCAAAACAACAACAAGAACTTCTTCTTAAATGGATTTCAGTCATTGCTACTGAAAAGCAGAGCAGATTTTTCACTACCTCCCAACCTGGGAAAACAAGAGACTTTTATAGCGTTCTTGTCAGGACACTGACACTGATCCTCAAACACTCACAGGAAAAGTTCTTAACAATTCTTAAGAAAAGATCCTGTTCTGACAACACACAGGCTTAAACATCTACATGGGAAACATGTTGCAAGGTCAGCTAGTAGAAAAGTCCAATGATTAATTACAATTTTAATGATGATTTAATCCCAATTTTTGATTACTTTTAGAAAAAGTTGCAGTCTCAAACTCAAGAAATTGCTGTTTTATAACTATGCATTATAACTGTTCTATAACCTATGGATTATAGAGCCTAGACACTGGGGCAAGGCAGAGGATGAGTATTGCTTGGATTATACAGTGAGACAGCCACCAAGAAGAAAAACACATAACTACTTTCTACAAGGTCCTGTCCTGCTGCAACCTGCCAAGAACTGAGCAAGGCAAAACGCAGCAGAGCTCATGTGTTGAAAATTAAGAGACGGTAGTATATCAAAATCTTAATAAACTATTTAAGAACTGAACTGCAAAGTAGAACATGATTGCAAACATTCTTTTTTTACTTCTTAGCTTTATTTTAAGAAAATGACAACTAGATTATGGTACAGCTTCTATATCAGAATATTTCAGCTTGGTAAAAATAGATATATGAAAGGGTAAAGCCAAATATTTCAACAGAGAAATGCCACAAAATGGAGTATTTCCAATTTATTTTACTTACTGGTCCTGTTTTAATTACTTAACATACTTTCCAAGCTGATCTGGAAAACGATATCAATGTAATACTCAATATTTAAGACAAATGCAGCACAGTGCAGTTTGAAGAATAATGGTTCTCCATAAGGCTACTTAGTCTATGCTCCTGATCTAACACAGAAACCAAAATGTATTCATCAGCTTGTACACCATAAAAAGTGAAAAGCCATAAATTCAATATTATGCCTTAAATATTTCAGTCTGTACTTTCATCCTTAAGCTGTTCATCATCTTATTCACTAAGCATCATCCCAATTAAGCATCATCCCATTCACTATTTTATCAGATAACGCATAGTACAAAGATGAAATAGCTAGTTTAGGAAAACGAAAAAAAAAGAAAAAAAGAAGAAACAACCCCCAAAGCTTGTTCAGATTACAAACAAGCTTATTGTTTGGTTTCAATTACCTAAAAATCTCTTGCCAAAACCGTTCTTTAAAATGCTCCCAAAGACTGGTATTCAAAAAATCACAAAGTTACCCCATTTCTTGAGAGCTTTTCACACAATACTTACCTAAATTATTTTGCACTTGAGTCTCTGCAAGCCAACTCACTCTAGAATAAATACTGTTGTTGCTCATGCCAAGGTTTGCATTTTTGCCCAGCTTGCTTTCATTTCAATTTCTCCTGATTGCTCTCAGTAGCAATTGAATTGTCGACCTACTTTGCAACTTGGAGGCTGAGATGGTACAAAACCCCCCAGATTAAGTACAGAAAGACAGTTAATGTTTCAGCTCCCAGGACTTAAGCTGGCAGGAGCCTGTATGTAAGCCTAACACATTAAGTATCCTCCCCTCCGGGAGGAAGAAAAACTAGTTCTAATCAGTTGATACCTCTTCTATTGGTTCTCACTTCTGTCATGTATTTTTATTCTGAATAATTACTTTCTGCTATTTTGTTTAAAGAACATTCTCAAGTATTTTACTTTCTTCATGAGAAATGAAGCTGTTTTTAAAAAGCAATCTGTTCAAATTCAAGTGTTAATAAATCAGCTTAAATTATCCTTGCATAACAATACAATAAGAGAGTCGGTGTGGACTAGTTAAACCTACACTGAAGACCCATTTCTAAAAGTGCAGCTTCTATTTTTACATTAAAAAAATCGAATAGATTCTTCCAATAGCACAGCTTTCAGAAGTAACTGTTGAATAAGAGCCAGAAATTTCAGAAGTTACAGAAATCGAAGTTTAAAAACAGATTGTGCTCTCAAATTCCTGTTTGTTTACCTCTATATTGGCAGAATATTTTTTTAATCCTTATGTACGCTTGTAATCATTATCAAACACCGCACAGTACACTTGACAAAAGTCAAGATTATGTTGAACATTTCCAACCTAGACTTCTCTCTAGACAAATGAATCAACAATGCAGTAAAATATTTTGAAGGCACCGATTTTGATGCTTAACTTTACTACACTGTTCTCTCTTTAAAGTAGAAAATATATTGGCGTTTTGTCTATTCCACATAAAGGATCACAGTAGTGATCATTAGAATTTAATCCAAAAAGCTCACCCTCTCCACAAACATTAGGGAAAAAAAAGATAGGTCTTTCACCATAGTGAACTTACCTGGAAAATATTTTTTTCTTCTCCTGACTTTATATATCTCCAACACTGTCATTTAGATCCTAGCAAGTCAATCAAGATTCCCTTTTTAATGGAGATCAAGACACTGTTAAGACATGATTCATGCTTTCTAAATGAAGATGTTCCCAGTGACAGGCACAACTGGCTGTATTAGAGGTCAGGAAGGAAAGTAGATAAATAGGCAGAATCAGTTCTGTAAATGTCAGAATATTAAAGATAATCACATTAGGATGAGAGCGACTGTGCTGCAGAAACACCAACTTCTCTCCACCCATTAGAGAGGAAGATGTCTACAATCAGGTGAGAGCCACTGTAGCCTCTACCTCCAACATCCCTGTATTAGTTTCTGAGTTTGTAGGCCAAATGTGATGTAAACATGGATCAGAATCATTTTCTATGCGGTGGCTAATACACAAAGACACAAATACAATAAGCAGAGTTGCTTTTGAACACCCAGCTCCCCAGCTGACCCTGGCTTGGTGCTATTTGCATAGGCCCATCTGACTGCCACAAATCAAAAACCTTTCTATAATGAATCCTGACTGAAACTGGCTCTGCTCGTGCATGTCAAAGCTCACCAGAACACCAAGAAGAGCTGCCTGCTGTATCATCATATGTAATCTCAAAGCTACATGGTATGTAAAGTCATACTATAAAGAATTTTTCTCCAGTGCGGTGCGGCCAGGATACACTTCATGAATGCATAGTTACCATCATTATTCTGAGGAAAACAGACTGAAGTTTTAATTAGGGCTCCAAAGAGTTAAACAGCTGATATGTAAAGGACTGCCACACTGCACTGAATTCCAATCTAATACTCACATGAGAATTCTAACAATACCTCACATTGAGTCTACTGAGATAGAAGATGTTCCTGTGAAAAATAGCTAAAACGGAAAAAAAAACAAACCAAAAACCGAAAAAAAAACCCAAACAAAAACACGCCCCACCAACTAAACCACAAAAAAATCTGAACTTCCTCTCACTCATAAACCTGATGGCACAACGCATATTTGCAAGTTAAATCAGGGAAAGTTTAAAGAGTTTCAGTCATCTTCGGTTGGACAATGTATTTCATTCTCCATTAGATAGTTCAAGTGACAGTTGAATTACCCAAGTGACTCTTACCACATCAGCACTATTCATTTAGTACTTCTTTCTTTATTTGTTGTATTCACTTCACGAAGCCAACTAGAAGCCCACACTTCACCCTAGCTACTGCAATTTCTCTACAATGACAGTTCAGGTCCAGTTGTTCCCAGCAAGATCTATAGCTAATGACAACCCATTTCTACAAGAGTTTTTGCACAAAGATGAAATGGTATCAGAAACCTGTATGTCATAGAAACTAAGTAGAAACAGGGTGGTGTTCTGGGAATTATTCCTAATATTAAATATCTCCCCACCTTACTCCATTATAATGAAACACAGCATCTTAACTAGTGCGCATAACCAATTCCAGAAAGAGTAATACCTCAGAAGTTTCATATTGGAATTATCTGGCATTAAAGTACAGTTTTAGTACAATACTCAATACCTACATTCCCCACTTCCAGAAAGCTGACTTTAATGGGATCCAGCTGCCTGTACAAACTGACCTGGGCATTGATTCAGCTTGGACCAAATCTGCTAACTAAAGGCAACACAGAAATAAAGTTGTACTGGAACCCAATTAAGAGGTAACCTATCTCTCTGTAAGAAGTTATTTTTTTTACCATTTCGCTGCACACCCTGGTGCGTGCACATCACTTGCTTTAATTTCAACTTTAATAATTCACCTGCTATTTAGTCTAGTGTTACTGCAGTGTAGCAGGGAATAGAAAATCTAGGCATCCAATTTACTTACATAGTTGGACAGAAGGTTTAGAACAGGTCATATTAAAAGCCTACGTTTACAATAGATGAGATGTCAATCAAATTTCTTCAATTTCAAAAGTATACACTGCTTATTCCTTATTCATTTAGGTAAAAAGGCGGGGTCACCTTAAAGTGACTCCCTTTTCAAAACTGACATATTAATGGAAAGTCATGGAAAAACCTCAAAAAAACTAAGTAATGCTTAGTTTGCACTATACTTTTACTAGAAAGTGAATCTACACAATCTACCATTCACTTCTTACAAGCCGCAGGATAGGAGCAGGAGGGGAGAGGGGGACTCACCTTATTCCACTTATATACACCTTTATTTTGCTAAATGGACCTGAACTGTATAAACTTCCCACTGGGTGCTTTGTAATTTTGTCTGCATTACACTTTTTAGCCACATGCTGTACACCAATTACAGATTAGAGGCCAGATCATAGAATGGTTCGAGTTGCGAGGGACTTAAAAGATCATCTAGTTCCAAGTCCCCTGCCACGGACAGGCAACACCTTCCATATGGATAAAAGGTGGGGACACTTTAAAAGTCAGTGAAATCAAGGTAGGATACAGCATGCTAAGAGATGATATGTACTTTGTATGTATTCTAACCTATATATTATTAGAGATGACTAACCCAAACTGTACCTTAAAGCCACCTTTAAGTCAACTGCCTCTCACATTACTTTGTATATCTATGTAATTTCTTACAATCCACCCTAAAATGGAGATGACTAATCTGTGTGTAATGAAACTGCACTCCACAAGGTGAGCAAATTTCTTTAGGCACCCCTAAAGACTTCCACAATCATCTCATACAATGGAAATCCCCATGACGAACTCTAACACACCCAGAATCCAGATCTCATCAACACTTGGATTTGCTAAGAATGTAATCGACTGCTATTTTTTCCAGGAAGAAACAGCCATAAAAGCACCTTCTGCAACTCCACAGTTTTCTGTTGGGAACAATTAGAGGAGAGTCACACAGAGATGACGAGCACCAGAAACACAAGTATAGTTCAGTGAATGAGGATTGACTGACAAAGCAAAAAGGAGTTGTCATTGACAGAAGAGAAAAAAAAAAGGCCAGCAACTGGCAAAAAAAATAAATCATGAAGTTCAAAACTATGGCTCCACCTTATTCATTACAGGCCTACTTCAGTAAAATAACCCGTAAGCAGTTTCCTTGAGCACCCTCACGAAAGACAGTCTACTATTATGGTAAGAAAAAAAAAAAAGCATGACTTCATTTCATATAGTCAGTCTTTCACATCGATGTCAGGGAGCCCTTCTTATATCTTCACTTCTTCCCCACTCCTCTTCAACTGGAAGTTATTTGCTGATTCTCTCGAAACATCTCACAGTTAGTATCCCCCAGTTAACTTGGCTTCTCTCCTTTCTCATGCACAGGCATCCCACGTTAGTACTGTACATTCTTCACATTGCTCTTGTCTTATTTTCGCATGCCGATGGTCACAGCAAGACATGCTGGTTTGCATTCATCAGAGAAAGCATTACATTGGCATGACACTCCTAAAACCCATTGCATTTGAAGTGACAAACCAATGCAGCAGATTTGCAGCACTGCAAACAGAAATAGGTCACAGCTACTAGATGTCAGTGGACGAGCCCCTATTTTTAACAGGCTTTTTTTCGGCCAAAAGCCTGTTCACCCATTTGCATCAAGGAGTTAGGAAGTCTGTTAGAAATGCAGGAGCGCAAGGCAGAGTGGGAGAGATCCCATGTGATGCACTGCACCGGGAATCCTGTTAAGCGGGTGGCACTGAAGAACTAGGCAGGAGACAATGCTCTCACCTCTTGGAGAGGTCACTTTCTGAGTGCTGGAGCAACCTTCCTGAGCCCTGGTAAAAGCTTTTCAGGAAAGAAGGGGCAGAGACAGAGGAGGGGAGACCAGATGATGGAGATTCACTCTCACTGAGAGCGCGCCGAACCCCAATAATAGGACTGTGCAGGCAATAAGAGAACATGGCAGACAGGTCAGCATGGATTCAAGATACAAGAACAAAACATCCAGATTAAAGACACTCCTGAAGTACCTCATTTTGGCTTACAGTGACTTTGTTTCCTAGAAGATAAAACGTACCGAGTGCACTACTGGGCAGTTTCCCTGATGATACCGATTTTGCTGTTACAGATGATCTCTTTTAAGAAGTATTTTGATGACATTGCAGAACAGGCAGACTATTTTATTTCTTTAGCCTTATTTATTCTCAAAGCAAATTCAGAAAAAGAATCTCTGAAACGTTTAGAAAATATCCTTAAAAACCTGCTTCCAGTAACATGAACCACCTTGTTTCTTCCTTTCAGTTTTCTCTTGCTTTTGTAAATACGATGTACTGCTAGAGCACATTAGAAAGTAGATATTTAAATACAATATTTTTTACTGCATTTTTGAAGTGTTTAAATCAAGACAGACAGTCCTACTGCACAGTTAAACATGACTCAGCATAGTAACAAGTTAAAAAAAAAAACAAGTAACAAGTAGTAAAAATTAATTCAGTTTCTTTTACTTAACATTTTTGATTACTCCTCAGCAGGAAAGGTGAGAAGGATACCAGCCTAGAATCAAGTAGTTACAAACTGTTTTGACTGAAAATCTGCTGAGGATGCCACTTAATCAGCAACTTCTTAAGAGTCATTACAAAGAAGTGAAGTCAGCAAGTCCTTCAGTTTAAACTGTCAGAGTTTCCTGTTTGCATACAACATGGTCAGTGGAAAAAAAAACAAAACAAAACACAAAACAACAAAAACAACAAAAGCTTATCTCAGTAAAAAACACATTATTTATCTCTGCAGAAACACAATGTAGCAAAGTTACTTCGAGGCTAATTTCCTACCCTTCACCCTCTTTCATTCTCTTAAACAGAAAAATCTCGTTTGCTTTTCTCTACAAGCTGGTGTGGATTCACACGGGTATTTTAATCTAGACATCAAACATGTGAGAAATTATTTAAATCCATTTTTGGAAAGAGCCCACAAAAAGCACAATTGCAATCAAACACTGAAACAGATGAGTTGTTTGGAGAAAGTGCTCATCCCAACAGAAAAAAATTCAGCTCATGTGGGCCTGAATCTTGTAGAGGTTTTGGAGTTTTCGTGGTCACTTACAGCAGATAGAGAGGATGGAGGCAGAGGAAAGAAGTACAACCAAAGAGGCCCACACTGAACTGCGGAGACCTCTTCTGACTGAGTGAAGGAGCTCCTGAAGAACAGTGTTCCACTTGTTAACAACTAGAGAGGCTCCAAAAAGGAAGGGGAAAGAAATTACAGAGGGAAGCTCCAGAGAAAGGCAAACAGGGAAATCGTATGCCTCAGTTCAGTAGAGGTGTTTAATCCATAAGTCCTTTTTTGGGACTTGTCACCAGTTTTACTTCTGGGAGCTTTGACTAACACAGTGGCAGACGCTTGAAGCTATCAGTACCTTTTTCATCCTGGCAAAAATTGTCAGGCTGCCATCCCTGCACCGAAAAGCAGTGAGGACCTCTTCTCCTCCGAAGGGCCTGACTACAACACTGCCATAAAGGTTCAGCTCAGAGGTGACAAATAAATAAATAAATAAATAGATCAGCACCAGCAACCAGCCCAACAATCAATACGCTGGGTTGATGCTTCCCCCAAATCACTAACTGAGGGATTACTGAGCTACTGTGAACCACCAGACTACTCAGAGGCAGAGAAAATAGGCTGAAAGTAAATATATAAAACCCAGAGTCGTGCAGAAAACAGCTTCCATAAGAAGGAACACAGGCGAGGTTTGCGTCCCAAAATCACAGAAGTGAGCAGGCGCGTGGGGCGGCGTGCACCAACTCACCTCGTCGTCTCGACACAGCCCTGCCGCAGCAGTGGGGACCGGACACTCTGGGACCTCCCGTTCTGGAAGGTTATCCTCCGCCTGGTGCTGGAGGGGGGATGACTGAAGGTGTGTGCTCGCCTCCTGAACTGGGGGGAGTCCGAATCTTCCTCGGGAAACGGCTGCCAGGCCGAGGACACGGGGGACGCTGGAGGAGTAGTTGGTGGGGAATCGCCCGGCGAAGCGTCCTGAAAGGAAGTGCTGGCGGCGTCAGGCCTCGCTCCGCACCCTGCGAGCGCTCGCGCCTAACCCCACAGCCTGCGCGCCGCATCGGGGCTCCAAAGCCTCTCCCCCTTCTTGGCCGTGGCCTATTGTATGCTAATTATCACCAAAACCAGACATCCTTTGATAATTTACTCCAAGCTAGCAGCATCCTTCTTTAAAAAAAAAAAAAAGAGAAGAAAGGAATAAAAAAAAAATAAAAGTGTACATATGATGCAAGCAATATACTAATTACTCTAGGCATACTCTCACAGGGAGCGGTAATCCAGCTACTGGGCTTCTGGCTCTTTCAGGAAAATACAGGAATTGAAAAGCCTAGGGAAACTGCTTTTAGCGAGTTTCCTCGACATATCGTGAGCATACTTCCTGTACCGTCATAGCGATATCCTGGAAGAGAGACTGTTATTATACAGCCAGTTTATGAGTAACTGTAGCAGGAAAACCCTAACAGAATCTTCGCCTCCTGGGAAAAGCAGCAACCAATCCTCACGTGAGGTGAAACATTAAAAACAGGAAATAAAAAAGAAAGTGAACAGAGTTCCACCCATTCGCCCTGTACAGCATCCCCAACAGCTGGTTTTAGGTCAAACTCTTGCTTCCCTAAAGCAACTATTACTTACAGAAAGGATTCTTCACCTTCAGTGCATTTCCTTTTGTTGAGATATGACCTTTCTTTAATTACTTCAGTTCAACAAGGCAGAAGCTGACCAGAAATTCCTTGCTTTTTTTGTAAAAGCAAGGGAAGCGCAGAAAAAAAAAAAAAAAAAAAGGACTGGCAATAAAACAATAGATGAAAGTTGAAGCTTCAAGTCAACATATATTACATATATGCCAGCTTTCTTACACCCTCTGCCTCCCTGTGGAAACTCCTATTTGAATTTTGTAAATTGGTGGCTTTGTGCTACTTCCTTCAAATCAGAGTGCCATATTTACGCTTCATTAGCACCCATGTTTGAAAACGTGCCAACTTCCAACTAAGCTCCTTACGTACTTTATCAGAAGCAAGACTGTTACAGCGCTCAAAGCTGTCCATGCTTCCCAGGCGGCCCCGCATTCTGTTGGCTCCCTGCAAGAAAAAAAGGCAAGTAACTTAATCTGGCTTTTTTCCTCTTTTTAAAATTTTTTTTCCCCCACCTTTGCAAAGATGGCAACAGCTGTGCAGGGGAACACAGGACAGTTCAGGCACATGACACATCAACATGAGATTACAGATCATGAGGCAAGCACTGGATTGTACAAGCAGTGACATCTTTAGCTGGAAATACTGTCTTCTCTCCCCTTGCTCCCAGGAGTTTTAAACCTGCAGCTCTGAAGCAAGCAATTATTTCCTGATCCATTTGAGGCACAATAGCCGAGTTGGCTTAAACAGTTGAGTTCAAAAACCCTCTAGATTTCAGTACTGTTTGTGCACTGCAGCTAACAGATGCATCTGACATACCGCAATCTCAGAAAGCCTACTCCATATCTAGACATTTCAGACAAATTAAATCCACTTGGGCCAAAGTAGTGAAAGCACTAAAACTGGGGAAAAAAAACAAACAAACAAAAACACGCTCTCTGGCTGCAAATCCAGCCAAATAGTGTCAGATGAAAACAAGAATGGTCAATTATAATGCAGATAACCCCGAGGTAAATTTGCTAGAAATTAAGGTTAGTAGATCTTTGCAAAACTTGTTAACAGTTTCACAGGAAGAGGCAATAGAGCTGCAATACTTTTGACTACCTTTCACCCTTAATTTTAACTCCCATGAAACACTGGTGATGTGTGTGGTCACACTGCTGAAGTAACTTGCTTTCAGCGCTTATCAGGGGAAAAAGTAGTCCAGGTTATAGGAAAACTATAGATAGAGCTCCTCTTGGTATGCTTGCAACTCCAGGGGAAGTTCTGTCAACATCAGCAGTACTTATTTAGCCTACATTTTCCTGGAAAGTTTATTTTTGAGACTTGGAGTGCCCTTTAAGTACAATATCCCATTTAAGCTCATTACCAATGAATATTCTGCCTGAAGTATCTCTTCACCGACCCTCACAATAAAACAAGAACGAAAGATAACTTGGAAGTTTCTCACTAGCTTTAAAAACATATACTTTTGGCACTGTAAGAAGGTCCTTTTGGTTCAGGAAAAAAAAACAACAGAAGAGGTTAGTGCAGTATGGGCTGGAAGAAATCTCTTCATGAAGTCAAGCAGAGGTTATATTTCTTTTTCTGAAGTACCTCATTAGAAAGCCACAGCCTGTTTTCAGTTCTAACCTGACAAAAATAAGATCAGTCCAACAAAACAAACAAGTGAAGAAGTGACATTCCCCTGGGACTAAGTAAAGCCAGAGCACAGAACCTGGTACGTTTTCCTATGGTGAGTAGTGCGCAGCTACTCCTTCAAGTAGCTTAAAATGTCATTATGCTATCTGTCTACCTAAGAAGCCATCCCCTTAAAGTGTTCCTCTATATCTGGTTGCTATATACTTATTTCTAATTTTGCTAAAACTGAGAATGTGTAAGTCTCCCCACGACATACACTGACTTTTACTTCTCACTTAAATCTTTTTATCTACAAAAAGATGCTGAATGCCAACTTTCAAAAAGAAAAATCTGAAGTTCTTTCCTGATCTCTTAGCTCCTAAACGTACTTCAAAATAAAGATGGCAAGTCATGTGTAATTATCGTCCTATTACATCAATACCATGTGATTTGCAGCTGGCTTAAGGAGGGGAAAACCCACCACACCAATAGCTATTTGGTGACTAAATACCCTTCGGAATTAGTCACGAACCATCAGGCTTGTTGTAATAGCCTGCTGAAGGACAAGAACTGTCGGAACTGTCATTGGGTAACACACGCATGCACGTAAAACACAGTATACATGGCACAGAGATACTTGTCGTGTATACCTGCTTTAACCAAATATTTAGTTGTTGACCTGCGCAGTAAATTACACAACCCAAGACTGTGAAAAATAATCTTTAAATGGATCTGCACGGATAACCTTCTATGTGTATCACAATTCACTACAGTATACTGCTGTTCCTGATGTGCTGCAGTTTCAAGTTAACGATGAGACAATCTTCCCAACAACAGCAAGTCGGCTTTAAAAATAGCAAACTTAAAATAGCCCTAATCCAGATTCGGGTGCCCACTCCTCTGGAACTCCATCATCAACTGTGTGTGGCATGTCAGAGTGGCCCTGGTGAGGAGGAACATTATCAAAACCAACAACATACAAGCAATTTCCCTTCAGAAACTCGTCAACTTAGGCAGTGCATTTCACCTAAATGATCTGTCTGTGACATGATCAGAGTGCTAGTATGTCCGTATATGGCAAGGCTGCTTTACTGGGTTATTCCCAGTGATGAATGTCTGTTCCACAACCACCGCAGGGTTAGTGACCCACTGCCTGAGCCCGATCACTTTCCAGTCACATGTCCTTTAGATGTGGAAAAGAAATCAGACTCAGCACAGGCATGACTGTAGCTGTCATCATTTGATGATACTCTAGACTGCTGAAATTATCCAGATCTTCTGACCGTCATCACTCTCTTTTGCGTGCACTCGCCCCACCTCAGCCACCAGACCAAGTTCCTAGTGTGCAAAACTTGCTACACAACATAGGTCAGAATTGACCAGGAGAACTTTAACCTTAAATTCAGTCCTGAATCAAATTGATGCCTAACCTTAAACTCTAAGGACTCTCCCAATATTTTGCCCCGTTAATAGGAAACATCTGGGGCATCCTATATTTGTAGGTTACTTTATGACATGTCCATATGCACTGCAAGACAAGGGCAACTTAGGCTGTGATTTAGCATGGGACTTTTAAAATTCCTAGCAGAAGGAACTTAATCCCACTGCTCCAAACTCACAGCTTAGCATACTTCCTCTGTAATAACATACTGGATCCCAGGCACTCAGTCTTCTTCAGATTCTCCTCTATATGCCAGCCAGCAGGTCAAGGGAAGTGATTCTGCCACTCTGCCCTTGTGAGACACCACCTGGAGTACTGCATCCAGCTCTGGAGCCCCCAATAAAAGGACACAGACCTATTGCAGAGAGTCCAGAGGAGGACACAAAGGCTGTAGCACCTGTCCTGAGAAGACAGGGTGAGGGATTTGGGTCTGTTCAGCCTGGAGAAGAGAAGGCTCCATGGGGACCTCATAGTCGCCTTCCAGTACCTGAAGGGGGCCTTCAGAAAAGCTAGAGAGGGACATTTTATAAGGGTGTGTAGGGACAAGACAAGGGGCAATGGTTTTAAATTAGAGCAGGGTAGATTCAGATTAGACATTAGGAAGAAGTTCTTTACTCTAAGGGTGGTGAGACACTGGAACAGGTTGCCCAGAGAAGCTGTGGACACCTCATACCTGAAAGTACTTAAGACCAAGATGTATAAGGCTCTGAGCACCCTGCCCATGGCAGGGACTAGATGATCTTTAAGGTCCCTTCCAACTCAAGCCATTTTATGATTCTGTGATCTCTCTCTTATACTTTCAGGACTCTCCCTGCTGAGTAGGGAACACTACGCAAAACCTGCAATTCAAACTTCTTTAAAAGGCTACTTAATATAAAAGAGCTCCAGCAATTAACTGCAGTTCCACATTACACCTGGCTCGCAACACTAAAATGAAGAACAACTTGCTTTTTCAGTCTACTGCTTCCTTTTTTCCCCTACAAAAGTACAACTTTGTTACTATTTTCTAAAGACTCTTAGTGACTGATTTGAGTAATTTTAGCCATGAGAGGTAAGAGGCATTACTTCTCAGAACAGAAAGACTTCCAGTTTATACCGACATTTATTTTTACTTTCAAAAAGAGATAACATGTCTCTTCATGGGATCATGCAACCATCCTGACAAGAATTTTCTATTCTGAAACAACACATCTGATAAATTTCAGCTAACTCACTTGGCATCTACAATGAATGTTCATTTTTCAGAAGGCTGCCTTTTTCCCCTCTCTGTATGTGACCTTACCATAAACTTTTTAGCAGTTAAGTCACAATCAACCCAGCTGTAGCCCTCCGATTTCACAACAGTGATATCGCTTCATTAAGTATTTACCAGACTGAGGCCAAAATCCCCCAGAAAAATCTAGTAGGTCTTTACTGTCAAGGATATTTAATAGGTCTTTACTGTCAAGGATATGTGCGAGAGCTGCTGACAATGAGTTGTTAATCTTACCCTTGAGAAGATATTTTCCAGAGAGCTAGTCAAGGATTTCTTGGCCTTGTTTTTCAGAATGTCAAGTTTAAACCTGCCACCACTTGCGGTGCTTTCTGGAATCGCACTGTTCGAAACGGCCTGTTGAAATGAGCAAGGACACAATTTCAGCTTTGGCAATTGTTTTTGCAATTGCAGACCTCCAAAGACTGGAGCTGAACCAAGTTACATAATAAACAACACACTCTTGACCTTTATTAAAAAAACATCACTAACAAAACCATAAAAAACCCCACACTCACAAAAAAACAAAGTCACAAAACCCCACTGTTAAAATCACATTTGATCCCTCAAGACTATCTTGTAAAAGCTAACAAAAAAGGTAACAATACTGTTATCCATTTCCTTTGCTAGATAAATTCGTAGTTTAAGCTGAAACCAATGTCCTCTTCAACCCTGTTCTCTCTAGAAACAACTGTTTGGGAGTGGGGATCAGGGCAGAAGGAAAATGACAGAAGAGGTACACTGTGAGGAAATCTAAACCCAAAAATAATTGGTTGCTTTTCTTTTCTCCCTTCCTGCTCCTCAAACTTAAAAAAAAAACAAACCCAAGTGTGCCACTAAAAAAAAAATCAAAGCAAATTACTTCTCTTCCACAGTTGTCTCTGGCAGGGGGCCTGGATTCAATGATCTCCAGAGGTCTCTTCCAACCCCTACCATTCTATGATTCTATGATAATTACAATACCCAGCTTCAACTATCCCTGATGAAATCTAGCAACAGCCTCTCTAAATATTCAAGGTTGTATTTTAATAGGATGAGAGGAAGGAGAGGAATAACAGAAAAAAAAAACTTTACCGATGGTGCTTCACCAATGTGAACATGTGTTTTCTGCTTAGTTTCACAGAGTTGGCGCAGATGTAAGATCACAAGTTCATTTTCTTCCTGGTCATTGTCAGGCTTCATTTTCTGTCAGTAACAGCAAAGAAAAGAAAAAAAAGTTTTCCTTCATGTCATAATTTGCTTATTTTCTTTTCCATATGTACATATTCTTTGAAATTAATATACTGATATCCCACATGCCAGAGTGCACTATTAGTATGTTAAATTGTACTACTGTTTGTGTGCATTCATGCTTTTGAGCAAAACAGACCAAAACTTTCTGTATGTTAAAAGTTTCAGGCTGTGGAGAGGATGGAGGCTTATGCCTGCACATTTTGTTTTCTAAGGTTGTCTGCCATTGTGTAAACTTATAAATATAACAAGGAACCCAGGAAAATCAAACAACCACTCCCTTTTTCAGGCAGCTAAAGAGGTAGCCTTGGAAAGTCTAAATAATTCTACTTCATCCACTTGAGTACACTTGCTTACAGCACAATCCTGCCTCAGAATAAGTCACAAAAGACGACTTCTGAAAATGCCAGACACGTTCCTAATACCTGCGTGTCTCGCCTGCTCTCAACTTACTCTCATGTGGCTTTCAAATAGAGAAATGTGTTAACAGATGAAGAACTAAGCACAGAAAAAAAAAATACTCTGGGTGTGATCACAGAGCATCTCAGCTGACTTGGGAATCAAAATGTTTCCGATAGCAACATATCACACATGAGGTTAGGTTGGAGCATACTATTTTAGCATGATGTTTGGTGGAAAACCAGTAAAGTCTAAATCAACAAAACAAACATGATGAAAAGTAAAATGTTTAGTCTATTTTATCAGGATCTTTTCTAAATTTGAAAGAACTGCTTCTGATGTATTACCTGAACACGTTCAAAAATGTCTGCTTGCTCATTATCAGTCAGTGATGACAGATGTCTCTGAATTACAAGTTTGGCTCTCGGTGGATAGAGTCCTGAAAAAAAGAAAGGAACATTAAAGCTTCTGCATTCTCAAATGAACTCTTGAAAAAAAATTATAGAAGAAGAAAAGTCCATATTTGAGTTTATACAAGCTTAACATATGACTGTTGCATATCTGCAGTATACACGATACAAAATACTTCCAATTTTTGCTAAACCACATGGTTTTGTCTCCTGTCTTTAGCAGTAACAATAGAACTAGCAGTAAGCTAAGTGGCTGGCTCCTATGTAAAAGGTTGTGTTCCCTACTCCACTCATGTCTTCTGTCCTAGTACCAAGGGATCACTGATAACTGGAAGCCTAACAACTGTATGATAGAGGAGGAAGCGAGAGAATCGATCAGATACAGAACTCAATACTCAATGGACAGGATACTCAGAAGCTTTCAGACGGTTTTAACTGAAAAGTTTAAATGCATTTCTACACAAGCAAAGGGTACAGTACAGTTCATAGCAGAGAACTGAAGACACTTTAAAAAGCAAGAACAGCATAAAAGCTGCAAGTATAAAGGAAAAAAATTCTAATGTTTGAAGAAATCACAAGCAGAGCTTGTTCTAGGAAGCAACAAAAACCATGGGGGAACCCCCCACCCCGAATCAGATAAAGATATATGTTTTCTCCATCCAAGGTAGAAACCATCCACAGTAGATGATAAAGATTTTTCCAAAATCATGAAGCTCTGGGTTTAATTATGATAAACTTCTATTTATGATAAACTTCTAGACTTAAAAAAAAAAAAAAAAAGCAGACAGATTAAAACAAAGTGACACTAGAATAAGTCTTTCAGTCATTAAGTATAAAGTTTAAGAAACTACTATTAAGGAACTACTCAAGTCATGGCCTTAGAAAAATTTTTATTTTGATGCTGCATACTTATCCCAGGCTTGCAAGTACCTGTGTTCAAGGTGCTTATGCCGTCTTATACAGCAGCCTCTATAGCTTTTTGTTTATAGAAGATTTTCCCAGTTAAGCTTTATCATTTCTGAGTATCTGTTAAACTTGGAAAATACCGACCACAACCTAGCAGAATTCCACTCCACTAAGGTTTTGTACTTTGCTTTTCAGCCGCCAGAGGGAGGTAAATAGCAACAGTGACTTTTAATGCAGGGGAGACCTGGCAAAGACGAGAGCATCAACACCAGACCAGAAGATACAAGACTGCTGTAACATGGGTTTTTTTGCATATAACACTTCGCAAGGAGACATAGCAGAGATCCATAAAAAAATAGGATCCTGATATTAACTTTTTATTTTCAATTCTATCTTGTAAGATTTTTTGCATGTGTTCTGGCATACATCACTTCCAGAGAAACTACAAAGCTTTGTCTATTTGTATTTGAATAGCCGGGTAGTATCTGATAAAGTTAAGGCAACTAATCTCCTAACTTAATCATTTATTTCCCCATAACAGAATTAGGTTTTGAAGTAAGACAATAATTACACACAAAAAAAGGAAAAAATAACCCCACATAGGAAAGAACGAATACACAAGAAAGTAAGATTCTTTTGAATCACAACTGTCTTTTTATGACTCATATTGAAAGCCTGCATCTTCAGGAAATAAAAACAAACAACAAAACAAACAAAAGGTGAACTGGTGTGATTTTTTTCTGCTCTGCTTAACATTTGAGAGGTATGATGATGAAAGAGTTTGTATTTCTAACAGAAGCTATACTAGATTCAGTTGCAATATCATTACCACAATGACCTCTGCCTGATTACTGAGTGCAAAGTGATGGTTAAAAATTGCTTATTGAGATATTTTTTTGTCTGTTCTTACATCGTTTGAAGTTGAAAGTACATGGTCAACATACTGAAAATTCTTCTGGAATAATCAGAAAAAAAAGTTAGAAAATAAACTCAGCTGCTACCTTCAATTCTTTCACAGAGTTTGTGCAATGAATGCATAGGACAGGCCTCACAGAGTTTAATCTGCGTCTTGGCATTTTGCAGAGCTGCAGCAGTGCTAAAGGCTTGTTTCAGGGTAAGCATTACCTCATCAACCTATAGGGGAAGGAGGGAAAAGACAGTATATAAACAAGAAGGCATGCCATATACATCAAATTACATTTATAAATCACATCATAGGTGCTTTACAATCGAAAAAAAAAACAACCCTTGTTTGCTGTCTTCGGAAGAGATTAAGGTTGCGTTCTCAGCTTTCTGCCTTTTCTGTGGATGCTCACGATCTTCAAGTTCAATCAGACAGTGTAATTTTGAGAATCTAACTACAGCTACTCAAGCTTACTAGGCAGGCAGCCTCCGTTCCAAGTGGGAATTTTTAGCTTGAATATATGCTAGCTAAATAAAAACCATTAATTTCTTTTTCTTTAGCTTCAAGTTTCTCCTGTGAATTGCACATGCTCCTTCTCAACAATTTTCCTCCCACCAGTGTAACGTATTAGCACAAAACCCTATAGACCCATCCCGCTGGCAGACAGGAACTTCCCACAGCAGTTCACTTTTCTGCAGGCAACTAGACTGGATACTGAGCTTCGTTACAATCATCAACTTATCTCCAAGTACTGCCAGCCTGCTTTCCAGTCTGCTCTGGTCTTTCCTCCGCCACCACCACAACTACAGAGGAGCTGTGTTCCCAAACACCAGCACTGGAAAAGCTCAAGTGTTGTGTAAGCGAGGACAAGGTGACAGTGTTTTTCTACACTTATTCAAATACACTCCCAGACCTTATATACAGTGCACTTGCAGTTCATCTGTCTGGATTCCAGGGGAATACAGTGCTTATTAAAAGCTGTTTACTTTAGTCTCTGCAGTAGCATGGAAAGGAGGAGACAATAGCTTGATGAGAATCTTAGGAAAGAAATGAGTATTCTACTTCAGAATCAGGTCCCTGCTCTAACTTGTTGCTTTTTTTATAAGCAGGAAGAAGAAAGCTGAAATATTTGATATGAAAATCATGCAGTCTAACATTGAAAACACACAGTCTTTTTTGAGAGTCTGTCACTCAAGGGAGTAAAAGCACCTGAATGAGGAAATGCGAATTAGTTTGTGTCCAAATATGTTTAGTGGTCGTATTTGTTAGGTATTTTTGTGTTGTTTTTTTTCCTTTTTAAACCCACAGTTCTAAGCACTACCAGTAGTTTCTGGGTAGTCTCTCTTCTTAGTAATAAAGTAGTGCACTAAACAGTGAATCTCTGTCTTGTAATACAGACTGATAATTTTTTTAAGTTGGCAACAATGCCACTCAAATGGAAGATCCACAGAAGAGTGCTAAGCATATGGATTATGACTGCACTAAAATCACAGAACTGTAGCTAGTTTTAGAGCAAATATACACAAGCCTACCAACACAGCCTGCCTGGCAGCACAGAATCCAAAAAGCATTAGGTTTTCCAGCTCTGTCCTGCCACAGTCAACCTGTCACTGGGGTCCAAGAGATTACATCTGAAAGTAGCCCAGGAAACATAGAATGTCTTGAGTTGGAAGGGACCTTAAAGATCATCTAGTTCCCATGGGCAGGGACACCTCCCACTAGACCAGGTTATTCCGAGCCTCATTCAGTCTGGTCTTAAGTACTTCCAGGTATGAGGTGTCCACAACTTCTCTGGGCAACCCGTTCCAGTGTCTCACCATCCTCAGAGTAAAAAACTTCTTCCTAATGTCTAATCTGAATCTACTCTGCTCTAGTTTAAAACCATTGCCCCTTGTCATATCACCACACGTCCTTATAAATTCATATTACAATGTGGGCATAATCCACAAATCTCAGTATGAGAACACTTAAAGAGGTTCATAGTTTCTTTATAAACCACATTTGAAGTATTCGAATAATGCACGGTCAGATTTATCAATAGGTCAGATGGAATGTTTTCTGTTAGCACAAAGACAGTCGATTTCATAGCGAGCTACCATTTTGCTAAAAGTGCAGCCTCAGCTACCATGGTACATGTAGGGCTGTGAGCTGGTTGGAGACATTCAAGACCCGCCTGGACACCTTCCTGTGTGATGTCATTTAGGTTCCTGCTCTGGCAGGGGGATTGGACTTGATGATCCTTTGAGGTCCCTTCCAATCCCTAACATTCTGTGATTCTGTGAGTTTTACTGATATAAATCTATTCGCTCTCAAGCTAGTCAATAGATTAACAAATTACATTTCCAGTTAGCTAGAAAAATAATTTTGAAGTTCAGCTGAAAAAGAGCAGCTGTTAGCACAGCCATCAGGAACAAATATGTTCCAGAACAGAAACCAACCTCTTTAAAAGTGTCCAAGCTTTAAAATAAAAATATAGTAGCCAAAATTATTTCCTGTATGCATCTCATGTTTTTAAGCTACTTGCATCAGTTAAATCACTGGCACCTGGAACTCCCACTGATTGATACATAGTTTATCAAATGTCCAATGGACTTTTTGATAGCTACACACATATTAAAGTTTTCTTCTTGTCTGATTAGATGCCATGATTTTCTTCTCCTGAGGAATGAAACAGACTACAAGGAAAATGCTAAAGACTTGTCCAGGCTAAAGACACATGCAGGATCAACTTCCTTACACAGTCTGTCATCTAAACTTTACCCTGTAAAGTATGTTTGGGTTTTATCGTCAGCTTTATTACTGATTCAATACACATAATTACACGTTTAATGGAGAAGCGTCTCAACAATTAGAAATACAAGAGTTACAATCAAATACAGAGCCCAAATATGCTCAGCTTGCATGTGTGAACTCATCCATCTGTATTTTTTTTCCTATTTGTTATTGATATTGATGGAAAGGGTAGGCTCATTAATGAATACTCACCAGAGACTCGCTTGCACACTGGAACACGTAGCAAACGTACTGGCTTAACCCAGGCTCAACACATTCCCGGCAAATGAAACCAAAGTGATCGACGTGTTTTATACCCTAAGAGAGTTTAAAAACAGCATTAGTGCACTATTTTATAAGTGGGTTTAGTTTCTGAAGTCATCCTGAAAAGAGGTACCAGACTCTAACAGTTGTCAGTAGAAACATTCAAGAAACTATAAATGCATATTACTAATGATCTATTTCAAACTACAGTATTTGTCTTTCAAGTTGTTTTTTGATTTAAAAGTTACATAGAGCTCTTTACACATTCAAAACACAAGTTCTACAGCAATAGACCTGGATCTGAATGTCTTCCATTAGGAAAACTGGATTTTCAGAGAAGCAAACTAAAGAGTCCTAGGTTGGATTTGGAATTGCCTCTGCAGTGAAATCTTGATGTGATGAGTCCATGCTAAAACATGGGACTGGAGTAGCACCAAAATAACAACAGATCTTCGCTTTCCCATAAAACAAATTAAGACTACAGCAAAAAGGGCAGGGAATGAGCAGCGACATGCAGAATTCCAACCAAATTCTTAAATAAATTCTCTGAGACCGAGTTACATACCAGAAGTTTCAAGACTTACTAAGCATTATTAGCGACGTCTTCTTTCAAAATCCTAGTCTAATTGCTTGACAGGGAATGTTGCCTTGCTTAAAACAGCACTGTGAAGATCAAAGAGAGCTGCTTCCTAAGAAACACTATATTCCCAGTCTCAATTCATGGAACATGACTCACTATTGTTAAAGCTTTTGCCAATATTTTTATCATCTGAGTATGGTAATAGTAGATTTAAATAAAAAAAAAAAAAAGCCTAATCCCTCAAGTTTAAATACAACAGAAAGCAGAACTCAGTTGCTTGGATCCATCTCCAAAGAAAACAGCTATATCGTAAAAGACAGGAGGAGGCAAAATAACTTGTTTGTCACTACAGAAAACAGTCTAGACAAAATTGGTAATGTAGTACGTGACAGACTGAACATATTGTCACAACACGCTGTAGTTTTTAAAAACAAGATTTCCAAAAGTTACTCTTGCGCTACTTAAACAAAACTTAACCAGTGTGCAGAGGGTATCTACGATAGCACAAGTGGCACTAGTTTACCATAGTCCACACTAATCTTGACTTAACTGAACTGGTTTTCCCATGACATGTGAAATCTTCAAGTCTAAAATGAAAAAGAACAGATGTATACATATATGTTGATGTATACAACAGTGAAGTGTTGCCCTTTGTTTTGCACAGAAACCGTATTTACTTAAGGTGGTTCAATAAGATGCCAGTTCCCTCTCTGCTGATGGTGCCTGAACAAGCCCACTGCTGTCTGATTTCCCAGCTTCCACAGGAGAACATTTGTGGGGGAGATGGACATGACACTTGCACCACTGAAGTGTAAATAGCACAGCACATTCCTCAATTAACAGTACAATTAACACCACATTATTTTAACGGAGTGGCTGGAACTGTCATGCCAAAACAGCCAAGCTGTTTGCTGTTTTGGGTTCCCTCAAGTCAGCAAGGCGGCAACAAGAAACTTCTACAGCTGTCTGACACCTGAGTTTAGGCAGGGCACACAGCGGTTTATCACCAATTATATCTGCTGCTTTGACAATTATATGGAGTGCGGATAATGAATTGAATGCAGCAGATCAACCATACTTAAGCTATAGAATAAAAATACCTTTATCAGCCAGACTTAAAAGAATTCAGAACACAAGCTGAAGAGAACATCTCCTTTTCAGCATTTGTAAAGCTTAGAACAAACATTCCAAAGCCGCAGTCTCACAATACGCAGTAAATCATTGCCCTATAAATCCATAACAGAGAAGCCCTGTGGCGAACACCGAGTTCTTGAAAGAAGCACTGATGAGGTTTATGCAATCAAATCCTTAGTCTTGAACAAATTAATGTTTCATTTCTATTGAACATAGAAAAAAAACCCTCAACTTCTCTTAAGTAGTCGTTTTGCATTAAAAAAAAAGAAAAACCCCCACAGTATTGTTAACGCCTGTTTGAGTTATTCAAGCATGTAAAATAACAAAAGCTTTGATTCAAATGAAAGTGGGCTCCAAAGCCCGACACACAGCATTACCTAACGCTATTTACTGTACACAGTTATTTCACTGAAGGAAAGGCAAGCCTTGAAGGTCTGCCATGGTCTTCCTGGTCTCCAGCACACTTTAAAGTCAGCAAAACAAAGGTCAATCCTTCTTAGGAGTGTTCTGTTTGATGATTATCAGTATGTATATGCAACCTGGGAGCCCAGTACATAAAGCTGAAGTGCCATTTTTCCTCAGCTCTGTGCTCCCACAAAGCAGAAGACTCAAGCCATCTGCAGATTTTGCTTTCAACACCACTGCTTCAAGAATCTCATTGATCTGTATTTATTATAAAGCTATTGATGTATCATTGTTTGATTATACTGTCCCGTTCTATATTTGCACTTATCTTTCTTTCTCTACCAAGAGCAATACAAATTATAGTTAAACAGCAGAGTCAACTTAAGGGCCTGGACCTTTAGTTGGTAGCTCAAGACTCCACTTGAGATATAAGTACTGACCAGTTCTTAATTTGTATTAGCATTGGTAGCACCTTCATGCAAGAGAAGATTTGTTATTAGCATTAAAACGAAAGCACTTGGGGATGAAATACAGATTTAGGGCATGCCAGGAAGCACACTTTAAACTAGAATAATAACATTTCAGCAGGCCTGAAATGATGTGTGCACATGGCAAATGAAAGAAGGTAATAAAATAAGACCTCAAAACAGAAAGTGCCAGGAGTAACAGGTACTGAACAAGAGCAAGATAGCCCTGGCATTTGAATTTATAAGACACGTTTTTTTATTGGACATAGCGAGGGTCACCTATTGCCATATTCTCCAGATGTAAGTGAACTGCTTCTCTTCTGGGAGGCTGATCTGATGCTGTCGTCCTTTCATTTCAGAGGCTTTCAGGAGCTTAGCTGCTCAGAAACAGCACACTCAGAGCATCCTAAATGGAGATTAAGCTTCTTCCAAAATCGTATCCAATGCTCTCCCAAAGCTGAACAGCTTATACTTTGCTTTCTGATGAGTGATCAAAGTTGCCACTACCACAGCTCGGACTGGTTATTTTGTGTTCATCTTTTCTGCACTTCAGCATTTTGCAAAACACGCTGCATTATTTTTGTGCAGTATCTACTTGAAACTGCTACCAGATGAGTGAGAGCCCCGATTTGAATAACAGCTCTCACACTTGTAAAGGCAAATCATGTCTGCCGCAAGTGTTCATGAAGCAATCATAGTTTAATATCCAATTTCTTCAGGTGTACTCCCAAAAGAACTCGATGCATCAAACTTCATGCAGGATTCATATATACATTAGTTAAAATTGCTCAAAATCCTTTCCTCCTCCCTTTTTTTTTTAAAAAAATAAAAGAATGAATGAAGAAGCCAATGGGTTAAACTGATTTACTTTCATTCAGGTTAATTTATATAGGATAAACTGTTTAAAAATGGTCTTTGAGATTGAATAAAGGAAAATAGCACAGAATGCTGGAAAAGAATTCAACATTTCTGTTTTTTTCTGCTGCCTATAGACCAGCAAAGCAACCCAGGTGAAGAACAAATGAATTGCTTTTCTTCTGATGATTCACATGTTGCTTCTTATTAATACTTACCTGAGAACATGAGGAGATATCTTTAAAATTCTTTTCAAGCACAACAGACTTGGTGTCTGGACTGATCAGGTTAACTTCAAACCTTCCAACCTGAAGGAGAAAAATAAGTCTAGTTAATGTTGTGCCTTCAAGACAGTCATAAACAGCAACAAAAACGTCATTATCTAGCCCCTTCTTATTCACATAGGGTACCTTCAGCAGAACAGCTTATTCAGCAGGAACAAGCATGCCATATTTCAGCCTAAATTGAGTTAGAATATTTCAGCAAAAGCAATATACTCAGTTGAATAGGAAAAAAACTTGGAAAGACAAGAGGGGTTTTTTTTCCTCCCTTTCCCTTCTCTTTTTGAGTTATTTTGGTTCAAAGATCACGTTCGACAGACAATACTAAAACCTTCAGTAAACAATGTGACTAAATTAAAAGTTGCAATAAAAACCAGAATTGGAAGATTTTTTTTTTTAAAGTATACCATAGATTAACTGAGAAACTATGTTGATCTTAAGGTGATGTTTTTTGTTTTTGTAATAATTCCAGATGAGAAAGTGTAGGTTCTGTAGCAACCCATCTTTCAGTTTTCCTAAACTGCTTCTCAAGTATATGGATTTTATTCCACAGACTGAGAGGAGTTTTTCAGCTAAATCCTTTTCATTACTAGTGATAGCTGTGGCTTTCTAAAGGGTAATGCATTTTCACTTCAGTTAGCATTTCCCCAAGAGAATAAAGGCAAGAATGATCTTTAAAGCAAATGGAAAGACAAAACCCAGGCATTTAGCTCCCTGTCTTTTTAAGGTCTACAGATCTTTCCTTTTATGGGTCACCTCCTTTAAGTGTCCTTTTGTTTTCTTAATACAAGCTCCAAAGATGTCAAATGCACTTCAAGAAAGAGAAGAAATAACTCAGGCCTGAAGGAGAAGCCTTCAGTGCAGAGATGTTGTGAGTGCTCATCTAAAGACAGGCAAGCTGAACATTAATACAAATTATCGTAAAGGGGTTGGCTCGAACATAAGGCTGTGAAAGCTTTATGTGATATCATGAGCTTCTTTAATTGCACAAAAAAAAAAAAGGGATTTGTTCACACGAAGGTCTTCATTGATTCTCTTTTTGAAAGAATGCTCATTTTCTTCAGCTAGGTCCTGGATTTCACCAATACAGACAAACCAGAACTGCATATAAAGTAATTATTTCCCTAGAAACTCTGCTCCTGTAAGTAATTACTCTATTAGTAACTTCTTTTTCCTTAAAATTGTTCCAATTTAAAATGTTCCCATCATTTAGGAACAGAGACATAAATATTTATGACAAATCATGAAACCATACTGGATCTTACAAATTTTGCAAGATCTACTTATCTTGCAAAACTTGCCTCGGCTTCAAACTGCGCAGGGGGAAGATACGGCACCAAACCAACACAAAATAGCTCATCCAAGTACACACCTGGAACAACATTGTCCTGTTCTTCTCAGAATCGGAGGGCTGGACGTGACTGGGTGCACTTGCATGTCTCCTGCGCGGCTGTATTTTCAGGTTTGTGTCATGAACCTTTCTTTGCATAACTGCAGTGACGCTGCTGCATCGGGAGCGAAACTCCTGCTGCTCATCAAAGCCAGAGTCCTCTAAAATTCGCTCTGGAAAGGAGCCACGAGTGCTGGCCAGGTTGGTCAAGTTGGTCTGGCTGCCAACTGTAAACATTGCAGCATGCCCTGCAGTGTCATTTGGGCTGTCCAGCTCCTCAAATGGACTATTCAATGGAGAAATTGGCACATTTCCTTCACACAGGGGTAAGTCCAAGCCTGACTCGTTATTCCGCTGCTCATTTAAGAGTTTGAGGCGCTGGCGCTCATGAAGGCTGAATTTCTCAATGCAATCATCAATTAGTGTGGAGGGAGCTTTCTTGTGAGCCACCGTCACCTTTCCACAGTACAGGACCTCAAATTTTTGAGAGTCATAGAAGGCATCTTCACTGTCCTTACTTGATTTGGCATCTTCTTTCAGTGCTGCTTTCGAGACTTGTCTTATGCTGCTGATGACATCAGGAACCTAAGGGATAGTGTGAAAGGTCTGTTTAGGAGTCACAAATGCAATAGCACAGACAGAAATACGTCAAAGATTTGTTAATGTAAGTATTTACAGAAGTTATTTCTTCAGTAGACTGCCATGAGCTACTTGGCTGACAATATAAAAATATTCTAAATTCTGTAGAGACAATTTATGCAGTGGAAGCAAAGCAAATATTTTCTAAATTTTTTTTTACTGAAATCTGCTTCAGAACATAAGGTTTTAAATTAACATAACGTCTACTGACAAATGTTCACTTTATTTTTATTTTATTTAATTGAGACTGCCTTCTCTTTTCTGTAGCCCTCTTTCCACACCAGTGTCTCTTGCTGATGTATTTTGCACAGTGCCATCACCGTTTCTTTGCTTTTATTTTGCAGAACCAGACACTGCATTCTTAGGACAGTTGTGGAGGTTGTTTTATGAAAAAGAGACCAGTAACCCCTATCAGTTTGAACTTGCAGTTTTGGAATACAGGCAGCAAGCGTATGCACATTTTACCAGTACCATGTACAATTACATTAGCTCTCATTTATTATCTACTACAAAAACCTGACCCCATCCATCCTACGACATTACATACTTTAAGGTCACACTTCCCCGCTGTCTCAAGTCATCATGCAACTAAGAAGCACACCCAAATCTCTCTTCTCCTCTGTCATTTTTACCTATAGATTCCTGCTATACTCTCTAAGGCCAAACCACACATCTCCAGTAGAAACTCTCAATTTCAGCCCTATATCACTCAGACTTTCAAGGCCACCTGGCTCTTCTGCTATTTTATCCCCATCACACTGGGAAGATGTCTGCCTTCAGTATCAACATATTTAATATGCAAGGTCCTTTTTAATTTTTCCTTCACTAAAGAAAACAAAGACTTGTCCAACTCTACTGACCACAGATCAGAGTGATTCTAATTGCTCTTCTGACAGTACCTAACTCTGCTTTAACCAAACCTCTTTCTCACCAGGTCTCATCTCCTCTGTCAGGACAACGAATGGCATCACATTACAAGCATTGAGGAAGTTACTAGTGGCAATGAGATCAAGAAAGGATAGCTATCTGATTATTTTTTGCAAGGGAAATCGGTTCTCAACACTCACCTAATCAAATGCAATCAATCAACAATTTTCGTATTCCATACAGCTCCCCATCATATCTAAAATATTTCATAACTTGTTTCAAAGGAATTTGTCTATCAAAAATGGTAACTCTGAAGTCACACCTTAGTAAATAATCCATGCTCCCTACAGTATCTCTTTCTTTCAGTCACATGATACCAGTTGAAACTTGCCAAGAGGCAGTAATCTCGCATGACAATACTTTCGCGAGTCACAGCGGAAAATTACCTCGCCTTAATCCCCATCTCCCATTACACAGTCCTCATTCATTGGGCATTCCCCTCAAATCCGCTTTCACTTCATTTATTGCAAAATGAAGTTCAGTTACGCTAAGATCTACTGACCATATGGCTTTCACACCTATAGATATTGTCATCACCTCGGTTTTCAGTGAGGCTAAAAGTTAGTCTTGATACGATGCAGATACTGGAGTGTAATTGATCTTTACTCCTTCTCACTACCAGGCTGCTTTACCACCACCCAAGGTGTGCTTCCTCCCAGCCATGCCAGCGCAGCTGGACACGGACAAGTCTCACTTTACACATGCCAGTTCATATTAAAAGATGCAGCTCTTTTTCCGCTGATGAGTCCCCTTACTCTTTCTATGGTCTGTACTTAAAGGAGCCCTAGAGTTTAAAACCCTTAGCTCTCTGTTTTAGCAAAAATCACAAGCTAGCTGTCTTTTAATTAAGATTTCCCTTTTTAGAATCCAGAATCTGTTGCAGTACAATTCACTGATATCTCTATTTGAAATAAGTGACAAATGATAATTCTGTTCAAAACGTATAAATTCCACATGCAATCAACTAGAATAAACAATGTCAGCTGTTGAATTGGTAATACAGATTTTTAAAAAGTGGACAATCACTTCCACTCCACTAACTGGGTTCTGCCACTTACTCATCATTTCCAAAATAAAAGACTGGAGAAGAAATCCTTAAGTCTTACTAATAATAGCCAATAGCCCCCAAACATATCCTATGCCCCCGTTTTGTCAGTGAATCTCCAAATAGGCTAGGATAAGACACTACCAGCTCTACCACAATAGGATTCCCCAGCCACACCCTCCTCTCTTAGATATCTTCTCCACAAAACACACACAGAGTTTTAAACAATTACAATTCACCTAAAAAACCAACCCTGTCATCCCGCTATTTATCACTTGGCTTTACTTCCATCTTTTTCAAATTCTGCATACTCTCAAAACACTAGGATTTGAGTCACAATTACTATTTCATAATCCCTGCTCCCTGTACAGCTTTTGCTTCTATCTACCACATAAATTGCTACAGTATTTTCGCTTCAGCTTAAATGATCCCAGCCTATAGGGACCTAGGGACCTAGAATACAGTTTCAGCTCATACTGCCCAATCAATACTTACTCCTTGCTTTGTTTAGATAATCCTTTTTCACAGGCTATGCTATTTTTTAGAGTGCACTCTCTTCAGTATTCACCTTTTTCCTACTTTTCTACCTATCCACAGAAGCAGGGTGATAAATCAAGGTGAAAAATTGAGACCTGTTTAATCTCTGTAGTTACAAATACTTTTCTTATATACAGATGAGGAGGAAACCAACATAAGACAGATATTACAATGGAGAAGAAATATCCGTCAGACAGTCCAGAACCAGTTCCAGATGCTTGTTAGTTGTTTCATGGATTCCCTAGACAGCATGGTGTGAAAAACAGCTTCAAATACAAGATGCAAGACAGACACTAACATTTCTAGGCAATTAGTTATACGTGAGGATTCGCTAGTCTTAAGCATACAGGAATAACTGAATACTGATGATGATGTGTCCAACAACTGATAATGTGCCAGTTTGCCCTGTTAGACCTGACCATCTTCACTTCCAGAGTGATAACTACCTTAGAAAGAACCAAGGGCCACTGCTACCTGAGACATACCTGACCAGATTACAACATTTTAACTTCATATTTTGTCTTTTGGCAAACTCCGTAACTGGGATCAAGCGGAGTCTAAACAAGAGTTTGCATCTATATTTTCCTGAAATGCAAAATACATTGTTACACAATTATGAAGCATAGCAACCATCCCAATGCGCCTTTTTACACATTTCTTTGGCATATATCATAGAGTCTTGACATTTTGGCCCTCTGTATATCAAGAGGCCTCAGTCGCAAAAGTTTCACCATCAAAGTTGTGTAACTTTTTTGGATTTGGATATTAGCTTATTACCTGTTTGTGCTGAAATTACAGGGCAAAGTTAGGCAAGATAGTAAGTAGAATGTGGATTTTAAAATACTGAATTAACAGAATGAAATTGCTTAACTACTTTTATAAATCAGTTTGGTATTAATAAGTAGACAGACTCCTGAAACACTGTGAAATTCTGAATGTGTTTCCAAGTTCTAGTATTGCCCTGCAGCAGTCTCATGAAGTTAAGCAACCAAAGGGGAGAAGTGAGATTCTTATTCCTATAACCCACAGGCACATCTTCCCAGACAGATACTACCAGCTCTTACAGTAGAGAAGAAAAAAAAAAAAATGTTAAATGAGTTATCACGTACTTTTTCAGCATTCACTTTTATATAAATAAAATAAATTCTTAAAATATTTCAGCACAATCTATTTAACATACTCAGAATTTTTGTCATCAAGATTTGAAATTAGTTATGTCACAGAATCACAGAATGTTAGTGGTTAGAAGGGACCTCAAAAGATCATCTAGTCCAACCCCCAAAGAAACTGGAATAGAGGGAGATAGGCAGTGTATTTGCAGGATGCGAGGGGCACACTTCTAGTCCAAACAAATCCAGTGGCGCTAGGGCTGGGACAACACAAGATGACTTAATTCTTCCACGCTTTGCCTCTCCCAAGTCCTATGGTCCAGGGGCCTATCACCTTTCTTCAAATATTGCTGGGCAGAGAAGGAGAAGATGACTACATCCCAAAGGGAGTAGCAGAGGGTTTCTTGGGCAGAAAGGTAGAAGCCAAAGTTGCTGTGACAGGACAACAGTTCTCAAAGCAGAAGAAAGCAGAAGCATGATGTATGTTATGTCTATACTTATTACTCCTGAAGTTTCCCTAAATTCTTGAGGAGTAGCAGACTGTAACATGAAGAACAAGGAAGTCACTACAAAAAA
>VWZK01015527.1:41572-58459 GCA_013396935.1 Baryphthengus martii | reverse complement strand
AAAAAAAAAAAAAGTACAGTGACAGGAGAATACAAGCTTGTTAAGGAGACGGACATAATATTAACTTGTATAGACTGGGAATATAAGTATCTTAAACTGACATTCTAAATGCTAATTGTCCAATAATTGCATTTATTGACCAAAGAAAATAAAAATTCTATTACGTTCTCACTTTAAATGCTTCAGAGAAGAAGAGGATTAGCTCCCAAAACAGAAGCTGCAAGGGGCACACATATCACTAGGCAAAAACAGAGAAAAGTTGTTCAGAAAAAAAACCCAAAATTCCTGACAATCTTCACAAAGAGCTAGATAGATACGGTATGTTATCTAGATGAAGGGACTAAACAACATGTTTACTCAAAAATGTTGGAACAGCAAAGAAAGCTTTCTCTAATGCAACAGTGATCTCATGCTTAAACAGTTACAGTCACACAGAATTCCATCAGCTACTGATAAATTGATACCAGATGAAATGGATGTGAGAGTTTCAGATGAGTTTTCTTCCCATCCAGGATGTCAAGGGCTATATACACCAGTCATGAGACAGCAGCAGCATGTGAACTTTAAGACTTTGGAAATAGTGCCCATAGCAACTCCTAAATCTCTGAATAGAGCCAAGAGAACTTCAAAGAGCAGAGATCCTTCTTCAGGGCCTGTATTGAAACCACTGCAAATGCAAGAGGCCAAAAAGACAAGGATGGACAGTGGGTACTGTAAGTACAAGACTAGACTCGTGATACTAGTTTGGCTTCTCAGTGTGAGGATAACTGCAAAACTTGGTCATGGGGGAAAAACAATAAAATAAAACCAACCCAAAATCCCCAACTACCAAAACCAAATGAACAAGACTGCGAGTTAAGTAAGAAGAGCTCCATAATGACATTAAAGAGTCAATATTTCACTCCAGAAAAACATGATCAATCTAATAATTCCAATTAAAGAAAAAAAAAACAAACAAAAACGCAACACTGGGGAATCCAAATTAAATTTGTTATTATTCATATATGAGTAGCCTAAGATTGTATGAATCACTCTTCACCCAATTAGGTGTGATTCAATACGTGGTGATTCAGTACGCAAAAGTTAGCTGTACTCAAATCAGAATACATGGCACTGGTCGAGTTCTGCATCACCTACAATAAGATTCAGCTCTGAATATACAACGTAAACAAAGCGTGATAGGTGTTATACTGCCACAAACTGTTTACAACATAGTACATTTTTGGTAAGCTGAAACTAATGATGGCACCAATTTCAGTCCGATGGTCCCACAACCTATTTCATTTGTACCACACACCCCCTTCAATCCACCTCCTCTACGACCTTGGTTGTAGACCTTATGAGCTACTGCAGTACATCAGTTCCTTTGGCCAGCTAGTGCAGAGTAAGGCTAGAGCACTTAGATCTGGCTAGAAGACAGATATACTAATACTCTACAACTGCTAATTCCAGCTCTGCAGTTCATGGGCTCCATCCAATTCTGTCCCTTGTGACTAGACCTACAACAGGGTCAATATATAATGAAGAGCAAACACATTCCTCGTGCATAAGTAGCACATTGTTCAAAGGGCGTGTGAATAGTACTGCCAAGAACTATTCTACTATACCATCAAGAAAATTCACTGTGCTTAATGCAGAAATATATTTTTGTTTTGGAAACATCAGTTTAGCTGATGTAACCAATGCAAGCTTTTAATTCTGACTTTATCTACCCTTGCCTTAAAAGCCCTGAAAAGAACTTCACTTATGAGGTGTTTATCATCAGTACCGTGAAGTTCCAAAACAGAGAGGATATCAAGCCCACTAAATCATGCATGCTGCAGCATAACCCTACAACAGTTTGTCACAACTCTAGAAAAGGCGGAGTATCTCCATGGTGATACCGCACATTTTCTTGAACAGCAGTGACAGAAGTTGAAACATTAAAAAAAATTATATATACTCCCTCTGAATTTACAACAGCCTGCAGTGAACAAAGGCGGTGCTTCCCGTTTTGCTGGAGGAATAACATTCAAATGCATCCCGCAGTAATTACCAAAGAGTGCTTTCAATTTTAACCCAAACTTAGAACTTGAATGTTTTGGATATTGCAAAGAAGAACAAAACTCACTGGCTGTATATCATTATTTCCACAGCTGGACAGAATTTCACTGTGCAGAGAAGCTGCAGCTCTTCTTTGTTTTTAGCTTCCACATGGAAAATTTCAGTCTGGAATTTATTAAAAAAGCAAAGTCCCTCTTCATACCGTAAGGCTTATAAGCATGAGGATGACTGTGAAGTACTAATCTAACAAACATGCCTAACGAATGTGGCTACTTAAAGACAGCAGTTCTAGCAAGGCAATTATTTTCAAAGCAAGGAAGAAGGTCAGCCCCTCTCACTTCATCACCACATGAGGTGCAGCGTCAGATCCATATAAAAGAGCCCATACAAAGAGATATGAGATGAATGAACTTCACGCGTGAACATTAGGAACAGTCGGTTACCTGCTGGTGTGGGCTCCAGTTCAGAAGCACAGGCATGTCCAAGCAAAGCGGTCACCAAGCTTCAAGTGTCACGATCAGGAGGACTCAGGAACAGGTGCCTGGGATAAGTGGGTGCAGAAAAGATACCCCTCTCACAAAAAGCTGGCAGAGCTGCCACAGCATTTCCTCAGGCTCGGTTCATGATATCACGGCACAGCCGGAGCTTCTCGCAGCAACCGTTACAATTCAAAAGCCAAGTATTTCCTGACTTCAGGCTGGAAGCACCCGCGCTGCCTCCGATTTGAATGAGTCCCGCTCATTATCTAGCTATGTATACTTAAAAATGAACAAAAGACAAACAGGATACCGACCAAAAATCAACGCCCTGTGCTTAGCTAATTACTGAAAGAATTTGACCTCTCTCAACTAGAACCCAGTACAATGTGAGAAAAATTAGAAGTGGACACGACCCTTCTTTTAGTTAGTGTTATGTTGCATATCCACAAGAATTGAGAACCCAGCCACAGCAGTAAAACACGAACAGAGACAAAATAAGCCATATATCACATCACGCTACATATCAGGCATTCGACACTAAGGCAAAGTTCTTATCTTACACAAAAACACACCCAGATGCCTGCCGAAGTGCAGATATCAATAGCTATTCTCAACGAGAAAGAAGGGTGAGAGAGGCGAAAAAAAACAACCCACTGTTTTCTTTTAAGTGCTATAAATGTTTTTACTGCCATCCAGTTAGTACAGCACCAATCTTCCAGACCTTTTATACTTCTACGTCTACTAGAGTCTGCTGCTTTGCTGGTGACAGTGTTCCACTTACGTTTTCACCATTACAAACGCATCTTGCCAATAAAGAGATGAAAGACCAGTTCAGAGTGATTCAATTTATGCAGTCACACAAGCAATCTGTTGACTATGTTTATGCTAAAGATATTTAGAAACTACAACAGAAGAATTTGTCTCCATCAGCTGCCGTACTGCTGAAGGAATACTGACCATCTCCAGTTTCACAGAACTAAGGAGGACTTGTAGCCAAAAGAAATGCTATTACAAAAGGAAAAGAATAACAGTTGAATTGCCAAGCATGTCTATAACCCACCTGCACTTAGTGTACTTCCAAAAACATAATTTAGAAAACACAAAGTCAGGTTCTCTGCAGGCAGTAATAAGCATCTTCCATCAACTCCGATTCATTCTGCTGCAACTCTGCTGCAACTTTCAGTGGCAGGAAAGCTGGAACAGAAGGGCTGGCAAAGACAGATCCAGTGGAAAGCAGCTTTTGGAGCTTCAAGCTGGATGTCACCCCTGCAGTTTGTGCTTTCACATTTCTGGTGTTCTCTGCAGGTTCATGAGGGTAGCCAAAGCTTACAGCAACAGAAAACACAGGAGGAACAAGCCAAAAACCCATTCAGGAGTTGCATATAGTAAAATTTTGCTTGCAGGAGACAGTCTTTGTCCTATTTGCCTGGTCTACCTTTTTTTTTTTTTTCCCAGGTGACTGGTCAGAACCCAGTTAGGTTTGTTTCTAAACAACTACTGCAGAGCAATGCACTTTACTCCAACATTAAACCTCATGTTATATATTGGAGAAATCACATACTTCTACTGAAGGGAAAGCTCAAGGCTACAACTAAAGCCTAAAGAGAGATATTTTTTTGATAGATAAACCAAAATAAAATACAATCCAGTTCTCAAAATAATTCTTACTAGAGATCAACCCAGGAACTACTTGTGCTATCTAGTTTTGATACAGTCAACAAGTAGAAAGTTGCACAGCTAACATTTAGGGACCCCACCACATTACCTCATTTTCTACTGGAAACTTGTGGATCTCCTAACACATTTTGTGTGCTAAACACGCACACAAGATGCTGCTTTGCCAAGTATCCAAATTTAAATAAGCAGTATAATGAGAGGAAGTGGATCAAACTACTTAAAAGAATGTGTAAGAGTTACAAGACTGTTTGGATGACTGAGCAGACAACAGATGCCTTTTTTTATATTTGCATGCAAACCATTCTACAGTGGTATATCAAAGAACTTTATGATGGCAGTGACATCATAGTCCAACAGGAACATTGTTTTAAGCAAGGAAGGTTCTTGCATTCACTATTTCATTCCTATGTTTAGGCCAGGGATGCTTTTCCATCTTTCAGATAGAGTTCACTCACTCTGCTCAAACACTCTACAACCCACAGAAGAGTCAGTACAGAACTCTCATGATGATCTTTACATTCTTTGTTTTCCAAACTACGAAAACACAAATTCAGATATTAACTAGCTATTTTCTTGTGAAAACTCTGCATTTTTTACTTAATTCAGCACTTCATTTCCTAGTAAGAGGTTTATTAAAGCTCATGTTGTTTTTAATATCTCTGTTATATTTTACACATACCCTGTTTTTAAAAGGGCTTGCCTGAGAAGATAAGGATGTCATGTGGACAGTCCCAAACAATTAATACATTCTCTGCATTCATTTCCTTTTGGAAAAAAAAAAAAGCTACAGTTGGAGAGTTCATTGAAGTATTTTGCCCATTTATGGTCAGTATCCACTTCTCAAATACAGATCAGAAGATAGTTTAACTTAATTTTAGCAGATTTAAAGTGCAAGTGCCGAGACTGAAAAAAGTGCTCTATAAACCATGCTTAAGAAAGCAGCAGAGATTTTTCATTCAGTAGTTTTAGACAGAGGCTCTCAAGATTTTAATTTCAAAATATGAACTAACATGTTGATTCACTATGAAACAATACTTGGAAAGTCTGTTTTTCCCTAGCGAACAGGTCAAGGTTTCAGGACTCCTGCATGGCAGACTATGACAATTCCTAAAGTGATTATCAGCCCAGATTTGGTTGAAGACCACCTGCATCTGATTTCCATTGATGCCACCACCTTTATAACTTATTTGCTACAATAATCACCTTCTTCTTCTATCACTGAAGAAGATGGTAAGTGGTTAGTAATTCAGCACTCATTTCAGAAGATGGGAAAAATTCCAGACTCTGTTCAGTATAAGCACCCTAGCAGGTGTCTCTGTATTTGGTCCAGAAAAAGTCAGGGATTGTAATACTTCTGGTCCCCTTAAATGAGGCTAGAAGTTCCTCAGTGACATGAAACCAAGGAGTTAGGTCTTTTCCTATTTGATGCTTTCCCGGAAAGTCTTGACTGCAGTAAGAAGTTTCAAACTACAAATCTTCCTTAAAAAAAAGGCTCCTCTTACAGAAAGGTTGACACCAAAAACAGTGTCAAGCAGCAGAAACACAAAAAAAGTTACTACTTTCTCAGTTTTCTCAGAAGGACTTTCATTATGAAACTGTGAAAGACAAATGCATATGCACAATTTATCAGGGAAAAAAAAAAAGAAAAAAAGTGAACTGCAACCTAATAGCCTTCCAACAGCCTCTCCACACCTGCCAAGCAACGTTCATTAGTTTTCTAGTACTTTGGATATATGCACCTGTACAAGTTCCATCTTGTCCAGTAATCTCACAGATCACAAGAGCAACTGCATTATCTTGCAACAGTATCAAGTGCTTAAGCAACCAGTAATACAATTAACTTTCTCAGATAACAACCAGCAAACAAGCCTAACGTAAACACGGTGGAAGAGGATTTCAAAGCCATATTGATCCAGATACTGAACTCCCAACCGCTTCAAAATCAGGTGCTGGGTAGAGTAGAGAGCTTCCACCTACTTAGGTGGACTTTCTCCAGCACCAAAGTCTTAAATCTCCACTTTGCCTGATGGAGACAGATGAATAATGAATAAATACCATGCCTGAAGGCAGAGCCAGCACACCACAAAGCACCAAGCTCTGTGCTGGGAGTCACAATAGTCTAATCTTGTCAATCACTAACTGCTAAAATTACCAAGATGTCATCAGCTGCTTATGTTAGCTGTGAAAAGAATTAAACACAGTTAGATAGTTACGGTGTTCAAAAGTAAATCCGTGCAGATACAGTTCAATGGGTAAGTATTTCAGATTTAATAGCTGAAAGTAATTAAGTGCATGGTGGGTTTACTTTTTTGCACAGAGGAATTCCAAAAGAGCTACAGAGTTACTATTAATAATAAAAAACTCAAACCCAACCCACAAGACCCAGGGGCAGAAGAAAAGGAAATGCTTTCACATAAAGCTTTGGGACAAATGAGTCAATGAAGTAAAGACACAGTAAGGTCCTTTCAAAGGAACAGCTTCAGAAGGCAAGACTCTTGCAACAATAGTGATATACATGATCAATAATCGAAAGGTTTGATAGAGACTCATGAGGCCATTTGCATATATTCCTAAAAGGCTTGTGTGAGAGAGTTTTGTTTTGGTTATGAATCTGGGTTCAATAAACCTGTAGGGAAAAAGGGAGCATAAAATTACTGTGTAAGGAAGAAAACACAACAGGTGATGAATCAAGATGGATGGGAAGGAGTTGGGTGTAACGGTACATGGGAAGCTTCGCTGTTATTTTTAGGACAACATTTTCATACACCTCTGGCAAAGTAACTTTTGCAGTGCTTCACTAATTGTTACTGGTAGATACTACTTGTCAAAGTAACGCTAACCTGCATTTTCTCAATTTAGTATGTAACAGGTATTTCTGAGCCAGCAGTTGCACAGCATTGCCTGACAGTAAGATTTAAACAGTAAGATTTAGTGAACCAGCTTTTAGAATTTGCTTGAGTCTATGCAGCTAAGTAGAGTAAATAGGTTGCATTAACTAACCAGAGCTAATGCTGTTAACAACATTGCTAAGGAAGTGTCATGGGCTTTATCATGTCCCAGCAATGCAATTACAAATACATCCTAGATTTCTGGAATTTAAGTTCACACCAAAGCCCACACTGCTTCACCATCTGGCAGCATCTTCATCGTACTAGTATTATTAGCACATCTTACTTGGGTACTTATATATTAAGGTACGTTCCCTGTATGCAGAGGAGAAGCACAGCACAGCTGCAGTGCTAGGGTGGGACAAAACTATGCTTAGATATAACATGGCAATCCCTGTAATGTGGCTCCTGTCTGGCCTGGAAACTAAACTCCCACTTCTGAGCTGACTGGGGAAGAGATGAGAAGAAAGTGTGTTTTTACCATGGACACAACAGCATTTTCATGACATTTAAGGAGGCTACTTTGAAGGATAATATAAATCTCATTCCCTTCAGATTACTACAGGAGTTTCTTAAATCATTTCAGCTAAGGTATCAGTTGTCGTGCTCGGCTGCAATCAAAGCAAGATATGGCTTCAAGTAACAAAATTCAGAAATCAATATGCAAGTTCTTCTTTCATAAAAAGATTAGTTTTCTCTGGACTATTGAACTTAAACACTCAGTTTATCCATAATTTCAGCATTCTACAGCTGAAGCTATTTTCTTAGTTACAATAGCCCAGATTATGAAATATTTCTTTCTGCAACTGAAAGCTTGCTGATGAGAGTTAGCAGTGAACATGTAACTATTAACGGAAATCGGAAAATCAGCTCCCCTGAGGAGTGAACTTCATTCCTCCCGCCAATCAACTCTCCCTTCCCTGGGGGAACTTAGCCTATCTGGGAATTATCAACATTAGGAATTTATTCTTGGTCGTGTCTGGATGTCCTGTTCTCACTGAAGTCAAGGCTGAAACTTGTTTTGCAAAAACATATCAGTTGTGTCAAGAAGAGAGAGCACATTTCATAATGTATCTGCTCTGTGCTTCTCAGCATCAAATCTAGGAAGGCAAAATATGTTTTACCGACCAAGCCTCAGACTTTATGTGGCAGGATTTGCAAACAGGCCTTCAAATTCCAGCCGTGACACCCACAAGGCCTTCCAAAACAACTCCATATATTTCTACATGGTAGATACCAGTACACTTCAGGGAGGAAAAACAGACATCTCAGCTTCGAGGGTTATCCCAAACATGACAGAAATATACAACATGTTAGATTTATTATTCTTTAGGGAGTATTTAAACCATTTGCCTAGTCCCATGTGCTGAAGTTTCTGTTTGTTCATGAGCTCCTAGGGAGCTGAAGCTAACATAGGATAGAGTTGGCTCAATTCTGTGTTTTGAAGTTACCTAATTTATGCAAGACATTAAATTTTTCTGAATGCAAAAACAGAGTTATGATAGAATGAAGCAGGTATAACAGATTCGTAGCTTATCAAGATAATTTTATTGGAACTGTAAAAATTCAGACATTAATATGCACAGTCAGCTAGAAGCAAAATGTGAAAAAGACACAATTCATTTGAGAAGTCCAATTAAATTCATAGACCAAGAGGGAGTTTAGTTCACAGGGATTTACATGAATAGAAGTGAGTAAAACTGAATATATTAACATCTCCATATTCTCAGATGAACAGAAGCCAAGTAGAAATCTTATTTTTGCTTGGGGTTTTAAGGGGGATGGGGAGAGTGGGGAGATATACCACTATAAAAGGGTTATAATGCATTGCTGTAAACAATGATAAAATTATAGGTGAAAGTAGTAAAATGCCTAAGAACAGACATGTTTGCTCCCAAGTCCAGTACTTGGTATGTAAATAATTTCAAAGTGGTTTATGAGAGCAGCTTTCTGCTGCATTGCAACTTGTCTAGTTGAGGCTGCTCTCCACAGACACTTGAACCTACATCCTGTAAAGGGATTTTTACATCCTATCTCCTTTCATGGGAACACAGGGAATGATTAGCTCATGGATGTTCAACTTAATATTCTATTAAAGCAGTGCACTTTTGAAGAGTCTACCAGGTGATGCAAAAGACCTTACTTCTGAGTCTACTACATAAGACAGCTGACCTGTGTTTCACACTGTAGAGCACAGTTTTCCATTTTTATGAATTTGATCTGTGATCTTACTTTTTCAACATGCTTCCTCTCCCCAAGCAGCAAGGAAGTTAGGACCCATTTTATGTCAAGGTCCTTATGCTTATCACAATCCTTGTTCAGCCTGACTGCTTCAAATATGTGTCGCATGTAAACACCAATTTAAACAATTTGGAATTGCTCACAAGCATGTAACATTTGAAACGACTAATAATGGAAGGTAATACAGTTTCTCATCAGGGTTGTTTATTTATATGGTGCCTGCTCTGAGGCTGACCATAGTGGAGAAGGATTCTAGAAGGACACAGAGTTGCTTCAAGAAAATTGTAAGGCTCAATAGCAGGGTTTTTTTTAAAGGTACAGTAAAAAAAATGTTACCAAACAGCAAATTTAAATCTTGTGCCCTCTTTTTTGTATTAAAAGCACAAGAGGAATGAACTTTGAGCATCCATTAGAAAGATATCCATGTTAGAGACATACTGAAAATAAGGAATAACCAAAGCAATAAAAGAGAGAGAGAAGACTGTTACCCACCTATTAAAATGAATGGTGTGGTCTATATACCAGAGGAATGGGATGCCATCCAGAGGGACCTGGACAAGCTGGAGAAGTGGGCCCAGGTGAACCTCATGAGGTAGATTTAGATTGGACATTAGGAAGAAGTTCTTCGCTATGAGGGTGGTGGAACACTTGAACAGGTTGCCCAGGGAGGTGGTAGAGGCCCTGTCCCTGGAAACATTCAGTGTCAGGCTTGAGGAGACTCTGAGCAATCTGATCTAGTTAAAGATGTCCCTGCTCAATGCAGGAGGGTGGGACTAGATGACCTTTGGATGTCCCTTCCAACCTCGGGCATTCTATGAGTCTGTGATGAATCCAGCTAATTATGGGAATACAGAACAAAGCCCATTGTAAATTGCTGGATTTATAGGCCTGACATTTTTAGGTATAGCCAAGGAGTAAGTATTTCAAGTTAAAAACAAACAAACAAAATATTCAGAGCTGAGCACTCATCACTTCTGGAAATCACTCCCTGTTCAAGTGGATAAATAGGTAAGCAGGAAGCTAACTTTACAGCAGCACTTCAAAGAGACATGTTAGGTAGTAACAGCTAAACGTCATGTAACAACATGCTGGTGTTATACTGAGTATTCTTAAGGTAAAATACAGGATTTAAGAAAAACAAGGCTTATTTCCAATGGCAAATATCTGAATACTGTAAGATTCAGATACTGGCAAAGAACAACAGGCAGTGCTACTATTTTATTCAGTTTTACTGTACCTATCAATGTAGGCAAGAAATTGAGATCAAACTGAGGTCATGCTGCCATAATATGTTGACTGTAATAAATATTTTACCAGAAATAAACAAGGCAGAGTCATCTTTGCAGGCAACATTTCCGAGAGTCCTGTATTGTTAATATAGAGCTACGCGGATTGCCTGCCATACATTTCCGAGCAGTTAAGAATTGTCCACGATGCACAAGCTCCACAAATAGCCTCACCTCAATAAAAACTGAGGGATGTACACATGCCACTCAGAAATTATGATTCTCCCCCTAAACTTTAAACTATGTCTTATTTAATAGTCTAGAAATTTAAAGTAAAAGGGTTGTCATTTATACTTCTAAGAAAAAAAAAAAAGAGTATAATTTTACCCAGTTTATGGAATACTCTGCAGTTTCATCCCCTAAAAAAGCTATACAGATAGTTGGAAGAGTATGTATGCACTACAGAAGCATTTTAAAAGTGCACTTTTAAGCATGAACTTCAGAACTTACAAGATTCTTTGCATGGAGAGGTGTGGACAATAAAAGGACATACTTGCTGGAAGAAGAAATACGCCATTGCTTTTTATCCATGTTCTTCTAAGTTTTGTTTTTTCAGGGTTTTATTTGCCATGCTTTTCAGGAGAGAAAGAAAGAGCCTGCAGCTATAGTAGCTGGCAAATCCCGAGACCTGATATCCTGATAAAAACAGAGTATATGCTTGTTAAGCCTTTACAGAATCACTTATGATGTTAAAGTGTGGAAGATGACAGTACTTTGAATTCTTCAGTTTGTGGAAGCAACCTGTTTCGAAGTTGAGATCATGGTTCATGCAGCTAACAGCTCAGTAATGCAGGCATAAGCATGAAAAGAACATAATACAGAACTGGTGCTCTCAAACCAAGCAGAGTCTTGCCTTCAGAGCAAGGCCTGGTATTTTAAGGCATGAAATTAGTTTGGGGAAGAGATTAAAGAGGAAGCAACCCCAGCTCACTCCAGCACACATACTTGCTGCCAACCCTGAAATTCCCAAGCAGCTATCAGAACTGCTGTGGAGAAAACAGCATGTTCCTTCTCCTATAATTAGGATTAATACAACTGGAAAGCTTCAAATTTACAGGAAGAATTGCCCAAGTGGTGACAAGAGGACAGATGGAACACCTACCAGAAGGTGACCCCCGCCCAAACAGTTAGTCCTGAGAAGGGTTTCTTCATGCAGCTAGGAAGGAAGAGGTGCACGTGAAAGTTGAGATGCCAAAGAACTTTCTCACCACAACTTAAGAAAATATAGGGGAGGTAATACCACCAAAAATGTTTACTCCTAATTGTTTATCATTATAGCTGCATAGTAATATGATTGCAGATATCATTATGTTACTGCAAGACTTGGTCAGATGCTCACACCCACAGAAGGTAAGAATGTACTTCTATACACTCATTTACAAAAATTGTCAAGTTTTGCCACCCCAGTGCTTTCACAGGCTTCATGAGCAGACTTTCTCTGAATACAGACTAAGAGAGAGATTGCTGTGAGACTCAGCAGTTGCTGCTCATAAACTGGCTAAAATGGAGCTTCAGATCTCTTCAATCCCAAGGTAATATCCAATAGGCCAAATAGGCGAGAGCCGCTCTTTATAATACAAGAAGTCCCTTCATCACATTAAGAACAGAACTGCATTTATACAGTTTCAGTGCTTATCTAAACACCACTCTGTGCTATCTAGCAAAACACACCTCATGCTTTCAGGATAAAACACCCCGTGATAAGGCAGCCTTACCTTTCCACCGGGACATCCACATGTGCCCTGAGCCCCATTACAGCAGCATGGAAAGAGCCGAACTCAGGTTTATGTACTCAGCTTGGATTTAATTTGCAGTCACTCAGTAAAGCCTCTGCACACCCACAAATTTGAAAGAGCACTAGCTGAGGAGCCGGATGTTTTTAGACTGCTGCTGCTGGCATGGCAAATTAATACAAAATTAAGCAAATTATGGACTGTGTTTAAGTCCTGCATTTCCTTTGACAGCCAAAGATGACAAGGGAGGACAAACCAGATGTGATAATGGCAGAGATGGTCCCAGAAGAAATGAGAGATCCAACGCTTGCTTGAGGTTTGTTTGGTTGGGTTTTTTTCCCCTTTTCTGAAAGACAGTTGCAGAAAGAGTACCAACCTTTCATGTTTTCCCCTGAAGAGTTATATTTTCTCAGCTTCAATACCATCCACTGTTGCAACCTCGTGCCAGCTGCAGTCAGCTAGAGTTACCAGAGGACCTACAGAATCAGTCTATAGAGCTGAAAAACCCCGTGCATCTTGCATACAGGGAAAAAGGACAAAAAAATAATTAAGATCTCAAATTTAAATTTCAAAGTAGATACTTTTAACTACTCTTCCCTCACCAAAAAGCTACACTGAGGTTTAGGAGCCTGCAAGCCCCTCTCAGCTAATTAAAAACGGGATGGTGTACTGGGTGTAGGTGGCAGGATTTTGGCAGCAGCAGCAGCCTCTGCGAGAAGAGGTTGGACACAGCTTTTTCCAGCCAGCTCCAACAGATGTACCACAGGGTATGGCTGAGCCTAACAGCTACGATGGTAGCAACTTGGGGAACACAGGTTTAAATAAGGACAAAAAAAAAATGTCATACAGGGAGAGGGGGGAAGAAAGCACAAGAAACAGCCCTGCAGACACCAAGGTGAGAGGAAGAGGATGGGAGGAGGTGCTCCATGGTGGCCCAGAGAGCAATTGTCATGCGGCCCCTGGAGGAGAGCATGATGGAGCAGGCTGTCCTGATGGGACCTGCCACCCATGGGGGACGCACGCTGGAGCTGAGGACAGTGTGCAGAGGAAGGAAAGGTAGAGAGGAGCTGTTATGGACTGATCACAACACCTTTACTCAACCTCCTGAACTGCTTGGGGGTGGAAGTGGGAGAGGAACTGTGAATGAAGTAGTAAAGTTGAGCTTGGAAAAAAGAGGTGGGTAGGGGGGAGGTGCTAGGTTTTTTTTTTGTCTTTGTTTCTGAACTTCCAAATATATTTTATATAGGCAATAGACTAAGTTAATCTTTCCCAAGTTGAGTGTGTTTTGTGTATGATGGTAATTGGTAAGTGATCTTCCTGTTTTTGCGTTAACCCACAAGCTTTTCCATCTTATTTTCACTTCCATCCGATTGGGTTGGGGCTGTGATTGAGCAGCTGGGTGGCCATCTGGCTGCTGGCCAAGGCTAACTTGGCACAGACAGTTAAAAAAACCCAGAAGCATAACCTTCGTTACTATCCACGTGCTGCTAAAAAGTTGTGTTTTGCTTCCACCCCCCACCCCCTTCAAACACAGACTGTTATTACACTTGAATTTTTCAGACTGCTACACAGCATAGTGTGGATGACCACTGCAGTGACAGTCCTTGAACTGAAAAGCCAATACAAGCCCTTCTGTGTGCCTTTGCTACCGGTGGCCAACTGACACACTGAAGGGGGCAGACTTCAAACATTAATGCACAGAATTAGCACTTGGCAACTACTAATACTGCCTGCTGCTTAGAGCAGCATCTCTGTTCCAGACCTCAAAGTGCACACCACTGCTGTATTTTCACTCTAACCTGAGATTTTTGCCTCTTAAGCTTTACATTTTTACACCACGAGCCACATTCAGCTGAATGTCTTGGCTGAGAGCTTCCCATTTACACAGCCAGAAACTAGAGAGACTTTTCTTTTTTTAAAATGAGGTCCTGAAACCATCAAAGAAGTGGTCAAGAAACACTCACATGCAAAGGTGCAGTAAATAAATCTCACAACATGCACAGTGGGCTTTAGAGCGCTTGGGTGAGGAACAGAGGCAGCAACAATGCCCATCCTCATTCCTATTGTTTCGCTGTGTTCTCAGGATTCAGTGAGGACCCTCTGCAAGTGTTTTTAATTTTAAAAGCAGAAGCTACTAAAGTATTCCTCATTTTATTCTGAAGGGGGGAAAAAAAGAAAATAATTTGTTTACTATAGTGTTCATTATATTTACAAGGACAATTTCATCTCTCTGGCAGATCTCTCAAGTAGGTTTGCCAGTAAAAGGTTAAGGTTACAATATTGAATCTGTTAAGAGTCTAAATGCTAAGGCAGGAAAAGAAGAACTTGATTTTCTGAGACACTCAAGAATGAAATGAAAAATTTGAGACCACCGCTCTTTCTCTTTCTGGCAGTAAACTCTTCCCGGCCCCAGCAGGTGTCTAAGAAGGGACAGAGGGTCTTCCTGACCTTCTCAAATCCACCTGCCTACATAGGTTCATCTGAAAGGAAATGAGAGGAAATGCTCTTTATTTTACTTGCTTGCAGCGGAGGGGAGCAGTGAACAGAAACCAGTTTGCTCTAATGCTCGACTCTCCCACTAGTTTATCATTTAAACAACGAAAATCTTTGCTATAATGTGACAGAAAAATGCAGTGTAAGTATTTTTGAGGTTGTTATCATCTTAAGTTTAAAAGCTTCTCTACTTCCATTTGCCTTTTTTAAAAAACAAGACAAAGGCCAAATCTTTATTAGACCTTTATTATGTCACGTAGCTTGTAATGAATACGTTATACCTGCACATTTTTTTCTCTCTCTTCCTCCAGAAAGGAGGGGAAACTCTCTCTTCTCAAAACTTAAACCAAAGTCCATCTTTCCCAAGAGGACAATGATGACAAAACAAAAAGCTTTGCCTTCATTTCAGCTGTGCCATTCATACATTCAACTGCATGCTGACATTTCCAAAAGCAGCCAGGTCCACAACAGTTCACACAAGGTGAACCAGCAGTGTCTACTTAGTGTCTCTCTTAGTCTTTCTGAAGTCACTCATACCAGCATCACTTGCCTACACATTCAAGGAATCCAGCATGGTTTGGAAAATGCCACTCCCTCAAATTTCAGCAACAGGGAAAAGCCACCATCAAATACTTTTTTTTTTTTTTAAACAAAACAAAACAGAACCCAATCCCACAGAACCAATACTGAAACTTTATGCACCAAGTAATTGAAAACATTGCAACTGAGCAACCTGAAGGTGAACTCAAAGTGATAAACTATACAGGCACTTCACAGTGAATTCTGCATGGAAACACTTAAAAGCACTGGCAAGCACTATGAAAAATTGGTGAGAATCGCATAAAAAAATTTTAAAGCTCCATTTTGCTGAAGCAACATTCAATTTACATCCAAGTTGGGGTTTTGTTGCCATCAAGTTCTACTTCTCATACTTAAAAAAAACCCAACAGATTTCAAATACTTCATTCCTTAGTAAAGTTGATTTATATTACAGAGCACATAAGTAGCATGAAGGAGAGCAATCTGATCTATGGTGGCTGATGAACAACAGACAGGACATCAGCCCACTTACAGATGCTGCCACTTAATGGAACTGCCTCATAAATGCAGAGCAGAATGCCAAGAAAGCCTACTCATCTCATCATGCAGAAAGCCAAGACAGAGCCTTTTTCCTACACTTTTGCAAAGCCAAAATAAATTCTCCACAGCTCCTGTTTAATAGCAGGCTCCTGAGGGACTTAAAAAAAAAAAAGCTTCATCTGTTAGGAAGTTATTTGCCTAATGATGGTGGTTCTTTGGTCCAACTCAGTAGGGCTGGGAGGAGATTCAGTTGTTCTTAAAAGCTTGTTTTGAGGATTCAGAAATCAGACAACACAGTAGGCTGCTTCTGCACGTCTTAACTTCTGCTGAAAGCGTAGCCAACTTAACCGTGCATAGCAGCGTTTCTACTGCTCATATTCTGGTAAAAATGTGCTGGTAGCGACAACCAGGACTTGATACATTTATTTTTCATATGCCCTTAGGTTCTTATTAAATTCCAGGGCTGAAAGCAAGGCAAATTTCTGTTTACAAAGCATTATCATTTACCAATTCACAGAATGAAACAATTAAAGTAAGTGTTCTATTATGCTATAACTAACAGTGTTCTTTTTTTCCCCTTTTTGAATAAAACTAGTGTTTGGAAACAGAACTCAGACTGGAATGCCTGACTTATCTCTGGTCTTACACAAGCCCTGTTATTTACAGAGATGTTTGTCTCAGTCACTCGTAACAGGTAGGCTCTGAAGTCATCTTCTGGGAGACAGTCAGGAATATGCAGAATGCTGCTCACACAGAAGCAGTTGTGTCCCACACCCAGCATCATGAGAAATGGAAGGACAATACAGAGAAATTACATCCTGATGCATAGATAGAACACATTCAGTGGCCATCTTTTGCTAGAAGCTACCTGATGTGCAGCACTGAAACTTCATTGCTTGCTTCAGATATTTAATCCTCTCAGGGGAAAATATAGCTCCTTGTTTCATAAGCAACAAAAAGAGAGAAT
>VWZK01015527.1:0-41499 GCA_013396935.1 Baryphthengus martii | reverse complement strand
GGGGAGTGAAAGACCTTACTGAGATTACCACAGAAAATCTGGAGGTTTCCCTTCTGCCTTTATAAGGGATCATAGTGTGCTGGTATGCTTCTCACAATGGAAGAGTTGCATGGCCTGGCCATACGACACGAAGGAATAATCACAGGTCCCATACGAAACAACAAAAACAGTCTACAGGCACTTTGTAAGCCTTATTTCCTGGCTAAAAAAAGGTTTCTGAAATTGCATCATCAGTTCCTTCTTGTCTTCCCCATTCTTATAAGCATCCAGGCCCCATGTCTTCCACCAAATTTGACTGCTATCTCACCACCTTACAAGAGACCTTTCTTGGGGAAGGGTGAGGAGGGAGTGGAGAGGAAAAACCAAGCAACCAGTTGTGTAAAGCAGAGGGAGAACTGTCAAGTACGTACTGAAGGCATCTGTTCGGCTCAGATGGCAAATACACGTAACTGTGCGCACAGCAAACATCATCTGCAGCTGGCATAACACAGTATCTCGCCCAGCAACTAGCTGAGAACACAGGAAAAGCTGGAAAACTAAAGGTTCTTAAACAAAAAAAAACTTGATAAATCGTTTTATATGAAAAAAATTCTTATTGTGCATTTTATTTGTGTGTTTTCCTTTCTTTCTTTTTTCTGCTTCATCTCAACGAACGACTTCACGTTCCTTTTCTGGGAAGTGCTGAAGGCCTAGCAGAATCTTCTGAGCTCTCCAGCAGATTACAATACAACTTTCTTATCTCTTTTAAACAGAAGGAAGAGGATCAAAACGAGAACGTCTGTTAACCCATGAGATGGCAGGAGTGTTTATTCTGCGGCAATCTGGACTCCTCCCATTACTCAGTGAGAAGCTGCATTACAGTTTTACACAAACACTAACACAGTGTTAGTCACTTGAGGCATGGTGAAGATCACTTGGCTTCACGAGTTCAACACCTCCTTCCTACTCCCTCTTAGCTACACACTCATTGCAGTATGTTATTGGCTACAGTCATAGCTCTCTAGAGCATTAAGCCAAATGATTCAAATCGCTGATAAGACCACACAAAGGCTGTATTATTCATTATCGCCAACCCTATACCAATTTAGTGTGTTTAAGCTTGACCTGCTCATATTTACACTTTGCAGGATGTCATTCAACACCATCCGCTATTTAAGAACACTGAAATCATTGGACATTTCCCTAGCTTAGATACTGCCTCTGAAGCCAAATGGGAGGCTGACAGCTAGACTTTACAAGGGCAATAAGGTGGAGCTGTATTCCCAGCAGGATAGCAGTGAGCCTAACACATCTCCGTTAGCTTGTCTCAGTGCATGTCCACAGCTACTAGACATAAAGATTCCATGTTTTCCAAATACGTAAGAACTAACCCTCGCATCCATCCACATAATATTTTCAAGGGTGTTGTACTACCAAGCTGGAATTTCTGTTGTGTGTCGTCCAAGGACCAAAATGATTTCAGTGGCTGAATTCAAGAAGCGTTACACAACTCTTATGCACAGAAACAATTCTTAAACCTTGGCAGAAAAAGCAAAGATTTTGCTATCCTGTAAGACAATGCCACAGTTACTTAAGCTACAAACAAGTTCAACATTAAAAAATTAGCAAAGCTGACTTTTTGGCATATTTGCTTTCAACGGAATAATGGACTCCAAATGGCACATAAGACACTGATGTAGAAGTACTGCATTTGGTTAGTCAGGGATCTTCAAATCCTGGATAGCTATGTAATATTTCAATACTTAATCTGAGTCTTACACTGATTATTTTTGACAAAATAAGTTAGAGCAATTCATGCATACAATATTTCTGTGATTGTCAATCTAAACAACCTTCTCATGCTTTAGACAAGACTATTTACTATAAGCAAACAGATTGGATTAATAATTTAGTGGGCAGTGAATAAAAGATGGAGAAGAATTTTATTATTATACTTGAATCAGGTACAGTAGTCTCTGATGTAGGAGACAGAACTTCACCCTGTAGCTGAATCCCATCCTGCCCTGTCCTATCCCCAAACACCTTTCTTGCTTCCCTCCAAAATGACTCTGACTGAAGAATTTGAACTCCCACTGAAGAAACAAAGACAGATTGCAGAGTGGCTTTCATCTCACTGACACCTGAGCAGGCACTAGCACATCAAGTTCCACAGACAACATTTACTAGACCATCACTAACTATAATGGCAATTTGAACACGTCTGTTAAGACCAGGGGTAGGTGTCTGTGGGGAAATAAACTCAAGATTGTTCAAACAGTAACAGAGTGAGAATCCACTAACTCAGAGCTCAATTTTTTTACCATCTCTCCATACATCAACCTCAAGGTTACTATCTAAATATCCCAAACAAGGCAAGAGTCCCTTTGAAGACAAGCAAACAAAGCTTATCTTCTTCTGTTACCTTCCATTTTCCAGTTTATTTAAATATCTAACAATAAGGGAAAAAAATCTAGTCTGACTTCCACTGAAATAATTGGAAAGACTCATTTTTAATGAGTGCCACATCAGAACCAAGTTTACTGAACCCAATCACAGAATCACAGAATTATTGAGGCTAGAATAGACCTCTGAGATGATCAAGTCCAGACTGTTATTAAAACTTATACTGAAGAGATTAAAGTTTTCTTTATTTCATCTTGGTTATTTACTTACCATTCTCTTCCTGTTTTTTTTTCCTATTACCTTTCGCTGCCTTTTATAAGTCAAAAATTAATTTCTAATGTAAAGAAACTTACTCCTTCTAAAGCATATCCTTCATAAACTCCTCAATTATATCATTTTAAAAAGTAGATGAAGACAACAGGATAATTTCCTAACAGCTAGCTACTTAATTATGAGAATTTATATACTTGAAGTTTGGCTTCCATCCAGAATTTAACCTTCTTCTCCAGGGAAGACAATTGTTTGAGTTAAAAAAAAAAAAAAGCACGCCTTCACATCTTGCATGTTGCACTATCATCCAAAAGGTTCTTTAACCCTCTAGCACAGCTATACGAGCAACTGCCATCTGAGCTGCTTATTGATCGGTCGTGCTATTTGTTATCATTCAAAACATAAACATTTGAGAGAGCAGGACATTTCCTATCGCAGTCAGTATTACCTGACAGATGCATCTCAAAGGCTTCCCAGTCTCTAGCAACAAGTACACTTTAATAGAAAGAGGGTTACACATCTGTATCACAGGAAGCATAACAACTTCCTGCCCTGCCTCCTCCACCATGCCCTCCTGTGGTCATTAGGAGCTAAGTTTCCTTCTTAATGCATTGATTTGGGTAGCAGTCTCCCTGCTACCAGCTCTGGATCCTTTCCGATGAGACTTTATGATTAGCAGGATAAATCCTAAGGAGGCTTGAGCTGAATTTGTATCTAGCAAGCCTGGGATCCTTCAAGGACTTCCATCACAAAGCTCTAGGAGTAGCTACAGGATCAGCTTATGGGCATTAACTGAATAATATATCACACTTTGACAGCTGTGGGAGCTGCAGAAAGTCCTTCCAGCCCTTCTGTTATATTAGGGAGTCTCTAGCTTCCAAAAAATCCCTACTGAAGTTGCAGACATTAATCAATGTTTTGTTGATGACCCTTGCTCACAGAAAGAAATTAAACATATTTTTAAATAAGTTTGAGATAAAGATTCCCTTTTGTGCAGAAAGTAGTCCTGCTATGTCCAAATGGTTAACTTAATGATTAAGAAAAAAGAAAAGAAATTTATGAAGTCTGCTAAAGGTTCTTTGTGACAGATCCTAATTAGCACATCAGCCTCACCAAAACTGTGCCCTGCATTGACAGTTTTCTATGAAAGCATATTAACTTTCAGAAAGCAGTAGTCTACAAGTAATTAATTACCTCGCAAGTTGGAGAAAAAAAAGAAATGTCTACATAGTTGTCAGTTGTACAAGTAAATTCTCCTTTACCCTTCCACCATCCTAATACTGTGTAGAGAGAGAGTCAACTTTTCTATTCAATTAATAATGATGATGCCTACAAAGAAGCCAGTTTTGCACTCCCAAGTCAATTTCTTCAGTTTAGTAACCCCACTTGAGGAAGATATACAAAGAATCTTAATTCTCTTATTTCAGCACTTCTGGGTTGCTGGGTTGTACTTTTTCGCTTATTTTAGCCAAAGCAAAGGGTATCAGATCAGAAAACAGAAACGGAAATACCAAGACTCAAGAGCTTTGTGAAAAAGAAGCCCTTGGCAATTGCCTGTTACGTCTTTCAAGTGATTCTGTCTGAACTACTAGAGTATGGGAATTCGGAGGGTTTCATCTAAACTTGGAGGAGTAAAAAAAAAAAATTAAACATCTGTTCAGATCATACAAAGGACATAAGATACATAGCTTTAGTTTGTGGGAGAGATCATTCTTTGGCAATATGACTTCTGACAATACAAAAAGTCAAGTGTCTGTGGGAAAAATGATGCAAATGAGGTCGGAGAGGGTCAACTGCAAATGATGACAAGGAAGTAACCTATAGGAAAGAACCTGTTACGGTTCTGGAAGCTGCACGGCATTGTAAAAGCAACCTGAACGCCTTCCAATGCCATCATCTCGGAAACAAGGTATTGCTAAAGCACCAGGAAACCAAGGTACACTATTTCAGCTGATTCCTTGCCATTATGGAAGTATTTCATCAAGTGCAACACCACCCATACTAACATCAACCGTCCCCTCCCCCCATCTGTGAACTGAAAGATGTTATCCAAGAAATTACTATACCGATGGAGACATCTCAGTTGCAAAGGAGAAACAGCTGGGTAACAGTGAAGAACTAACTTCAGCTTTAAATGAGAAGAATGCTTTCAGAGTTCAATCTTTTAACAGCTTTAGACCTTTCACATGACAGCCTTTCATTAAATATTATGGCAGGAATCAAAAGACACTTTTAGGAAGCCTGCAAAATTTAGTAAGAGATTTTGGTCTCAGCAACGAAGGAAGAAAAGCAGCAGCTAGCATTATTCCAGTTCTATGAGGAAAGCTTCACAAGCAGTAGTAAGATCTGTTCTTTACTGAGAGCCCATTCTGATGTGAAGTGACAGAAATTACTCCTTACACCTCCTACTTAAAAGGACCAATAGACCAGATTAAGAATATATGTTGTCAGCCATACTGCCTAAAATAGAAAACCCCTTTTAGTCACAAGTGCCAACTATCATGCCATTAAATATTCCAAAAGATGTCCTGAGTTCTTCCCAAACTATAGATGTGCCAGAACAACAGCATTCTGTTTCTCATATGTAGCCAGACAGTACCTGGCAGCAGGTAAGCCCATACCCAGATTTTGTTCTTAAAAATGGAAATGAGCCAAGGGAACAACCATCTTGTAGGAATAATATTTTATAATACTGCATCAGTGATTCAGTCTGGCAGTCTCTCCAAAACCATCACATAAATAGAAAAGGTCTTGTCCACTAGGTAAACACGCTGATAAAGCTATTTAACACAGTTGCTCCCATTATGGAATGCAAACTAACTGAATGCACCCAGAACAAAAAGTGTTTTCAGATGGACTGAGACTAGGAAAGTTTATTCTTGTGGGTGGAGCATTTATTCTCAGGCATAAGACTCAGGCTAACAACTTATCCAAATCCTAGTATTTGGAACCATTAAGTCAGAGCAATATGTCATCATCTAGTGGATCCTTTCAAAATCCTTTGAAATGATCCCACTGCCTGAAGGAAAGCATGCAGCTGCTCTAGAGGAAGGGACATAATTTCTGGAATAAATTACTAACGTGAAATAAATGTCTGAGACACTTGAGAGACCACATTAGAAAGCTTATGCTTACATTGCGTGAGAAGTTTTATTCTGGATCAATTTCTAACAAATAAATTCTTCTCTTACTATGATTCCTGCCCCTTTGAATCCTACTGTGTTACCAAAGAGGCTCAATATCTTAATGGAAGTGGGACTTAGATGTTTTCAAGTGATGAATCAGAAGACAGAATATGTATCTGCATTGCACAGTTATCAGGCAACTGCCATCTTTGCAGCTGATGAACAACTGCACCAAACCACTCAAGCAAAGCTCCACAAGGCTCTTACACGCTCTGTTTCAGTATGGCATCACATCTCCCACGGCTGGTTGTGCTGCCACACTTTACCTTAGCTGCCTGGTAGAGGAGATGTTGTATTATCACCTGGAGTAAAGCACAGCTACGGCAAAGTTACCGTGGAGGTGCCAGCACTTCAGTACTTTTCCCTGTTGCAAAGCAGACGGGTCTGAACAAGAGCTGGAATGCACCTCACGCTCTGACCCGCACCTCTCTCAATCACGGGGCTGGTCTGAAGGCTTTCCACACTGCTGCTAGCTGGTCCTAGCAGATGAGAGCTTGGGGTTTGCAGAGATGTGCTTAGAGGCAGCACTGAACTAATTTACTAGGCCTGAGGATCCTAAGCACCTGCCTCTGCACAGCCAGCAACAGGGCTGCAGCTACCCAGAAGGTCTCTTCCATGGAGGACTGGAAAGACAAAGTACACACAGAGGGAGAACTAAGGGAAGTGCACTTTCATATCTTCCCAAAGATATGAAAGTCTCACCATCTTCCATAAAGACAAGAACAAGGTACCTAAGCCTAAAAAGCTTCTATTTACCTTCCCAAACGTAAAGAACTAGGTTGCTCTAACGGGGAGCAGGGGAGACATCATCCTGTTCTCTCCTCAGAAATATCTTAAGTTTCTCAAATGATCTTCATCCTTTGACATCAAAATAATCTTCACCTGAAGTTTAATTAAAACTATTTGTCTTAGGAAGTGTTGTTGCTGTTTCTAAGCACTGTTTGTGGTTAAAACACTGGGGAGAGGGCTACAGAAGAGAAGAAAATACTCTGTTTTAGTCACTTACTAGGAAGAAACATAAGAGAAATACACTATATCTTCTTTTCCCTTAAAACATCTCCCTCCAGAACAGAGACTAGCACCACTGAATGCTAGAACAGCCTGATCTGACTACACAGTACAAATGTATCACCCAGGTTTATACCACCAGTCATTCAATAGGGAATTTCAAATTCATACTGTCACAATTCACCAGTTCCCTACAAATTACTCCCTTTGGGGCAGAAAGGAGAAAAAAAACAAACAAAAAAATACATCCTTTAAGGATCTCATTTTGCATGTGCAGTGTAACTCAATACCACACACAGAGTGAAAAAAGAAGGATGAACACCAGCCCAAAACCACCACTTGCATTCACCAACAAAATACCCCTTCCAGGTCCAGAGCACTGCCAGCATTTTTGGGTTTTGTTACGCAATTGCAAGAACTGTTCCGGCTCCCACTGTGCGCAGATTTTCTCTGCTAGCAATTGTTAAAAGACTGTTTTTCCCACTCTGGTATGGAACAATGAGAATGATAAATGTACCCAACAGCAATATTTGAGTCAAAGATTATTGATATCAAGTGCTGGCGTTTGGCACGAGATGAACTAAGTTCTGTTACATTACACAGCCACCTCCCCTCTGCCAAAACCCTAACCTCCCTTTTCCAGAGGGAAAAAAAAGCCCTCAACATAAGTAAAAACATTTTTAGGAAGGCTATCCACTTAAAATACATGGCTAGTCCCATTATTTGTTACGTATTGGTAGTAAAACACATAAATCTAAACTCAGACATATTTGATCTGATATTTAGAAAAATTCAGGAGCATGAAGACCTGAGCTTTACTTGTAACTTGCCTCTTCCAGTACAGGGTAGTAGCAACAACAGTCACTACCGTACTTCGGTCCACTTTCTTTTTAATCAAGGTTGTTTGTTTATTCAGTCATTATGAAATGGGTGAAAGCACAGTTTTGCTTAGGTACGCTTTGGTCACCACCAGCTCTCCCCTAGGATGCATTGTTCACAACCACAAAATTTGCTTATCTTAATATTCCAGTATATTCTCCTATTTGTACTGAACATCCTTTTAATCAAAAGGTACACATACCACTGGGTTCTTTGAAGCACTTCAAAGCTTCCCTTTTTGAAAGCAGCTACACAAGCACACTCTCAGCCACAGCTCACCCCTGCGAGCAGCGGCTTCAAGTGCCTCTTTCATGCAGCACAGGAAGTGTCTTGTAAGCCTGGACCTTGCACATCCAGCTCTGGACATGGATGGATATGGATGACAGGACACATCTTCCAGGAGTGGTGCCACAAGGACGTTGCAGCAGGAGAGGACATAGGATCAGAGCCCTGCTTTAGGAGGATGCTCAAGGGCAAGGCAGGAAAGAACTAACATTTTTCTATATAGGTGATATACAGCTATGTAAGTGCTTATTGCATTAATGATAAATGTAAGAACTTGAGAAGCCTCATGTATTTAGTGTATCACTACTCAAAAGTTGATACAGAGCATGAGTGAGGTGCACAAGTGCAAAATGTGTTTCAACTAAGGTTCTACCATTTTTGGTAAATGAAATAGCATAATTGGGGGCTGAAACTCTTCAGCCTTCTGTAAAATATAAGTGTTTCAGTAGCCAAGTTAGGTCTAAAGTATTTATTTGTACATGACTACAAAAGATTTCCGTGCTTTTTAGTGCTAATGCTTAAAAAGGAGGAATGTGGAAGTTCAGCACCCATTTCATATGCACATTACATATGCACTCTGAACATCACAAAGGCACAGACATAAAACAAAACAAAAAAAAAAAAAGCAGCCATCCCTTGCCTTAGTGGAGATACAATCCTCACAAGCCAATTGAAAGACACAATGAATTGATAGAGGATTACAAGGAGGGAATAAGTTCTGGATTTTTGGTGAAGTTTTACAAGACAGCTTTAAGACTGTAGACATGACATAGAAAAATGCAAAGCTCATCCTTTAAAAACACAGATGTAGATCTTTTTTTTCTCCAGACTTTTTAAACTCTTCCTGCAGTAACAATCCTTCTGCCCCCCTTATCTCCTCTAGCACTGTCCTAGAGCATGTAATGCAAGCACCTTATCATGAGTTTCGCTACTGGGCCTCTCAAACCTTAAGCTTATGAATGAAATATTTCTATTTACATTTCTTTAAACAGAAATTGCTGGAAGATTGAAAGGCGTTTATGAGTGCAGTCAATGAAACAGATACAGTTGAGGTTAAAACACATGCTTCTTAGGAAGCTGGTGGCTGTAACTGTGGTGCACCAGACCATGGATAGCACACATTCAGGAAGTTTGTGTTTGTGCAGAGGTCACATGCACTCTTCATCATCACAGTGGCATGAACCACCTCTGCTGGTTAATGTAATCAAGTGGAGGAATAAGCAGCAGGGCAAAACATGCAATTTATAACTGCAACAAAGCAAAGGAGACATAAAAGTAAATGCTGTAAGAAATAATGCACGGTTTACCTGATTCTTCCCCCATTCCCATTACAACCTTATTTTCCTAATCCATGCCTGTAGTTCATAACCAAGTGCAGTTAACATAATTATTTGCATAACATTCTTAAACTGCAGCTTGGTTTCAATACTTGACCTTGTTATTCCTGCAACACACTGAGCCTCACATACCTACATGCTTTGGTAAATCAGAGAAGCCAGAGTATCATGATAACACAGCAGAAAATCCCTTAAAAACACCGTAAGTACCAATTAGGTACTACAGTTATCAGAGAATAATTTAGTTCTAAAAGATTTGGAGTCAATACTCAAATCAGTATTTTGCATTCGCTGTAATTTCATGGTCAGTGATGTACGCATTCCTTCTTGCGCACTATGAGAAACATGCATCAGAGAATGCAGGAAACAAGTGCCTGGCAGAGCCACAGCACATGTCTATGTTTCCTACTGGTAGACAATGACCTTTTTTGGAGTCAAATAGTAATATTTAGGGGGAAAAAAAAAAAAAAAAAGGCAGCTTTGCTACATACTCGGCAACCACATAGACCAGGAAAACACCAGCACTGTCAGCAATCAAATCCCATAATCACACCCAAGCATAGGTTGTGACTCTATAGCTTGAGATTTTTTTTTTAGCCTGGCATAGAAATGACTTCATCAGCAATATTAAACTGCAATGTGAAATTTCACAGATCCTGGCAGAAAAGATTACCATGCTTTTTTTCATCATGACGCTTTTAATCAGCAGGCAATTTCACAATCCCATTGTGAAAACATTTCCTGATACTATTAGGAAAATAATTCTGGCTCTGAAATTCTGAGTCTAGGTTTTTCTCATTAAGTAAATACAAAGGCGGTGAAATCCAAGTGTCATATAAGCATTCAATCATCAATTAAAAGAAGCATTGGCGAACTCCTTATTTGACACAAAGAATAATCCAAACAATTTCCAGCGCATAACTTCTGTCACATTCCTGCGTAATACTGGAAATACTTTCTAAATGGTTACATACATTTTCTTTAGGAATAGTTAATTCATTTTACTTAAAGATGCATTCCACTCAATATAAACAATGACTCACAAATGTTCTATTTTGCGTCAATTAAATGAACAATTTCAATGTCCTTAGTGTTTAAATTGAAAGGAAATGAGCCATAAAAACGGATGCCGAAACTCCTACATTCATCAGGCTGAGGAAGATGGTCCAGCATCACCCATTTGTTCTCTGCACGAACTCCCACTTCATCAAGAAGGAAACTGCTTCTTCATCAGTTAAGACTATTTCATTCACATAGGTAAGCAGATACAGTTGCTGTTTGGTGTGACCAGCTTCCCAACAACTAACTTCACCTGCAGCTCTCTCCACACACTCAGAAGCTTTTCTGTGATTAATTCAGTCATTTGCTTCTCATACTACCAGTCTGAGTGGCTATGATTACCTTTAAGTTCCTCTAGAGAAATGCAGTAGTCAGTCAAAAAGGTCTCCTCGCACCTTTCCTTTAGAAAAACATCCTCAGCAGTTTACTTCTTCATAACAAGTCAACTGGCAGCTTTCTCTAGTTCACTGTGGGTAAGAAGCTAGCCAAGGATTTTCACTGGTGCTCTTAAGGCCATCAAAATAAAAACCCTTGAAATTGCTGATTGGTGCCTTTCAGCCTGTCACTTGCTTTTGATTTCAGTTCAAAGCCCCATCCCTGATCACCTACACTGTGCATACAAACTCATTCCCAAGCTGGCTCTCATGATCCTAACAAGTTGGGTTTGCTCAAACGTTAAGCATTAAGCCAAATATTATCTGCCCTCACAATAAGGAAAACCATCAAGATAGCACCAAATTTGACCCTTTCTCCCCTTGTGCCTCCAGCACTAATCCTAAAGTGCTGCTTTCCACCCTCACTCACCCCATACCCTCCCTTCAGCCAACTTCCAGGACATGATACAGTCACTTCAACGCCATGTCATTGTGTCAGCGGCTGCCAACTCCAACCTCACTTTGAACCACGCAAAGCACCTTCCTATCCTCAGAGGCTTTGTGACCACTCCCGAGAGACTTGGATAAACCCCAAGCAGATGCCAAGCGATGTGGACACAGTCAGTACCCTCGGGGTATTCTTGGTTTGAGCTGGGCAAGTTCAAATGATACTGTATCAAACATAAGACTCCCATCTGTTCCGTGCTGCAGTCAAGAAGCACTTTCCAGAGCAGATGCCTTTAACAGGACATATGTCAATTCAGATGGGAAACTCTTCAAGGACAAGATCATGCCTTTATGCTTGCCCAGCTCTACTGCAATGCAGTGCTGACTCTAGCTGGTAGCTGTGCAAGAGCAACTGCAACTGCTAATGCTATCAGCTTCATGGCAATTGAATTCAACCTGTCATTCAAAACTGCACTGCAACATCCAGCAAGGCGCATGCTGTTCAGTGTCATCCTTCAAGAATGTTAAAACTAGTGATGCCTTCATAAACTTCTTGGCATTAACACTTAAGAGTTTTGGCAGTTTTGTTCTCCAGGAATAACAGGACTCCATTGTAACACACTGAGTTTAATGGGAATGGGTTCATAACAGAGCCCTGCTCCTATCTGAACACCCAAACACTGTTTTGGGGAAGAGATGCACTCGGTATCACTGAGAGTTATCATTTCAAAAAGGTGGTGTTTTGTGAAATACAGTGCACGGTCATAGCATTTTCACCATTATCTCCCACATATGCCTCAGCCATAGTGAGCGAAGGTGCCAGGCAGCTGCTCTTTGCATACAAGAGGGTAACAGCCTGATGCTTAACTTGGTGCACTAAGGCCTGTTTCTGCACTACAGTGAAATTTTGTTCCTGGCTTCAGCTTCTGTCTTCTCACATGACTAGAAGAACATTAGCCCAACATATTCAGGGAATGGGCTCAATTGCCCAAATCAATCCTCCTTACCTTCATCTCCACTGTCTTCATAGATCTCTGGAGCACTAGTTCCACAGTACTGGTCTCAGCTCTACCAGATACAGAAACATTATGCTCTACACAAGCACCTAGTGACTCTGTATTTAGGTAGCTTGTATCTATAGACACATATGCTATGACTTTTGCACTCCTCCTTTGTTTTTTCCCCTCACACCACCCAAACTTTTATCCTGTAAAAAAATCCAACCAAAAATAATGGATATACCAACAATGTAGCTATTCTAGTCAGAGTTTCCTAGTACAGCCTCCATAGCAAGCTGTTTTGAAGAGACTATCCTCCCATCATTATCCTAAACAGTTTTATTATCAAGGCAATGCCGCAGAAGTCTCGTAACAGCACAAGCAGAAAAAACAAAGGCAAGTAGAGAAAACCAAGGAATAATAAACCTATGACTAAAATACAGATTTTGCATGAGAAAACAGGAGCTCCAATGCAGTAGACACAAGTTGTCTCCAGGAGCTTTACAACAGGCACTTTTTGTACCTTCAATCCCTCATTGCAGCAATAATGATTTAGATGTAAATCCTAATCACAAACGCAGCAGTGTTTGTGGATTTATTCTACAGAAGATTTTTTTGCAAATAACAAAAACAAAAATCAGGATTTAGCTACTTTAAAGGAAAAAAACCCAAACAGTTTGTATAAAAGATAATCCTACACAGATAAAGAGAATAAGAGAAACATACAACACTGACACATTATCAATGATAAGAGAGCTTTTAGGGGAGTAGTAGCAGGGCAAGAGGATGAAACGAGGCATCACACAAGTCAACTCTTGAGAAATTCTAATAAACTGTTAGAAACCTTCAAGTAGAACATTTACATGATAAAACACTTACTAAACCCAAGTAGTTCATTGAGTCCCTCCATAAGCATTCACAGCTTTATAAAACCTATGTTGCACCATAACATAAAGGAAAAAAAGAGATTAAAAAACACTTACTTTTACAAAAGCTGTTCTTTTGTATCTATTAATATACCGAAGGACACCATAAATTTCCATTAAAACACACGTGAGAAGTCAACATAGATGAGTTACTTTTCCTAGAAGTATACTCATGTTGCATACTCTGTTGCTCCTCAAGAATGCCAGTGACTGAACATTAAGGAGGTGTGGCCAAGATTTTACATTGGAAACAGCTGGTACCACATTCAAAAGCTTCTATACTTACTACAGGTGATGTTTGCTTAAGGCTGTATTTCCAAGAAGCTACTTCATTATCTTCCTCTGAATAAGAGAGTTTTTATTTAGATTTTTAGGTATCGCAATTAATTCTGAAAACATACAATGTTTTAGTTCACTGATCTAGAAGCTACACAAAATAAAAGTACTCATTTTTGTAAGTGAAATTTCTTTCAGTGTTTGGTGGTTATAAATCAGAAAGTGATGTTCCTGAAGTTTGTCTCAAAATGTATTGATATAAGGTGTCCAGTTACATTCCCCAAATGAAGCAGGAAGAAGTTTAAGATAATAACCAGAATCTAGTTTAATTCATCATTAAATTAAGTATACTACCACTTTCTAGTTTAAATCTGAATAATATTTTGCATGTATTTAAATACTGATTTTAATGCAATAATCTTAAGGGTCTTCCTGACTTATTCTATATAACCCTTTCCAACTGTGTTTTGCTAATACAGTAAGGATGTAAGGATTATTGATGTAAGAACCATGGTTGTTCAGTGATGCAAATGGACCTTGATTTTCTTCCAGAGTGACGCTTAACTGGTCATCTTATATTCTTAGACTACTGTATGTTATATATGGCATATAATACCTTTACTTATACTTGAAGAAGTCTGAAGAACTTCCTCCTAGAGGTACTCCTAGTGTTCATTTGCTTTAAAAAAAAAATCTTGCTGCTATTCCTACAGCCCTGTTTGACACATGTAGCTAATGTGCCACAGAACCTCAAGAATTACGATGATCAAATCTCAATGCTTTCTAAAAATCTGCCTATCAAGCTAGAGTATTTCTATTTAATTATCAGCAAAAGTTGCTGTGCCACACTTGTTAGAAAGACTTAATTTCTTTCTACTCCACAAAATCTAACTTTTAAACTCTTACATGGGTGCTTAAAGTTTTCCCACTAAGCAGTAGATAATCTTGTATTGATAGGTTCTTGTTCCATTCTCTATTTCTCAACTTTGTGACCACTGATCTCTGCTGCCGTATGATAGGTACTATAGTATCCTGATTTAGGTACAGCAGACCTGAAGAAACATTTAAGGCTGAGCTACTACATACTTGTTGGTAATTTCACAGACAGAGTGTACAGCAAATGCTAGCTTGGAAAAGATGATTAATTTTAAAGCACAATTAGTATATTTTTATTTTCTATGTGTGGATTGATAAATGATAATTTGACAGAACATCTTTCTGTAAAGCAAATATCAAAACTAGTGTCAACTTCTGAAGTTTATCAATGATGACAAATTTATGGGTTACAACAGAAAAAAACCTCACAATCCTATAAAAATAAACATTGTTTTCTTAGACTAATTCTAACACTGTCAAGAGATTGATGATTGAAGTTGTGCTATCTAGAGCTTCATGTAGACTTAAAATTGAGGATGAATAACTGGGAATTGGGAGAAAGGAAATGTACACTGAAAAATTTAACTTTCTGTATTGATATGACAGAAGGTCAAACAGCTCGGACGAGAGAGCTCAGATGACACTGCTATAATATCTAACAAAAGTAACTTTTGTTCTATCCTCCTTTTCTAGAAAACAAACTTCAGATTTGAACACACAATTAAAAACACTGATTGCTTAAAATGCTTGCTTCTAATTTAATTAGTTTCAAATTTGTCTCTCCTGTGTTCAGGCAGGAGGAGTGGTGTTTGACTGCTTCAGCATATTAACAAGTATCCAACTGCAAAACATAGAATAATAGAATGTTAGGAGTTGGAAGGGACCTCTAGAGATCATCGAGTCCAATCCCCCTGTCAGAGCAGGATCTCCTAGGGCAGGCCACACAGGAACGCATCCAGGCAGGTTTTGGAAGTCTCCAGAGAAGAAGACTTCACAGGCTCTCTGGGCAGCCTGTTTCAGCGCTCCATCACCCTCACAGTGAAGATGTTTCTCCTCATGTTGAGGTGGAACCTCCTATGTTCCAGCTTGTACCCATTACTTCTTGTCCTATTACTGGGCATCACAAAAAAGAGACAAAGAGACATTTTGTATTTCGAGCCCTCCTTTACCCTACAATTATTTCTGCTTGTCCTGTAATTTCCTTTATACCCTCATATCAAATCATGAGATGTCTTGTTTTGACCAATGTCTTTAAAAGCTATCCTACATAGACTCTGGACTTTTAACGATCAACTATGACCACTCAGCTGACAGATATTTACTTGGCAAAGATTTCACCACTTCTGAGTCACTGCATCTACTGTCTGTAGGACTGTACACAACCATCCCATCTTTATATTAGCAGATGTCTGTACTACCAGACTGCACACCTCAAGATTCAACTGCTTTTTCTTTAAATAAGGACAGCAGGAAGAAAGGAAGGGAGGAAATAAAACACCTTGATAATCCAAATAAAGCCTGTGTAAAAACGGCAGTGTTTACTTTCTGGTAAAAGTAGAAATGTACCTTTTTTAGCCAAATAATTTTATTTATTTATTTATTTTTGTTCCATTTGTGGTTTTGCTAATTCAGCCTAAAATTTAGAAATCAAGCTGCATTGTTCTCTTTTAGTTTTGCTTTTTTTTGAAGTGGGGGTGTACTTTTCTGCAGACAAATAAAATCTAACAATAAACTTCTGCCTTTAATCGCACTGTTTTTTCCTATAGCTGCAAATTTTGTCGATTTTCATCAGGGTAACTGAGGTCAGAGCCTGCAGCTTAAATGCAGATAACCTTGCTGAACTGGGAGGCAGAGTATGTCCACAGGCCACTTGCTCTGCACTGACAACTCAATTAGAAACATTTGAACGTGCCCAGTTAATGGCAAAACATACCAAGGCTTTGACCATGTATAAAGAACATGGCATCTGATGAAGGTGTTAATTTTCTCAGTCATTGACTCCCAAGGAAAAAAGCTATGCCAAAGTTTCCATTATCTAATGAAGATGCTAATTAGCCTTTCCAAATATTCAGCATCTGTGAGCTGAAGCCCTCAGTTAATTTAAATTAAATTATTTAAATTATTTTTGTTTTGCATCTGCTGTTATAGATCTGTTTGTTATGACCTTTTCAGTTTATAGTGAGATAAAGCACTGCTGTAGTTACAACACAAAGGAAAAACTACAGACCTGTTAAGGTGACGTCCCATTCAGAAAAATAAGCTCGGATGAAAGGCACTGAGCCATTTCGCAGGTTTCTTTTTAAAAATATGTATGGGGGACATCCTACAGAAATAGAAGAACATGTGAAATAATGTCATAAAATACAGCAAACTACACACCACCCTGAAAGCTTATAGTTGGAAGTTACAGCATGTCAGTATCTCTTGTAAGCAGAGGTCTGGATTTCTCTTAGTCTGAAGCTTTCTTGTGGAGAGCCGCAGTGAATTGGACACCGGAGAGCCAAACTTAAGATGTGAACAGCCCTTGAACTGTTTTCCCTTCTTTAGCTGTTTCCAAGTTGTTTCTGGCAGTTCGTGCCATCATTTGCTCTTCTGCAGTATTTGCTACTTCTCCCTACAGTTCAGTAGCCCCCTAAAAAACATACAAGTTTATTTGAAAATAAAAGAATTGTAACAGACACGATAAAAACTTGCCATTTTCTCTCTTTCTCAAAGAAATGCTTTCTTGCTTTTTTTTTGTTTTGTTTGTTTAATGGTAACTAGCAAGCTGAATACTTTTATGGAGTGGTGTTAGTTATGGCTATTGAACTGCACTACAAAACAACGAGCTAATGAAGCTGAGAGTTACTCTTAGCATTTTCTGATCTAGTAGGAGAAAAGCTTTTCAGATCATGGAGACTAAGAACACAGTTGCAGGCACAGAAACTGGAGATGCTTTCAAGTAGTCCTAATTTGCAATTCATAACACATGTAATAATCTGGAAATCCAGATTCTTCAGCAAACATGCACATCAGCTAATTTTTTTCCAGTCATACGGCTTTAAAGCTTACTGTCAAAATTAATCCTGCCTGTCAACTATGGCATAATTTATCTGATGTACTAATTTTTCCAGGAAAGTACAGTATGATGTTATTGCTTAAAAGCATAATACGTCATCTTGTAGCTTTATTCCAACTGGAACTTAAATTGCAACATAATTAAATATAGAAGTAGATGAAGTATAAATAACTTCAACTGAATGACTACAGCAGAAACATCTTTACCATTTATCTCCATTTTACAGGATTTTGGTTTTAAAAATTCCAAGCCATCTTCCAATGTATCTAGCTGATGTGACATCTTCAGCCAGTTTGGGAATCTTCCTGATAGCTCTTGAACAAGTAAAATGAAAACTAAGCAACTGAAAGAAATAGTCCAAGAAATATATCCAAAATTGCTAGCTAAGGCTTCTGCCGAGATGCAAATATTTTATCTGCGCCATTAACATCGCTGTTAAAGCAGATTTAATTTCTGAAAACCTTAAAAATCCTAGATAACTGACATCCTTCCTCTTCAATTAAAATAGGATACCTTAAATTACACACAAACTGAAACATCCCAGCCAACAGCCTGCTGACTGCTAGAAATATTAGGAAATTAAAACCAGAATCAGCCTTGCGGGTTGCCCTTGCACTAGAGGAGGCTGAAGGGAGGTGAGGCCAACAACACTGCCCATGATCCTTTTCTTTTCCTTCCTCAGGTGAAGATATAGTGCCTCTCCAACGGTGCTATTTTCTTCATAAAATCCTTACCAAAACTAAAGAATCCTCCTAAAGGAGAAATAACATATGGCTTGTGACAAGAAGAGATTTAAATATAGGTGGGGTAGTGAGCAACCTAACACATGTTCGCTGTGGTTTTTCTCTTCTCCTGCTGGTACCAGACAAGGAAAATGTCCCTGAGACCATAGCTTCCAAATACCTACTGCTCCCATTTGCTCCTGCAAACTATTTTTTTATTGTGTTTTTTACATCCAAATGGTAAGGGAGAAGGTGGTCCTGGAAGTGCCCATATTGTGTGTCCAGAAGCATGAAAAGACCAAGCAAGCATCAAGACTTTCCAGCATTTAAGGGAGGCTGCATGTGAGAGGTTGCAAGACCTACCATTCTGGGCCTCCCTAATATATGCCAAGGAGCAGGGTTACATGTAATCTCTTCCAAGAAACCTCAGGAACAGAGTACAAATGACAATCTCCTATGCCATTTCTGAGAGTTAGAAGCTTATTTTCACTATGAGAGAACTTAGAATCATAGAATGGTTTGAGTTGGAAAGGACCTTAAAGATCATCTAGTTCCAACCCCCCTGCCATGGGCAGTGACACCTCCCACTAGACCAATGTATAGCTAACCATAAAGCAAAAATGCTGAGAGCTTGAGCAAACTCCAGAAATAAGCATATCCATGACTTCTATACAGTAAGATACTAGAAACAGTCAAAGAAAGGTTTGGGAGACTCAAGTCATCTTGTACCACGTTCTCTCCAATTACATGTGATCTTTTTGTGCTGGTCACAAACCATGGGGATTCTGCCAGGTTTGACACTTGCAAAAATATTGAGAAGTATTTGGAAATCTTATGATTGTGATTTCAGGTTGTGTTTAGAGAAAGCCTTCAGAATGCACCACTGCCATTCTTACTGCTCATCACTTCTTTATTGGTTTATGTGATTTTATAGTATTTTATGTCAAATATAAATTAAGATTGGGAAGCCAAGTTCATGGGAACCACAAAATGCAAATTAATATTAAAAAATGAATAATGACTTTGTTTCTTAGCCTATACACATGCTATAGGTGTCAAAGGATGTCTATTACAGTCAGTGCTTCCTTAGATTTTTGGGTTCTTTTCTCCCTAAATAATTAGGTCTCTCAATTTACCCCTAGGAATAGATTTATTTATTTTTTTACTCCAGTCTTTTTTGATTTTTGAAGAAAATGTTCTTGAAATTTTCACAGAACAAGCAGTAATGTCATCTTTTTTGACATGTTATTGTAGAACAAACTATTCTCTATATGTAATTTTACTCTTTTTTTTTTGTATTATAGAGCTTTAGCGCTACAGCTGTTATTACAGTGAGTTACCTACATTTGCACTGAAACTTATTATTTGGCTAAAAAAAACCATGCCTGAGATCTAATTTGAGAACTCTTAAAGTAGGATTGATTACTAAATGGAGAGTGATTTCTACCTATCAGTACAGGATGTTTATTCCTGATTAACTTTCTACATAGGTGTTAATCTTTAATACATTAGAAATACCTCTGGCATAACACAATACTTGCCCATGGTGCCTAGAGGTTATGTTCCACAAAAGTGCTTTGATGTTTTCAATAAAGGATTAAAAGATAAAGGAACCCTAAAAAAAGAAGGTGCTACATGGTCGACCCCAAACCACTCTGAGAATATATGTAACTTTTTTTTTAAATCAACTTTAACATAGGAGTGCTGGTCTAAGGAAATGCGTGTCAGGAATTCTCATGTTCTGACTCATTGCTCAGAGGACAGGACCAGTGCTTGGCAAACTAGCGTCAGCTCCAGCTAATCAACAGATATGGGATGTAGGTTGGATCTTTCCATGCTGGGAATCTGGGAGCAGCTGGTTGCCAAACATCTGCTTCCAAAAACAGGCAGAAGGCAGCAGAAAAAAATTCTTCTGATAAGAAAGCAATTCCAGTTTCTGAGCAAAAGGGATTTATTTTGGAATGGCTGGTTTCCAACGACAGATTCGGACCCTTTTCTGTAACACACGCCAAGCAGCTCTGATACGGCAGCGTTAACTCTGCAAGGTGGGTTTGTTCCATGAGGCCCTTTGAGCAATGAGGTAGGTTTCGTCTTCAGTATGAGGTATCTTCTGGAGTGTACAGCTCTCCTGCAGCTCTGAGGGCTATATGTCTAATGAAGAAAAGAGGATGTAGGAGGTGGTGTGAACCTGGGCCTTGTGCCATGGACAATGTAAAGCATAATCATAACCTGAGAAAGTTTCCTGGTCTCTCCCATACTACAAGTACCAACTAGGAAGCTAGTTTATTTTACGACATCAAGAGACAAACCCTATGGATTTCTCCTCATAAACACAAATCCGTCACTCACTTTGGATTTGAAAACTAGAATAGCCCTATTGGTGCAGTTTATTTGTGCAAAACAGAGCAGTTTTGCTCATCTTACATTAAAGCTACATAAAACTTTCCCTGAGCAACTTAGACTGCCTCCTGTACCCAGCAGAATACCAATCTCCCATGGAAACTTCCACCCTTTTGCAATCCTAATTCAAATGATGTGCTGGTAAATAACTGTTCAACACTCAACTGCCTCCATCACATAGTCTGTCCAAAGGTTTCTAAATCTCATTGACTCATTAACAGACTTTAAAAAAAAAAAAGAAATAAAAATAAATCATTGTGAGAGAGTCTTAATGAATGAAACATCTCCTCTCTATATATAGCACAGTTTGGGCATGTATAAAAATCCAGAAATTAGAATCAAGGCAATTTTTGTTTTCAGCCAATGACAAAAATCTTGCTGAAAGGTTGAGGTTACAATGCTTTGGATGCTGGGTGGTTGCAGGACTCAATCTGCCATGCCATCTTGACATAAAAGGACACACTCCATAGCACAATTCCAAGTTTCTTCAAAAGTCAGGAAGGCTTAAGGATTGTTCCCCACTAAGTTTGCATTTTATTGTTTGTTTTGGGTTTTCTTAATTTATTTTTATTTTTCAATTTTCTTTAAGTGCTCACTCTTTGCATCATCATGTTAAGAAGAAGTCAGATTCCACGATGCTATTGCTGTGAGAGAATTACATTTCAACTCATTTTTGAATTTGTAATGTTTGTATTGAGTTAGGTTAGATTTTTAAAATTTATTTTCAAGTGCAATTCAGGTGTACCTATAAAGTTACACGATAAACTACACTTAATAGACAAAGAGTGTTAACAGACATGAAGTAAAATCAGCTCTTCTTGTAAAGCCTAATTCTAAAATAAATTATATGGTCCACAATACTGTCCATTTGAAGTGTTACATATTTTAACAGACCTCTGTCCATGTTAGGCCCATTTGCCTCAACCCACAGTAGGCAAAGAATTTTGATCTTTGCATCTTAGCTCATGCTTAAAAACAAAATCTGTTTATTTTAAACCTATTAAACAAGTCTGTATACTGAATGGATACAGGGCACCAAATTTGCTTCTGCCTCAAATTCAGCCTCTCCAAACTGATTGTTTCAAATTGAGAAATACCTGACAGTGATTAGTATCTATAAGTTTGTCTGCTCTACGGTGAGAATGAAAAGAGTCCAAGCAGCCATTACCAGCAAATATAGCTGGAAAATTCAAAGGGAAACTGAAGCACATGCTGACAGATTGCCCCTGTCTTAAGAGGTAATCTAGATATTACAATCACTGAAACCCTGAGGATACCTGAAGAAATGATAAACAATAGCTTCAAAATATTCAGTATCTGTCTCAAAGTGGTATCAGGGGATTTGACACTTAGTATTAGATAAATGGAGATCTTTTAAGAGCTGACAGACTTTTCCTCTCAAAAAGAGTCATATCTGCCCCTTAATACATGATAATATATTCTATAAAGTAGCTGCTGTATATTTAGAGCAATTGTTAAAAGTTAAGCTGTAAAAAGCCGCCCTTTATATTTAAATTCAGTAAACAAGTAATCAGTTCCCTTCTGAAACCCTATCTGATAAACAGATGTATTTATTAGGAAATATCTTCTAAAAATGAGATCAGTCGCTTCCAACTATGCACAGACCAGTCAAACCATCATGTCTGAAATTCAAATGTAGCTACGTGCAATCTTCACAGATGGTAATAAAAAGGGTAATGCATTCTTTACTACAGAGGCATGACTGAATTCATTTAAGCTGTGAAATTACTTTTAATGCTATTGGAAGGCTTTTCTCTTTTAAAACGAAATTACTTAAAACTGAACTGCATAGGGGATTCATTAAATCTAGTATTTCCTAGCATCTCTCATTTACCAGTTTTGCCGTTGTAAAATATTATGGAAATAGACTGGATTTTCACCTAACTTTCTCATAACATCAGGGGAATTTGTATCATGCTCTCAGTTTGAGATGCTTATGGCTAAGCCATGCAATTACCTCCTAGTTTTACTGGGCTCCCTTGTTTTGAAAGCAGGCTTAGTGCTGGACCTCATAACTATGGGTTTCACCAGCTCTCCAGACTGCATACAATACATAGTCCAAGTATGCTGTCTTTACTGCCTGCACTTAAGGTACAAAGGATGACCAACAGGTCTGCTCTGGTTCACTTCTTCGCAATCCTAATACTGCTGTGCCAGGAAGATGCTCTGTCTCCTGGCATTTGCTCAGAAGCAAGAATAGGAGACAGTGGGCAAAGGATCAGGTAACTGCATCATCATCTTTCGTCCTTCCTGAAGATGTTCTCAAAAAGAAAGCTCCATTTTTAGACCCTCTCCTCCCCCTAAAGGCTAGGGTTCCCCTCTAGTTCCTCCTGCTGGTCTGTCAGTCCATCTGGAGGGAAACTACAGTGCCTTAGAGCTTTTAAATACATCAGAAAACACAACATTATTGTTGAAAACATGAATGGAAACAACACTCCTGAAGAGGCATATTTCACCAGCAGTAGGGCTGTGCTGCTAGCAGAAACCCAAATATTTGAGAAGTCGGGCATTAACACTCCCACAGCAAAACTAATGCCAACCAAATCTGTGGCTGTTCGGTCACAAAGGTCTAAAGTCCTAGTGATTTCAAAGGAACATACCCCCTCTCCATTGCATTTATGAAAAACGTGTATCGTTTGTATTTTCAAAATACAAAAGGCATCTGTGGATTTCAATGTTAAAAAAATGTCTTATAAGTGGGAAAAAAAATAAAGGCANAGGGGAAAAAAAAAAAAAGAAAAAAAAAAAAAAAAAAAAGCTGGGTGGTAGATTTTCCAGCCTTCCTTGTTTTCACACAAAGGGAGTAACCATGCCGTATCTCGGAACAGTTGATAAGGTATAAGCACATGCCTCTTTCCCACATATGAGAAAATAACACTTCATCTTGGCTTGGATTTGGGTACACTGCCCCTGAATTTCTCTCTCAGAGAATCAGCATCAGAAATCTGGGCTCCAATGAGATGCCAACAAGGCAAGTTACCTATCTTCTCATCTCTTCAACTCTTTCTGGAGATTCACTTCACATTAGCATTTGTATTTTAGAATGCGCTGAAATTCTGACCCTATCTAACCTGCATTCATGGGAGAGATGATCTTCTGTGAAGGAGCTGAGCTTTCAATTGATTCTACTGATCAACAGAATTTCAAATACTGATTTATCATTCTACAATATAGACTTGTAAGCATCAGCCAGGGAAAGATGGGTTCCTTTACTAATGAGTATTATCCATCAGTTAACTAATTAGCTCAAAAGGGACAGAGACTTGCAGTGGATATAGTGAGGTTCTTGACATTGTGGTTAAACACTGAAGCTTTTTTTCTCCACAAGACTTCTGTCTCGTTCACATCAAAAAAGGACATGACCTGAGACTGAACCACAACTGCAGCAGAAGACAGTCCAACTGCTCCATTTACAAGAATGTCATACACGGCCCTCAGAGCACGAATCAGAAAAGCAGGATGACTTTATAGTAAGAAGGAGATAAACTGTAGCAATGGAGATGGTGACTTTTTTCCTACCACTGGGATCTCTCGTCGTGCTAGGCAAAGTGCTTAAACTTTGCCTAAGTGTCCAACTCTTTGTGAGCTTCTCAGTGTTCAGAGGACTGATTAAAAGTCCTGGAGTCCGATGAGCCACAAGGCTGGGAAGTTACAGATGGAACAGGAGCTGGTATGAGCTCTGAATATATCAAGTATTTTGAACAAGAAAGCTCCTAAACACCCTAAATTGATCATTCACTAAGTATTTTCTATTTCTATCCAGTTAAAAATTCCTTTCCTGGGATTCCCCCCCCCAAACTAAGACACCTCTTCCCTTCACTCTCATAGTTGTGAAAATATATTTAATAATGCTTTTGTAAAACATTGAGATGCTATAGCAACAAGCAGTGCAGAAAACCATTTGAAGCAGTTACAAGGGACATCAATGTATATCACAAAATACTTGTGACATTTGGTAAAAATAATAAGTATACAAAAAACAGTCACTAGGCTATTTTCTACAGACTTTTTTTTTACCTTCTGCCATCTACAGGGTCTCCTGCAATCAAAACAGAGACTTTGTGAAAGAGCGATGCCCTCACCGTTCATGTATATGGCCTACCTCTAGTAAACCTCCTTTCTCCAACAGACCCCAAAGTTATCAGAAGGTCACAAAACACTGCAACCTATCAAAAAATAAATATTTGGAAGAAACAATAGCAGGTTCTTGAGTACCTGAGTTTGTGGCAAAACAAGTACCTGCTTCTTTTTAGAACATTTTGCAATTATTTAGGGTTGACACTTCACAGTAAAGTGGAGTATGCCTGCTGGAAGAGGACGGTGACATCCTAGGTATTTTCCTATTAAAGCACATTTCAAATCAGCTAATAAGTAACAGAACATTTGTAAAGGTCTTGGTAAAACCCAAAATTTACAAAAAGCTTTCACGTGGAAACAAGGCCTAACTATGGTGCTCTTCAGATTAACCTTCCCAGTCAAATTTTGGGCTTGCAGCCAATTTCTGGAAAATTTGCACACGTGAGCCAACTCCCTGAAGTCAGCTCTACTTGTCCAAGAACAGATGAAAAGCCTGTGCCTTTAGAAATAAGCTTGGAAAGAATCATCACTTCTAAGTATTTAAACATATAGCTATTAGCAGAACCATGTAGTTCCATGTAATAATGGGCATTTTTGTGCCAGCCCAGCTGTAACACTGAGCAATTGTGTCCTGAGTTCAACCAGGAACTGCAGCTCATAAGAAGGCTGCATGATTGCAAGGTCATAGAGAAAGGTTGTTTGCAAGCTGGAAAATAACCTGAAGTAAGGTTACTTTATTAGGAGTTATATGTATGATCCCTGCTGCATGTTGTCAGCAAGGGGTCTAGAAGGAAAGGAACTTCTTTACATATACAGAGCAAGTTGGACTTTTTAAGAGGATCGGTCCCACAAAGAGGAGATCAACATTTGTTGTAACAGGATTATTGTTATTCAAAGCAGCCATCAGTATCATATTTGCAGATTCTTCTAAATAAAACTGCAGAACCAGCTAGGAAAATTCAGTTATGCTTGATCACACTCAAATTACTTTAAAAGGTCTAGATTTCCCCGTGTAGAGTTTTTTGCGAGGCATGGATGTTTCTGCTTTCATCATCAGGTTGGGGAATTCTTGGGGTGCACAGTGAAAGGTGCAATTCTCATATATAAACATTATATATATGAAATGCTTATATAGCTAAATATCTCGTTTATAAATGTTTGCTATCTGAAATTGCAAAGTGAAAGTCACTTATGCTTCAGAAAATACAATAATGGTAGAAGCTGCATGGAAATTTTACTGAGACAAAATCATCTGTCACTGAAAAGCTGGAGAAAATACACAAGCATTAGCACTTCCCAAAGATTCAAGAGAGGTATTTTTGTTAATCTAGACTATTAAACATTGTTAGTGACTCAATCTATTCCTGAAATTATCTGATCTTTTTTTATAGTCCTAATAAGCATTCTGCACATAAAGTCAACACCCACTCTACAATCAGTACTTTCTTTTAAATTTACTTATCTCTAAAAGAGTTTTACGAGTCTAGACAAATTTACTTCCAATCTATGCAAAAAAAAAACCCAAACCAACAAACGAAACCACAGTGGCATGGAGAAAAGTACTTTTATGAATGGAATTTCCATGCTTGAGCTACTCAAACATATTTTCATGAAATAGCACCCTTTAAAATATGTGACTTTTTGATGTAGCTAATATCTTCTCTTTCCTTAGCTGATATCATCTGTTAGTTTATACTCCATGGGCTAGAGCAAGAGGTATGCACTGATGTATACTGTCATATATGTCGATGCTACAAACTGAGACCATCCAGGTTGATAGGAAGAAGTGATTGGATAAAATGGGTGAGAAGACCTTTGAGCTCCCTGGTCAAAAGGCCATGGGCCAGGGTCTGGCTCTCTATGGTCCTTGAATCTGTTAGGGCCTAGAAGTAATTCACTTGAATAAATTACTACTGTGTTTTGAGAGTTTTTTTTCTTCACGTCATTACATTCAAACCACACAGATTTCCATAAAGCAGAAAACCAAAGGAACCACCATGACATTAAATCCTTCTGATCACCTGCCATCCAAGATGGATAAAAATGAGCCAAGAGAAAAAATAGCACCATAAGAATAAAAGACAAGAGGTTACATGGCTGAAGCGAGGTATGACACCCAAGCAGGTATTTAGATAGTTATTTACTCTGTAAAGTAGTAGTGCTACATCTGTAAGCAAACTGGCAACCAACCATCTTTGGTTTTAAAAATAACAGGATTCAAGAAGTGGAATATATTTGTCAGAGTCACTGGTTAGTTACTCAGGAGCCTGATCATCATGCAGGACACTAGAAATTTCCCTCTCCTCCAAGCTGTCACTAATTGCTCCTCCAGCAGGCCACAAGCACTCCCATGGAAGTGTTACAATTCCCTCAAGAAGAAACCCTCTTCTTCCCCTAACTGTAACCTAAGTTGCCATATCATCTCGGAAGCAGTGCTCTGAATTTTCATTATACATGATTTCAAGGTCTGTGTCATCTTCGTTAAGTGAAAAAGCTCTACCTGCTCACCCTTTGCCACAGTGCACTGGCGCAGGGGCTCGTGAGTATTCTTGACACTCAATTTTGAGTCTGCTTGCGTGGAAAAAAAACAACACATTTGGGAGCTAGGAAGCAAAGACATTATTAAGAAAGGCAGAAGTCCCCTTCATCTTAAAATCAAATTCTGAACTCTATCTTATGTATGAAAATATTTGGTTGATAGTTACTAGAATGCCTACCAAAGGAGGCAAACATGCTTTAAAACAAGTAATTATCAACAGCTAATCTGTCAAAAAAAAAAAAAATCTTCCAATGGAGAACATCATGATATTCAAAGACCACAAACCAAATACAAATTCTTGAAAGGACTAATTTTGCATAACTGCACGGAAAGCATACTCTGAGACTCGTATTAAACACATTCAAACCGCATCAGATAGATACAAGACAAGCATAGACATCGACAATAGCAGCCTTGTACTACATTAAGATGCAGAGAAGTAATAGCCAGGACACTTTCAAGGACAGATATTAACTTTATAATTTGATATATGAATCATAACTGTAGTAACAGTAAAAAAAGAACATGTCCTCTGATACTATTACTAGTGGATTCATAGAGAAGGATAAATTAGAAATTGGCAATTATGTCAATGTCATGAATACATTTGCACATTTGAAAACTTCCAGCACTAGAAAATGCTGCTGAACGAATTAAATGTTCCAGAGATTAAAGCACTCTTATCTGGAGTGTACTTTTTCACAGCAGTCCTTACCCGGCTTAAGTTTACTTTGCTCTTAAGCGGGCAATCTACCAGCTGTAGCAGTAGCCGTGTAGTAACAAGCAACCTTCAGGAGCATTTTTTCTCAGGCCCAGCTCTAAAAGACTCAGCTGTTCATGCCACGTTCCAGGAATTAATTTCCTACTATTACAGCCTTTTACCACACAGCACAGCATCCTTTCCCTCCATACAATGGGGGGGGTGGGGGGGTGGGGTGTGTATTTTTTTTTTTTTTGTTTATTTGGTATTTTTTTTGTTACTCATAGCTTCTTTCTGCAGTATGATACAACTGCCTTGATCACCAAAGGATCTGTCACTTCTCATCAGCCATATGCAGTCTTGACTTAAACACTTGCCAGGTCCTGTGTTTTTACAATGGGCGTGAAGGTGAAAACAAACTTTAAATGCAAAGGAAATTTGAGCAAGTGAAAAAATTAGAATAGCTCTATTAAGCTCAAAATTATCATTGTGCATGTTTATTTTTACACTAAAATTTCCTTATAAGTTTTATTCAATAAGCAGCTGTTACCAGAATATATATTTTTTTTAAAAAGTAGGTAAATGACAAAAAAATAATAAAAAAAAAAGAGATGAGAGCTAGTTTTGGTGATATTTCTAAACTGTGAAACTTGAAACTACCAATATGAACAAGAATAGTTAAAATTTTTATAATCTTGATAGCTATATTTTAAAAGCTTAGCTCCGGGAAACAGGCAATCAAAAGAATGAATGTTTTGGGTTTTTCTTCTTTCAAGTTTTAATGTGAGATCAGTAGGCTTGTGGAAAGTAGTGGTGGGAAAGGGATTATTATCTTGTTTTTTCCTACGCTCAGAATCATGACTCTTTACAGTTAACAGTGCATGCACACAGAGTACTCCTGTGGAAAAAAAATAAATTATAACACCAGACTGGGAGAATTTCAAGAAGCCAAGAAAAACGAAAGAGCAGAAGATATGATATGAGAAAATAATAAACAGTAGGCCTTGTATACACATATGGCAAAAAGACCGGAGGAGCCTGTAAATTTGAAAACTAATGAATCTGTTGACAAGCAGTAAGGTATCTTGCAGTGATCTGTTTCCTACACTGCCCTATGGGCAGTTCTGATTTCTGTACCAGATTCCCCAGTATCTTCATGTTGTGGTTCCTAACTCTGACTTCACCGTGGTCATTCACAGGCACCAACTAGAGAAATTATCCCTTTAAGAAACATGCTCCCCTGGATGAATGCTCGCAGTGCGTACACCAAATGAAGCCAGCAAATCTACATGCCAATAAAAATTGTTATGTTTTCTTAGGTCTCTGCAGGGCTTCAAATGACAGTAGCACCACGTACTGAATCTGAATTAGAAACCTGTCACATCCTTATCCACCTGCTTATTCAATCCAGCTGAAAGATATTTTGACACTTCAATATGAACAGTACTAGCAGAAACAAGAAACTTCAAGACTATTATTTTTATGACATGGTAATAGCAAGAGACTGCTATATTTGATAGTAGGATGACAGTTAAGCAGTATAAAAACCCAAATGTGCTACAGAGCAGTAAAGCAGTACAATCTTCTGACAGCTGGTGATCCTATAGGAAAACACTGTGCAATCTGGACAGAACAACTTCTTGGTTTCTATTTAAGAGCAAGGCTCTCTGGACAGAGTATTAAGTTGTTGACTGAATAGTCCCACTGAAACCAACCCAAAGCAATTAAGCCCGGGATGAAAGCATGAAGCAGAGGCTGCATAGTTTCATGCAGTGCTTTTGTGGGTCCATAACAACAGCCTTTCCAAGAGCAGTGATCCATTACAATTCCTGTATGCTACTCCTTGAAACATGGCAGGGGAACCCACGTGGCAGCACTATGCTCCAGAGAATTAACTGACCTCTGTAACAGGACACGATGAAGCCTGCTCTTTATTTCCAACAAAGTGGCCCAGTACTGGGTTGAAAGGAAGTATTTTCTGTGTGTTTTCTATGTGAAAGATTTAAATCATTTATAACTGGTGGAAAGAAGAATATCGTGAAAAAATAAAGCTTGAACTTTCTACGAATAAACTCAGGTCATCTTAAATTTAAACCTCACATCCTACCTGTTATCACATGAAATTAGTAGAATCAAAGCAGCACAGAATGGCTTGAGTTGGAAGAGACCTTAAAAGTAATCCCACTCAAAAGCACGATAGAGGCGAGCATGCTTCAAATCATTATGTAAAAGGTTAAAACACAGAGCAGAGTTGAACATTTTACCAAAGTGTTTTTATCTTACTAGGTGTTGACTATTGTGTACACGGCTATGTGGGCAGGCACGAGCTGGCTGCTGTGTTTCTACAAGGATGGCAACAATCCATGGGACTCTGCAGAGTATTTTGAGCTTCCCACAGAGGTACAGTAAAGAATTTTTAAATCAGGAAAATTAGTGGAATTCTACTGAAGTTTTTCAGGTGGTGGTATACTACGAGTATAAAATCTAATAGTACAATTGCAAAGCATAACAGGAGGACTAAATAGCTAAAGAATCTCCAATATTGTAGGCTGGGCTGGCAAACAATAAATTAGCATTGCCATGGTTTATTCTAATATTTTTCTTCAACATCAAGCTTAGTATAATAGAAAAGCTTGAAATATTCAAGAATCACATTATAATCTGGAAGATTTATTACTTGATAGGTAGTAAACAGCAGCATATGAATATACATCCTTGGCTGGCATGAGCTCGACACTTCCAGAAGTAACAGAGTTCATCTGAAGCCTCCACTTTGTTGTGCTGCAGAAATCCAAGTACTAAACGTCTTCTCAAAACCTGACCTTTTTATAGTGGTCATATGAGAACTCAGAGCACAAACATATCAAATAGGTTATCAAATCTGAAAAATGTAGAGTCAGATAAGAAATAAAATGTCATTACAGTTAAGCTCCTGTCCAGCTTACCATTGATGGTATCATTAAAAAGGACTGGCAAAGTTTTAAAGCTCCCTTTCAAATTCTCATACAACAACAACTAGCAAGAGTATGATACTAAGTAAAACAGATGAAGTGCTGAACAGAGGCTGAACACACAGAAACAAAACACTTGGTTACATAAAGAAACATCAAGCTCATTACTCTATAGTCTGGGCTGGTCTCCACATTTCTCACATTTCCAACTGTGATGCTGTATATTTTAAGGACAACCTGTATATTGAGCAATGAAAAAAAAAAAATAACACCACAACCATCACAAAAAAAAACAACCCAACACCAAAAGATCATTCATACAGATTGATTGATGTGCTCTATATAATTTTTTTACATCACCTTCTTCTTTGGTGATTTTGCAGACAGAAGGTCACATATTCATTTTATAAACTTCACACCACCCCACTAAACTGCAGATATTATTTTTAGTTCTCCCTAGCACTAAGCAGACAGGGAATCCGAGGCGCAGTGCCAGGATGCCAACCCACTCCTTCTGAGCTGACTTTAGTCATGTAGCCTTGCTCCCACTCTGCTACCGCGTTTAGGTCAGCAAATTTCCTCAAGGCTAAATCTGAACACATGCACACATATGCCAGGGATAATCTGGGTGTGTTTCTTCATGAATAATTCAGCTAAAAGCATGATGTGCTGCTGCTATTGAAAGGCCCACTTATTTTCTCATTTGGCAAGGTTCGTCAAAAGAAAAAGTGCTCCTGAAGAGTAGCCAACACTTTGCCTCTATTTATAACATAGTTGGTTTACAAAAAAAAAAGAGTGGATCCTCTTTACAAATTGTTTTGTACTGCTCAAGCTTGCAGTCCTGCTGCACAGAAAATTAAGGGACTCTCATGGAATATAACCACAAAGTCAGACCATAAGTAATTTCCACAAAAGGGATACTTGTTTAAAATCTTTCTCCATAAAAAAAACAGTACTCAAGCCTAAACCAACCGTTACAGGAAGAGCAGCTTTCCGTAGAACGCTATCCTATCAGATGCAATGTGATTTGTTCATTAGAGCAACACCTCAACATCTTAAATTATGTTTTCGTATTGTCTTTTTTTTTTTTTTTTTTGAAAAGTGTAGTTGCAATCGCTCGTTTGGCAATTTGTATCCTAAACTACTTAGATTGCCACAAAAGTACCACAACACCAAGGGTAGTTTGGTATTTATTTCCATTGCCAAGTACGGCAGCAGGCTATGCACACAACCCCTTCTCTTTCTAATCTGCACACTAGCAGGAATTAACTTTTTCACCTTAGACTACTGAAGCCATCATTTTGCACGCTCTGGCAGAGCTGTGGCGGGCAGGAATGACGGAGCTTTGCGTGTGTACTGCAGTCCACCGTGGACATCAACCTGAAGGTCATACATCAGCTTTCAGCACAGGGTTTAGCTGCTGTTTACGTGCTGCTTTGTTTCTACCCTTCAAGCTGAGCGGTCCTAAAGAAAGCAACTGGTTCCTCTCTGGCAACAGCAGCTCTGATAAATATGTACTACCCTACTTCTATTTTTACTTAGAAATCCCACCGTAACTTGAGACCAGGTTGTTAGCAATAATCAAGCCAAAGCAAGAAGTAACCTATGAGAGGTCATATAAAAATACATTTCAACGAGTTAGCATTGCACATCCTAGTCTTTCATTGCTCTGTTACCAAGTATTTACTCTAGTTCAGAAATACTCAAGAACCCACAGACCACTGACTACTCCCAAAGTTCTTGGGACATTGCTCTTTTTCTGTTATTTTTTCTAATGAACATAACAGGAAGCCTATATTGGCATCACGGGATACATGAAATATATTTAACATTGGCATCCTAAAAAAAAAAAAGAATATTTATTAATCTTGCTAGGAAAACCAAAAATTGTGAGCACTCTGGCAGGTCATCATTGCTGTGCCCCTGAGGATAATATTCTGACTTCCTGTAACATGTTTTTTCAGTGCATCAAGGATCACTAAACAGCATTGTGCAGATCCACATGTTCTTGCCAAGAAGAGTAATGACATAAAACATAACCCCAGTCATTTTAACAGAGCAAGCTGCTTGCTAAGGTTTATCGATGTGCAAAGCTGAACTTAATGACTGAAATATCCTTGAAGGGAAAAAAAATACAGAGCCAGAGATGGGTGGAGTTCGGAAAGAGTCACACTTCTATGGTACTGGGTTTATCTAACAGCTTCTACAAGTCCTTCACACAGGCTTTGAATAAGGATCTCTCTCAAGTTTGAATTTTAAATTGATTTAATCCTTCAGTAAAGGGTGACATGCCCAATACTGTAGAATCCTATCTATCTTTACTGGTTCCAGAGACGCAGAACAAGAAAAACCTTACCATTTGCCCTTCCAAGTTTCCAGAAAAAACAATTTGCAAAAGTCTATTTAATTCTGAAGAAATAAAACAGTAAAAATGGCAATTATGGATTCCATGAGAAAGCAACAAGATTTGAGTGGAGAGGAAGACAACTCATTACTACAAGTAACTTCCAAAGCCAAGAAGCATGGTTTAGTAGATACAATTCCTCCAAAGCACTAAACAGAATTTCAAAATGACACTGGGAGCCTATAAAAAAAAAAATAAATTTAAAAATTCTTTTTGCACTGGTTCAACTGAAATATTTTGTCTCTTGTACAAATGATCCAAAATGAAAGGAATTTTAATATATCTAGGTAACTGCTTATTAATTCATGACATCTTTCAAAGGCTCTGGACAGAAATACAAAATTTAGACACGTTATATCTGTACTTTATGTTATCTACGCTACCTGAAGAATCTTCATGGTATGAGAGCCTTTGATCTACATGTCACAGGTTTCTGTTCAGCTGACTTAAAGAACTAAGACCAAGTAGAAGGACAGAAGTGCCGTTTTTAAGCACTACAGTTGAAGCTAACACACAAAATTTCACCTTGGGAAGCTGAAATGATACTTGCAGACCTCACGGCTACCATGGTTTTCCTTCTTTGCCCAGAGAGGGTCTGCTCGGGGACCAGCGGAAATCCCAGCAACACCATCCTCTCCAGAAGAAGACCAAGTAATTAACTTCTTATTGGAAGTCCTAATTCCCTGCAGAAGGGAGGGGGAGGACTAAGCAGCCAGTTTCACTTGAGAGGGATGGCTTTAAGCAGGCTTCACTTCAAACAGCAGGACATCATGCTGTTCATTTCAAGCGTTCACGGCTATCATGGAGAGGCAGAGGCAAGGGAGTTCAGCTTCAGAGGATGGTGGGTTTTGAGCTGCTAAAGCACAAATGTGTTCAGAATGAAGACTAACCGGATTATTCAAGATACACAGTTAATTTTCATTAAAAAAAAGTTAAGACTCTAACATGGGCTACAACGAGCTCTTTGGGGCAAATGCATGTGTTTGTTTGATTCTTTGGTTTTTATGTCCTTTTCCTTGCAGTCTTAGATATATTTCTAGAACTAATCCCCTGCAGCACAAACAGGCTTACCTCTGACCAACACCAAGAGGAAGACTGAATTATCAGAGTACTTTCAGACCTACAGGACTGCCAAGAATGCTTATTTGCCCACTTCACTGAACTACCAGTTGTCATGTAATTAATACACCAGGAAAGCACAAAAAAAAAATAATAAATCCATATTCATGGACGAATACATGCATACTCAAAACTGATGCATGTTCTCCGGTACCCAAACCAGAAGGTCACAAAGGTCATGTATCCCCCTAGTAACCAGATCTAGACTTTGTGTTTTCACCCCGCTCTCTGACATCCAGTATTGTCTTTTTACACTTAGAAGACCTTTTCAGGGCAGATATGGTTGCTCACAACGTGTCATATACTACCTTGCATTAGGGATTCTCTACTTTATTTTGGAACCCATGTTACTGTAGATGGTCTTGATGTCCTTATTTGTGCCAGCAAGTAGGGTGACAGATAATAAATTACAGTCTGTACAATTGGCATCCTCACAGATCCTGTTTATGATCCTGTTTATGAATTGTTACTTCACTTTCTTGCTTTAAGTTTGCTTTCCAGTTGACCTCAAACACCACATTATTTCATGACCTACACAAAACTTTCAGTAGCTCTTGTCTTTTTACCCAGTCATCATCTTGTGGTCTCTAAAAGGTACCTCGGAATAGTGAAGAACATGAAGGTAGAAGATGCCACAGTTCACAAGTAGGACAAATTATAAAAGCCACATGGAAATAAACTCTTCTTTTTTTCTTATCTGCAAATTTGAAATAGCATCTGAAACCACAAAGGAAACAAAACCAGGTGGCAAAGGACAGCTGGTGCTGGCATGAGGGGCCCATGCCAATGCTGCCGAAAATTCTGGATGGCCTACAGCCTAGACAGCAATTTCTGTGATCAGTCCCCAGAATTCATTGCAGTGATCATAGCTTTACCTCAGAGAAACTCAAGATGCTCAGGAAGTTCAGGCAAATGGGGAAGAAACGCAAGTAAGGGTGAGCTGTGCACATCAAATGTGATACTAAACTCTAGCAAAGAGTCGATCTCGGTAGGAGTCAGTGGCACTACTATTCTGCAATGACTGTGGAGAAACTGAATGGTTTTTAGCATGTACTTTATAAACGCAACTTTCAAGCATTTTGTCCAAGATTTTTACCATCCCTAAAAATCAGTTTCCCTGTTGCCAAGACATACAGAAGCTAGCCAAATCCTTTGGAAGTCAGTTTTCTATTTTATTATTTTTAAAAGGAACTGCCTCTACACTACGATAACAGGACAAAATTAAATTTTTTAAAAAAAAAAAGGAAGGAGAAACAGACAATCAGAAGAGGAGCCTTGATTTGGTGTGCACAGATGCATACGAGCGCCTTTCTTTAAATAAAATAGCTTTATCATCTGGTCACTGCACTACCTACAGTTACTCTCATTTAATACAGTTACCATCCTAAATTTTATTTTGCCTTTCTGAAAATACAGTCCTCTGTAATATCACTCTTACTCCCTAAACAACAGGGTGGTCTTCAGGAACTGCAAAGGAGAAAATGAACAAATTCTTTCTACAAACACAACAGACAAGAGTATTTAAAACTATTCCTTTTCCTCTCCTAAACATTAATCAGGGAGAAAAATGCTACATATCACCATTTAGAAACAGTTAACAATTTTAGTGTTTTGATCATCTCTTCTTTGGGACATGGGAGAAAGTTATTATGGACAAGATGTTCAAAACTGGAACTTCAAGGTATCTTTACAAGCCTAAAATGAGAAGTGGTCTCGTTTTCAAAAAAAAAAAAAAGCGTGTTAAATCTATCATTAAGGAAAACAAAAATGAAACCTTAAGCTCTCAGCTTTCAGTTCCACTTCCTAAATCTTAACTCAGATGCTGTTTAAACATACCAATCAAAAAAAAAAAAAAAAAAAAAGGCCACAAAGGAAAACAAGGGGCACAAGACTTTTCATCTGAGCCTGTATAGCCCATGCAGGCTGGAGATAATGAGGCCGCTCACCAAACAATTTTGCATTCATCACAAGCCTTTAGCATCCACCCTTTGTTCTGAATCATCGCTTTTCAGTTTCTCACCCCATGAATGAAATTCTGAGCCACATAAACTTACGAGAAAATTTTCTTTTGGTCTCTCCAAGACTTGTTTTCTTGATAAAACTGGGACAGTCTATCTTTCTCACGGAAAACAGTGTTCCCTCTCTCCTTAGCAATCAAAGTGCGCTCAAGTCTATCTAGCAACAAAACTGCATCACTCCTATTTCCTGCAGAATCCTTCAAAAACCCAGAACCCACCTTTTCTAACATCTGTTACACTTATTAAAAACAGCTTATCAGATGACTCAATCCATGCAATAATTTAACATGAATTGAACAATGCTGTACATACATACTTAATATGCCAAGACTTTGCCAACATTCAGCTCATGTTCCTATGTCACACCAAAAAATCAAAGCACAAAAGAAATATGAATGCGAAGTTCACGAACTTTCTTCTTCAAATACGCGTAACATACATTCTTCCATAAGAAGCTTTGCAGAACATGGTATTATTACAGCATAAAAAGGTCCTTTGAACAGGTAAAATAAAAGACTTTATACTGATGCCTTGTTTTACAGAATAAACTGTCTTATGGCCTTGCTTAACTGAAAATACATTACCTAAAAGACAATTAACACTCTTGGTATAGCCAAACATTTTTGACTTTTAGCCCGTGCAGCAATGACAGGGCAGGGATTTGGGTTATAAGGAAGCTGCCTCTGGCTCTGGTTTCTAGCTCGCTACCTCTCCAGTTCTTATCACAGCTTTGTTTTGTCAGCAAAAGGCTCCATTATTTCTGCTTTGCCTTGAGACAGCCTAGTCCCCCAGTGCGTGGTTGCAGCAGAACGTTGCAGCTCCAGATTATACACACAAGAGCCAAATCCTACTGAGGTCTGTGCACCAGAACATTAATCCAAGTTGGCTGTGAAAGAAAAGTTTTGAAACCTCTTAGCAATATATTTACATTATCGCTTATAAGGTTCTTGCTTAACTGGAGAAGACAACAATCTTCACTAATAAGAATCAATTATAGTATAATTAGATTTAAAAAGCCAGCTCAGGTTAAAAAAAATAAATAAATCCCCCAAATCAGGCTTATTCATGTTTCAAGAAGAAAACATGCGGTCTAGACCAGCCTAATAATTAAAAAAAAAAGTGCCGAAACAGATCATATCATAAACCTCTCCTCTAGAGAACAGGGAACTCGAGGCAATTGTCAAACAGCACTAATTCATTTCATACAATTAAAATCTGGTTTATAGAATAAAATCACCATTTCATGGTAAAAACGTCTTAAAGTTGAGCTTGAAAACACTAACCAAAAGGGCTTTTCTCGGTGGATGGGAAAAGGGTATGCCTGCTATATTCGAACTCTGTTGTTTTAAGAAAAAAAACAACCCAACTGTTCCTGGGGTTGTGAAGAAAATCTGCCCAACAAAATGAGACAATGCTCTCATCTGATGCCTACAGACAGACCCCATGCATTGTAGATAATTCTCAAGTGACAGCAATACAAAACTAACAAAACTCTGGCTGCTATTCAGAAGCTACTAGCCAGCACTAAGCAGACAACCACTCTCATCCACTTCAGCTGGCTGTTGCTTTGAAAAGTTATGGGGAGCAGCAAATACAGTAGTAATTCTGAGGGGGACAAGAAAGTGAAAAATTTCTGTTCCCATCCTCACCAGTCAGATGCCTCCAGAAGTCTTCTCTCCCCTTGTAATTAAAGGGCAAAAAAAAGAGACTCCCCTAATGAAAGTATTCAAGGATCCACCCCCATATCGACAGCTGAGCTCTGAGTTTGACACTGTGCCAAACTACTACTCCAGAAGAAGAGCCGACCCACTGGCTCCTACTTTTCAGCTCTACCTACAATTTGCAGGCTTTGAAATAAAATATGAAGGTCTTTCGTACCACATCACTCTTTTGTTTTTCTTCAGTGACAGTAAATAACATTAAAAGATGCTATCTTCCCGCCTGATGTTTTCAGAGCCGATATGGTACCGGCTTTTTATTGGTCATCTACTAAAGAAATTCACAGGGACTGGCAAAAAGTATTGGGTTTTTTTCTGCGAACAACAGCCCCTTTTGTGGTCACAGCGAATGCATGTGCATCCTACACACTATGCAATACCACTGGTGGACAAAGCAATGAATTCAAAGCCAAAATTTTCATTTTCACCTCCACTGTTTTTTTTAATTACCATGCTAGCACTAATCTCTTGGAAGTCAACTGTTATCCTCTCACTTTCATAATTTATATTCACCACTAAAAATTACAGCTAGATGTCCTCTAACTCAAAGATCACATGACATCTCCTGTACTCTTCCTTCATTCCAGAGTGACTTTAGCGTGCTGCTGAACTTAATACCCTCAACGTGGGTGACAGTATGACTTGGCATTCATCTCTGGCTAGTCAGAAGTCAATCTAACTTCTGGAAAGGCTACCTGACTTTCCCCCTTCTTAGCCACTCATTACTACCTTGTGCCTACAATCTGTGTGTCTTGACGTAAACGGTACTAGGCTTGCATAGTAAAGTGAACGAGGGAAATGGTTTGGAACCAATCCAGCAAAGGTGGGGGAAAAGTAAGTTTAAAGCCAGTCAACTCCCTGATCCTGTTCACTGGGCAGCTGCACAAACAACCGTGCTGCCATGAGGACGAAGTCAAGAGGAAGAAACAAGGGGTGAAGGCTTGAAGAGGACAGGATCACTTCTCCAAGTGGTGGTGCCAACTTACATTGGCTGAAAGTGACTGTGGCCTAAGTGGAAAATGAGGTTGTCTTAAAATAAAAGCTGTGAAAAATACTTTCTAAGCTAATATGCATCGCGAAGCTCACATAATCGATATGAAACAGAAGCACGTACTTATGAGATCTTGATAGCATGCAAGAACTGCACCTATTTTATAACAAACAATCAAGAGCTTCAAAAGAAGATTTTCAGAGCTGGCAGACTGATTTCATCTGCTTAGGACTAGGCTTAAGCACAGACCAACAGCTAGAGATCTGCATAGACTTAGCCAACCAAGCCTCAACAACTAGTAACGAAACTCAGGAGGCAAAAAAAGGTTCCACCTTCTTTTCCTTTTGATATTTTTTAAAAACTTCTTCTTGTTAGTCAGATGCTTGTGAATCGCACTGCTGGCTGTGCATCTACTACTCTTATTGTAGTTCTTTGTCTGGAAATCATGTGCTGAGTAACCCTTATGCAAGGAACTTATTCTTTGTTAATGACAACAAGGTTGAAAAAGAAAAATTAGACTGTATTGTCAGAACAAGACAGGAGTTTATAAAAGAGAACTTGTTCACATCAACAACTTCCTTCAATAGGAAGTTTTCAGCTATAGTATCAATTTGATTTAATTCCATCAACATAAGGACGTTTTCCTCTATGAGGAAAGAGGAGAAGACATATAGGTAAGAAGTTCAGTCAGTAACAGCCTCCCAAGTGTAAATACATGTAGCATCCTGCATGTTCACAAGAGTAATTGTGAATCCACGATCTTACAGAATAAGGCTGTCTTACAAACACATGGCACCAGAGCAGACCTACCCCAGAAATAAATTTGATTCAGCATCTTCTGCCAACAGCAGGAACTTTCAGTCCATGAAAGGTTCCCTTCAGTCCATATGGTCAGACTCCTAAAAGGACATTTTGGCTCCTCCTTTGCCAGACACGATCCCTTCCATGCTCTTTCTGCGTGCTCTCTCCTGGCAGACCACAACGGTGGAAGCAGTTGCCAACACGTTAAGCATAGTTACCTCCACTTGGGATGCTGCCTGTCCTATTTTTGATGATGGCTCAAGCCACAGCTATGTACACAATCTAAATCCCTCCCATGTCATAATCTCTGTCTGTATGTTGGTTTAAATAAAAACTAATATACTGAGAACTTTTCAGTTGTTTTCTCAATACTTCATAACGTCTTCACTTAAAAAAAAAAAAATAGAAAACAAAACAAACCGGAAGAAACCCAAGCAACTGTTCAGTAGATCTAGTAAGTCAGCTAAGGGGTTTTGGTTAAATCCAGCACTTCTAATTGCGTGTGTTTTACCTCCATACGCATCTGTGAAAATTGAGAGAAAGGTGCCTTAACTTACTCAATGAAAGCATTGTTACTGAAAGGCCTTTTTACTGCTGTCACCACGCTAAATGAACAGCCAGGCCTACTCATCAAACTGCCATTGCTCACATACTCTCAACAGGGAGGAGAAAGGAGTCTGCTGCACATTTGATGCGCGAGCCAAAGCCTGTTAGAGAGTCAGGAAAATACAGTCTTACTGTTCGGGCTTTTTTTCCAGTTGGCACTTTATCAACAATGTCTCCACCCAAATCTAGGGTTGTTTGTAGCACTACAGAGTGTGCCTGAGTACAGCCAGGTGTCCTTAGTGTGACCTGTGAGCAAAACAGGGCCCACCAGTGACAATGGACAGTTTCCACACCACTGGGGGTCTCTGTGAAGCCACAGTCCTCTCTACTGGGTTTGTTTCCAAGACGGACACTTCTGTAAGGACAGTCTAACATGAATTCCGCATTTTGCTCACAGAGCAAAAAGTGCACGGAGCTACTGCAGGATGCGAGGCCTCCCCATGGATGGGAGACCAAGGAGAAAGAAAGGGGCTCCATCCCCCAGCGCACTCGCGTTCCGCAGAGGTTGGTACCCCCTGTTCGGCAGGTAGGTGCGCCGTGCGCTCGAGGCAGGGGGTGGCACAGCACCCCACGGCCACGCAGGATTCTGCGCCCACCCCTCGGACGCTGCAGCTGCCCCAGCACCTCGACGCGGTGCAGCGCAGGTGCAGCCCCAGGACAGCCCACCGGGCACGGCTGGCCCCGCTCAGGTTCCCCCCACTCTGCGGGTGGGTGTGGGGAAGGTGACGGTCCCGCAGCGCCCTGCAAGCGCTGCCTTGCCCCGACCGAGCACACCAACCCCCTCTGCGGTTGCGGAGGGCAGCGCCAGGAGTCCCATCAGGCGAGAGAGGGGTGAGAAGCAAAGCGCGGGGCGGGGGGGGATCCCGGGCAGCGCCCCCTCCCTCTGCCCCCGTCGCCACTCGCCTGGTTGGGGTCGGTGGCCCGGAAGACATGGCAGGCCATGGGGGAGTCGGGGTTGTCGGGCTGCGCCTTGATCAGGTAGGCGAAGTAGGTGAGGTCGTGGCTGTTGTGGATGAAGCGGGAGATGTGCTGCGGCTTGTGCTCGAAGATGAAGACGGCGGGCGTTGGGCTG
>VWZK01015526.1:55053-94114 GCA_013396935.1 Baryphthengus martii | reverse complement strand
TAAGACCAGAACTAACTTTTTTTTTTTTTCTCCTGAGACCAAAACTAACTTCTTTCTTTTTTTTTTTTTTCTAAGACCAGAACTAACTTCTTTCTTTTATTTTATTACTGAGACCAGAACTAACTTTTTCTAAGACCAGAACTAACTTCTTTCTTTCTTTTTTTTTTTTTCTGAGACCAGAACTTATTTCCTTCTAAGACCAGAGTATACAAGACCAGCTTAGCATTTGAGAATGGCAAGGTGCAGTTGCCTCTGTGTCGTGTGTGCCTACTGAGTATTTGTTGTCTGCAATAACGGAAAGCGTTCGTTTCCTGATCAACCTTCAGAAAAATTTTTTTCCTCTTATTTTTAATAGTTGGAGCAATTATATGAATAGCAAAGCTTTTCATCTGGGGATTTTCACTGACGGTAATCAAGCCAAATAATTTGTTTCCTTGAAATTTTTCTGAACTCAAGCTGATCTTTGAAATGGAAGTGGAAAACGAATGATTGTCCTCTTGTTTTAATCAAATTACTAATTTGTGTGGAAACTCAAAGCACTACCTTTGGAAGGTAGGGGCAGAACATAGTAATGAAACCCAACAGGCTTAGAAATTTGTTCCTTCATGTGCAGAAGGAAAGTTGCCAGGTTTTTTTTTTGTTTGTTGTTTGGTTTTTTGGGAGGGTTTTTGTGTTTGTTTTTTTTTTTATTATTATTTTTATTTTTTTTTTCCTTCAGCATTAGCAGCCCATGAAGCTTTTGCTGATGCTTGCAGAGCAGAACTAATGATGAAAAGCAGTTGAGCAACTTTGGCTGAGTTCTGGCGAGCTCTCGGGCTTCATTTTTCAATGAGTTCTGGAGAAGAATCTGCTTTTCCAAACCTGCTCCTGGTTTGCATCGGCCGCTGCAAAATCTCAACAGTAGGAAAACACTTCTTGGCACGGCTTTGAGATGGTTAATAGAAAGATCTGCCTTGGAAATAAGAATTCTGTTGGCATGGTATTTATTTTAAAAACCATCTCTTTCATGGGTAGGCTTTTTTTTTTCTACTTCATTTCATTCCTATCTGTGCCTGGAAATCCCGAGTTAAAAATTTACTTCATCAGAACGGTTGGATTTTCTTCCCACAGTGCATTATTTTTCCTTTTAAAAACTACATTTAAATCTTTGTATTTGTTGGTTTGTATAAGACAGCAGTGCATAAACCACTCCTGTAAAAATAAAAATCTTTTGTCGCCGGAGTTGGTGAAACGGCCGTAAAATCCCTGTGATGGTTTTTAATACCCAATTTTGGATCAGAACCGGTTTAGACTTTTTGTGTGTGTTAGGACAGAACTTGTTCTTTACAGATGTTCTCAGGTAAATGGCAAATCGCAGAGTTGGTCGTGTCTGAGGTAATGGCAGGATTGGGAATTGGAGCTGAGACCTGTGGCCAATTATATTCAGACTTCCTTGAGGAAGGGAGAGGTTTGAAGCCCTTTCAGTTGGTTCTGAAACGTTGCTGACTTGCCGTGGATAAAGCTGTGACCGCTAAGGCAATGGCATTTTGTAGTTTAAACACATTTATATAGAGAAAAGGCTTTTGGCAGTAGAAGTGAATGTGTCTGTCTTTCAAATAAAAATGAAAAAAGTCCCATTTGGGGGGGATGTGATGTAACGAGAAGAATTCTCGTCTCCCACATTTTGACTGGTAGAGCATAGCTGCATCATTTCACTTGTGCTTTTAACACTTGACACAAGTGATGGCTTGTCAGAGATGTAGAAATATGGTGCTTAAAGTTGAGGGGGAGAAAAGAGTGGAGAAAATAATAAATGCCCTGAAATTCCAATCATTTCATCATTCTGATATTTTTCTCTCAACTTGCATATGAGTCCTTGAAAATATTCATTAAAATGATTGACTGTGTTGCCCAAATCCGTTTAACACTTTAGCTCCTGTGTTGCCCAAGAACCCTACGAGGTTTTGAATGGGGCGGTAACGTTTTGCTAAGTGAAGCACGTTAGGAAAATGGGTAATTTTTGTTAGAGAAAATGAAATCCCTTTTTTCCTCCTCACTTTCATCCCGATCCTCGGTATATATGAAAGAGCAAAAGAGTTTCCAAGGCTTTACCCTTTATGCTTCCGTGTGGTTTTAAGTGTGCCCTGTTTTCTTGGCTTTTTATTTCCCTCTTTGTGATTTAGGAGGAAGGCCCGAAGCCAAAAGCCTCATACAAATAAATATTAATTTGGAGGAAATTAACTCTATCCCAGCCAAAACCAGCACAGGTTCACAACCTACAAATGCTGTGATATTCCTTGGATATTTATACCCTGAAATACTCCTGTAGTCGAGGTGGTGTTTCTACCTAGGTATTGTTTGACCATAGCGTGTCTTAGGTGCTGATTACCAACATTTTTATTTTATTCTTCCATGGAAGTAAAATCTTCCTGTATAGCAAGGTCTTTATGGTTTTCTCTTTGATATTTAGCATGCATTCAGAATGTGGCTGGAGTTTGGAGATGTTGGATAAAAATACCACGTGCAGGTTCCCTGTTGCTAGAAGGGGGGCAAGAAGTGGAAGGTTTACGTTGCGATGCCGCCGCGTCGGATGGTTCTCGGGACTACGTGGCGATTGTCAAATCCCCATCGTGCTCCTCAGGTGCCCCTTAGCGGTGGAAACCCTTCTGCTTGGTCAGATTGTTACAACTTGATATATAAATATATAATNGTTATAACTTGATATATAAATATATAATTTAGAAAAAAAAAAAATATTATAATTACACCCTCATTACTTTTGCTTCTTATTCCTCCTTTTCTGTTTGCTGTATTTTATTTATAGGTGTTGATTTTAAAATCAAAACAGTAGAGCTAAGAGGAAAGAAAATTAGATTACAAATCTGGTAAGTAAACCCAATGTGCAACCAGCAGTACGTTTTTAATTTTATTTTATTTTTTTTTTATGTTCTAGCATGAATTACTGCGCTTGTCTAATACTCTTAACTGTTATAAGCTGGTTTAGCTCTTGCCCTGTTCCTCCTCTCCTCCATTAAGCAAAACCAAATAGCTCTTTGATTTATTTTTTGTGTGAGGGTTAAAGGAGGAGAAGGAGAGAGAAAGTTAGAAATCGGGAGTTGAATTGAATTGCTGAAATGTTGATGCATCACAGAGGTCTCCAGCCCCTTTTCCTGGAAGAAACAGTTCCACGGGCACCAAAAGGTGACTCTGTTCAATTGACACGAGAGAAAATACACTTTATATGATTTTAGTCTTTTTTTCTGAGCTGTTTAAAACCTCCTTTCATTGTAACAGCAATTCTAAAACAAGTGGGATGTGTTTTCTAACCTGTTTTTTCTCAACCTTGATATCGACGGTGCCGTTTCTTGGACGCTCTATTAACTAACTCCAAAGCCAAGGGCGTTTGAGATTTAAGTCCGTTATATCCCCTCAAAACAGCACCAGGAAGTAAAACAATCCCCTACAAATAAGACTCTAGAGCTTACCTGGTCCCCATGTCCTGCGACAGAAAAACTCCAAGCCTGAGCTACACTTTTCCTCGCTGGAGTAGGTTACGTATTTCCCGATACTGAGTCTCCATGTCAATAATGAATACTGGTTTTCTGGTGTTGAAATGATTGAGCTGAAGAGCTCCTTTGTTTTGCAGAGTAGTGCAACACCCCATCCATTGGTATGAGAGAATAAACCAGCTCTCTTCTATACCTTAATCTTCTATATTGCTATCTAGAAGCTTAGCTTGGAGTTAATTAACGTTGGCGTTGTAGTTGAACTGTTCGAGCTGCTAACAATCCACAGAGGGGAGGGGGAAAAAAAGCTTGAAACCTCTTTGTTGTTACACTTTGGGGTTATTCTGGTGGTTTCTCATCCTTACCTACCTGGACACAGTGACTTCAGCTTACTAACTCCTCTTGGCAGGTCACCATCAACTCTTGTTTGTCCCACCATGTGTCTTGTCTTGCTTCCCTCTTCGTTAACTGCTGCTTCATCTTTGGTATCATCAGTCACCTAACGCTTGAATGTTAGTGGCATGTCTTCATCCGTCACCTGCCCCTGTCTGGAAGGCTCTGACCACAAGGCTGGCCGTTGAGCCAGCGATTCTTAGCCAGGGGTTCCGCTGGAGCTGACAGAGGTAACAAAAAAATTCTGATGTGGAGATGCTACTGTACGTCCGATAGCAATTCTTGCGATGAAACGCTCTGGGGTGATGACAAAAAGTCCTTTCTGTTGAATAAGCACTCGATGGGAGAGACGTTTTGTTGGAAAAGAGAGATTTAAACCATTGTTTTCCACATATTGAGAATATGCTACTGAGTATAGGAAACTTTCAAACTTGATAGGCTGCAAAAATCACAGAATGCATTGGGTTGGAAGGGACGTGAAAATGTGACCGTNCCTGCGCTGCTGGGCCCCCTGCTCTGGGTGACCCTGCTGGAGCAGGGGGGTGGCACCAGAGGAGCTCCAGAGGGCCCTGCCAACCCCCACCATGCTGGGATTCTGTGATTCTGTGAATAAATTGGTTTAAGACAAATGTAGGGCAACAATAAAGACACGACGTCGTAGATACAGGAAATCTGCTTCCGCATNTGTTGGAAGGGACGTGAAAATGTGACCGTTGGTGGTGTGTGAAGCCCTCCTGAAATGGTGGAGAACACACAGTGGAGAGAAATAATACTTGAAAATACCATAAAACTCTCGAATATGACATCCTGTTCCTAAGTGTTACTTTGGTCTCCAACGGTGGCTGTTAAAATGCTGTTCTTACACTTAAAAGTGTCTTGGCATACTTCAGATTTTTTTTGAAAGGCAATTAGATGAGCATTCTCTTCGCTGATTTCTCCTAAATTATGTTGGGTATGTTGTTGGGCCTATTTCTAAACTCTCATCATAGAATCACAGAATCATTTAGATTGGAGAAGACCTTTAAGATCATCAAGTCCAACCGTTAACTGAGAGCCCTGGGGCTGTTCAGCTGCAGAAGAGCAGCCCCAGAGGGGAGCTGAGCAAGGCTGAGCAAGAGCTCAAGGGCCCCCGGGGGGCAAGAGGCTGGGGCCAGACTCTGCTCAGGGGTGCCCAGCGCCAGGACAAGGGGCACCGGGCACCGACTGGAACCCAGGAGGTTCCCTGGAAGCAGGAGGAGAAAGTTCTTTGGTGGGAGGGGGTTGGAGCCTGGCCCAGGCTGCCCAGAGAGCTTGGGGAGTCTCCTTCTCTGGAGAGATTCCAAAGGCGCCTGGACCCTGCGCTGCTGGGCCCCCTGCTCTGGGTGACCCTGCTGGAGCAGGGGAGTGGCACCAGAGGAGCTCCAGAGGGCCCTGCCAACCCCCACCATGCTGGGATTCTGTGATTCTGTGAATAAATTGGTTTAAGACAAATGTAGGGCAACAATAAAGACACGACGTCGTAGATACAGGAAATCTGCTTCCGCATTGCAGTCCTTGGCTGAAAGCAGCTCTTGGTTTGGTGAGAAGGAAGGTGCACGTGAAGCTCAGGCTGTAGGGTAAGGGCACCACAACTACGGGATGGTGGAAGCGTCCAAGTGAATCCAAGGAAAGACCTGCTTGCTGGAAGCTCTGGTGCCCTACTGGGAGGCCGGCGGAGCTCTCCGATATCTCTAGAGGTTTAATGCCCAAGGGAACCAGTGACCTGGCAAGAAAACCGTCTTGAGTTGCTTCTGAAGGTTGTTTAAATTGGTGGATTCTCATAAAAAGTTCATATTTTGCCAGCTCATTGTTTTCTAGTGGGCGGTTGTTGGCTTGGAAAAGCTCTGGGATGAGGAGTAGGGTGAGGAAAAGGTCACCTGTCCTGGAATCAAACAAAATCTAGGTCCTTCTGTTCAGTACCTCTGAAATAAATTATTACATATTATAAAATATCTGAGGTACACTTGTGGTTTACGGGAGGAAAAAGCTCAGCGGGACAAGTAGAATTAACACCTAAAATGATTTAAAAACATTTATTTAACCCTTGTCTGTAGGTTCCATAAAGGCACAAGGTATGTGAAAGCGTTAAATTAGTGTTACATTTTTACTCAACATTTAAAAATATTGTCCTTAAAATTAAGGACATAAAAAAAAATTCATTCGTCCTCAGAGCCAACACCACTTTTGAGTTTGTCCATATCTTCGTTCTGGTTTAGACCCAGAAAGTATTTATGGAAACCAAAAAAATAGCAAACTTTTTGTAATTTTAATTAAGATCAACTGTATTTATATTGTCTTTTACGCACTCTTGAAATAGTGAGGATGCAACAAGTCAACACTTGAAAATGGGCTTGGTAGGGGGGGTTATTTACTGCTGTTTGGTATTTTTGGAGCAGTGGCTGGTTTCTGGTTTGGAAGCAGAAAAACAGAGTCAAGCTATGGTTTGGGTTTTTTTTTTTTTATTGCAAATTGTAGGTGGTCAAGGAGTCCTCTGCTGCATGTTTCTGATGACAGTTTCCATGAGAAGAATTTATCGAAAAACTCAAAACAAGAAAACTACTCGTAGCAATATAAAAAAAAGAAGTCATTGATCAGGTTTTTTTTTTTTTTGTTTGGTTTATATTATTTTTTTTCCGGCGGTGCCAAATCATCGATGGAGTTGTAGCGATTTTATTATTTCGACTTTGGGACTTGGAGTTCAAGTGGCTTGATTTCTGGTGTGCTGTTGATTCTGACCAGAGCAAATCAAGAACTAGCAGCACTTAGTGTCACTTAGGATGCTCATAAAGTTGTTTACTCATAACTCAGTTGAAGAACGCTCGTCTTCTTCCACTTTTCCACCGGTGCTTCAGGAAATACTCCAGGAGCGTAGGGCAGCGATGGAAATAAGACAACTAAGAGAATTCCTCCAGCAGCGCCCGTGAAAGGAAGGCCTTTTAAGTTGGATTTGCTTTGAGTGTTAGCTCTGTGTTAGAGATTGGCATTCTGGGAGAAGAATTTACTGCACATTTTCGTGAAAAATATGGTAGCACCTGGTAGAAGATGAGATTTTTCGATGTGATGGATCAAGTTGATGCTCTTCTCAAACCGCAGCTTCGTTAGGTGGCTTGGGGTTGCATTCTAAACTCACTGCAGAAGTTAATCTCAAATTTTCACCACACAATATTGTGATGTTAGAGGCCACAAATTGAGCTGCTTTTCTCCCACTTTTCAAAGGAAGCAAGGATTAGAAGATCAGGTTTTCAGTCAGAAACCTGTTCACTAGTTTCATTTAACTTCCTGCAGAGGTAGAGGTGTCGGTCGCATGAAGTGTGGGGAAAGTGGATGACTTAAAGCAAGAGAAAGGAAGTCAACCATTGTCCACTGTAATTAGCGCCTCTGGCAGGTGACAGTCGGTGGCCATCTGGCCATTTAACACGTAACGGGCAACCAGGTTGGCTCTGGGTGTTTTAAACCGGCCCCAGCACATGGTGTGTCTGGAGTAGCCAGCAAGCTGGACTATGAGTTGTGTGATAGTTCGGTGAAGGACCTGAGAGGAGCAGCAACCTAGAAGTACTATAAACTTTGAGCCTGAGGGTGTTGAGGGGTGAAGAGAGGCTGTTGGTACAGGTAGACTTGGAGATGCAGGCGAGAGGAAGCGGTGGAGGTGGAGATAGCCGAGCGTAGCATTGCCTGGTTGGTTCCATCGTCTGCCTCGTGGCTTGTCCAGTGGGTTGATGACCCTCTTCAGGGAGGGTGGTTGAACGTTGGTGCGTTTATTTCCCTGCTAGTTTTCCGGTGTTTGAACTGGTGCCCTGGTAGCCCCTCGGTGACGGAGCCGCTAAAGAGCCTTAGCGTTGACCTGAAGGCCACAACCAGGTGACTCTGAAATAGCTGCTTTATTTCTGTGTTCGGGAAGGGGCACAGAGAAGAGGAGGAAGAGCAGCCAGCACAAAAACCAAACCAACCCAACTCTTCCCCATCATCCACCTGCCATCTAGTTATGTCTGCTCCAAGCGATGGAGCTGAATGGTTCCCATCTTGACAACCAATAGGCCGGCCTAGCAGCAGATGGCAGAGGCTACAAGGTCACTGTTCTGACTACAAGGTCAGAATTCTGTTCCTAAGCACTAAAGCAGTGTTATCCATATGTGGAAAATCAACGGTTCGCACGAGAATTCGGAAATTTTTTCGTGGAATGAACATCCAAAGGACCTTCCAAAAAAAATAATCTGACCATCTCAAAGTAACGGAGGAGAAAATGGACCTCCTTGCTCTGAGTAATACTTAATCCATATCATTTCAGCTGCCAGAAATTGTGCTGTTATTAAAAATCCCACACTAGTGATAAGAGAGCAACCAATTAACCTGGTCTGATATACTAGTAGAGCTTGACCTGCTTGAAATGAGCTGCTTGTTTTCGTATTTTGGGGGTTCTCAAAGGTTTGCACAAATATAATTCTACGAATCCGAGTAGTAAGTGGGATATGAACAACAAAATAATAAAATTTAAAAAAAATGAGTGCAATAGGAATTTGTTCTGTTTTGCCCCATATTGCAAATGCAGGGAAATATTAGTATTTTTCCACAGGTTACGAAGCAAAGATTTCAAATGTTTACTTTTTGTCGAGTGGGCGCTGCTTTCTGTGGGGAAATCAGCAGCAAAGATTCGTTGCCGTCAAGTACACTCGTGGCTATTTCAGGAGAAAGTGAAATACTTCCCTTGGAAAGCTGCTTGAAGTTGAACTTCTTAAAGCTTTCTGGAAGAGCAAGAGAGGCTTGAGGTAGTTTATTCTACTACTTGTTGTGCAGAGATGTTGAAAGAATTCGAGGTATTAAAGGAATTAATTCTTCAGGACAATCAATGTGGCATTTTGTGAACATGGCTTTGGGTTTGTTTGGTTTGGTTTTTTTGGGGGAACAAGTGTTTCAGGTCTCCGTTGTTGATCTCATTCCCAAATTCATCCTCCTCCTCCTCCTTTTGTCTAAAATGTGACTGTTGAAGAGACTTCCTTTTGAACTTTGGAGTCCCAACATGCACGGATTTTTTTCCTCATCCGCTCGTAATTTTGGCCCATCTTTTGACTTGTTCTAACAGTGAAGTGGCAAAATGATCCATTGACCCTGAGGGATGAACTCAAGCAGCAAATCACTGGTCACTTTGGACCACCACGGAATTTCCTTTCCGGTTGCGATACCAGTCACATTTTAAGACTTAGGGAACGCACCAGCTTTTTTTTTTATCATTATTTTTCCTTTCATAAGCAGGTTTAATGATACAATTAAAAGCAGTTCACAAGTTTTCATGGTTCAGGATAAAAAAAATAACCCTCCTGCCTAATCTAGTTTGGAATATAAACCATAAATGGTCCGGGTGACACGGTGTCATTGCTGGAAACTCATCTCCAGTGTTAACTACACCCTGTTAAATTACCTAGAATGCCAAAATAAGAAGGGAAATGTTATTTGAACACCTCAGATGAGTAGAAATAAGCCTGAAAGCCAAGTAGCTGGTTGAAAAAGTTGACCCACGTGGTGGTTGCTCGTTCTCTCCGCTCACTTCTGCATTAGTTTTTGAACGGTGACCGAGTTACTGTAGCGGAGCCAAAGAGGCTCTGAAAACTCAAGCTTGGAGAAGCACGTATCCATTTCTTTTTTTCATTTTTTTTTAGGGGTATTTTAAAAAAAAAACAACCTCAACCCAACAACAAATCCCCAAACCACAAAACCGGCTTCATCTGCCGGGCCGTTGTCATTGAGCAGCTCCCTTAGACACACGTAGAATCGTTTGGTGGCTTTTCTTGGTCAAGTTAGGATGGGATAAGTAGTCCTGATTGATAGAAAAACTTTTGATAATTGAAAGTAGTGCTTTATGGGTTTTTTTTTGCCTGAAATTCACACGTTCAAAGTCAAGTATCTAACGAGCGCGGGATTGTTTCTCTGATGACGTTCCCAACATCCTTCTGTGCTTTGCAAATTTGGTGAAATCTTTGTGCCAATGTTTGCTGCTGCTTCTCAGGGACACAGCAGGGCAGGAGAGATTCAACAGCATTACCTCAGCTTATTACAGAAGTGCCAAGGGAATTATTTTGGTGTATGATATCACCAAGAAGGAAACGTTTGACGATTTACCAAAATGGATGAAAATGATTGACAAGGTAGGCCATAAATATTTTCTTTTTCTGTATTTTATTAGGAAGCGATTTTTTTTTTCTCTCAAAGGTACTCTACAAGACTTTCACCATCCATAACAGAATTATTAAAACTGCAAACTAATTTTCCCTGGATTCTTTCAGCCAGGATTTAACATTCCTGCGCTTTTGTTGCAAAATGGTTGTCCATTCCTGCTTCCTTGACCTAGAATTGTCCCAGTTAGAAGCGGCGGTGGAATTCTGTAGCATTACTCATTTACATGTGCACCAGGGGGTAGGAAGATTTGATTTCCTGTCTCTGAAATAAGGGCATGATGTTTGTTCTCAGATAAACTAGAACAGCCGGTTCTCAAGTCTTGTCTTGAAAATGGAATTTAAACATTGGAAGCTGAAAATTTTTGAAATAGAATCTTCAGATAGTTTGGGTGGGAAGGGACCTTAAAGATCATCCAGTTCCAACCCCCCCACCATGGGCAGGGACACCTCCCACTAGAGCAGGTTGCTCAGAGCCCCATCCAACCTGCTCTTGAACACTTCCAGGGATGGAGCATCCACAGCTTCCCTGGGCAACCTGTACCAGTGTCTCACCTTCCTCACAGTGAAGAACTTCTTCCTAATTTCTAATCTATATAGCTCCTCTTCCAGTTAGAAGCCATTACCCCTCATCCCATCGCTACAAGCCCTTGTAAAGAGTCCTTTCCCAGCTTTCTTGTAGGCTCCCTTGAAGTCCTGCAAGGCCCCCAGAAGGTCTCCCTGGAGCCTTCTCTTCTCCAGGCTGCACAAGCCCAACTCTCCCAGCAGAGGGTTCCAGCCCTCTCATCATCTTCGTGACCTCTTCTGGCTCTGCTCCAGCAGGTCCATGTCCTTCATGTGTTGAGGGCTCCAGAGCTGGACACAACACTCCAGGTGGCATCTCACCAGAGCAGAATAGGGGGTGAGAAATCACCTCCCAAAATAACATTTTGGAAGGACGTTTACATCTAAAATGTGTAGGTGCCGTCCCTTATTTAGTAGAAGAGTTGCCCTTTTGTAAAAATTGTCTGTTTATTACAATGGTTTTACACTTGTGGGTGTAGCTAACTAAAGGTGGTTCCATTGCAGTATGCTTCAGAAGATGCAGAGCTTCTATTAGTTGGAAATAAACTGGACTGTGAAGTGGATCGAGAGATTACTCGACAGCAGGGAGAAAAGGTAAGAACAGCTGGAACCAAATTTTTAGGTCTTTGTAGAAGCCAAGCTGCTGTGGCATTGCTGCCGACGGCCCTCGTGAAGACGCTTAGACCTAAGGAATGGTGGTGGTCTGTCAAATTCCATGTGGTATTTACTTTTATAGTCCGTGCAGCTACGTGCGTTCCTGGAGCAGGATGTCTTTGGTGTAAAGAAAGAGTAAATTGCAAGTTGGTTTACACAACACTGCTCCTTTTTGGGCTCTCAAAGAGGATATAGCGAAGACTTGAAGCTCACACGGAGCTATCTCTACTCAGGGCATTTTTGCCATCTTCTTCCAGATGTTTTAAGACAGGCAACAGCTCTGCTTGGTTACGTAGCTCACCTTGGTTTGCCTGGTTCTTTGCTTCTTCTCCAATCCCAGAAGCAGTAAAGAACCTGACAAGAAAATCCGTTCGGTCTTTTGGAGTCGCGCCGTGGTTTTTTGGAGTCTTAGAGTCGCGGTGTCTTTTAGAGCCGATACGGTCACAGCCCCACGTTGCTCAGGACACGATCAGTATGGACATCCTCAAACATTTTCCTTCAGCTCCCCACCCTGCGTTTGGAAACGAAGCATTTTCTGTTAGCGAGTCAAGGCTCATTCTTAAATCTGCACTTGCCTTTCCTGCATTTTAATAGTAAGGTTGGGATTAACCCTTTAAAAAGTCCTTAGTTTTTGGCAACCTTCACGTCAGCTGAAGACTTGACTTTCTCGGATTTCAGTCTGGAAAAGCGGCCTGCACTTTCCTTTAAACCCATTTTAAGTGAAAATGAACTATACTTGGCAATATTTGCTGTGCCTTGGAGAGTTGGGATTATGAATTGAATTAAACTTCAGATTTAAGAAAAGTTTGTGGGAACTTTTTTATTTTTTTAAAGATTTAATGAGAAGTATGCGTTTGCTCTTCGTTGCTGGTTTTTGCCCCTCCTCACGTAGCTGTTTTATTTTCTCTCCCACCAGTTTGCACAGCAAATAACCGGGATGCGGTTCTGTGAAGCAAGTGCCAAGGATAATTTTAATGTGGATGAGATATTTCTAAAACTGGTCGATGACATTCTGAAAAAGGTAAAAACCCTCCGGCCGCACAAAATGGTCGGCGTCGAATGACCGCCGGGGACTCTTGAAACGAGCTCTTTGTGACTGCAGGTGACTGTTGACAGGTGAATTTTATTTTATTTTTTTTTTTTTCTTTTCTTCAAAGATGCCACTGGATGTTATAAGAAATGAGTTGTCCAACAGTATCCTGTCCCTGCAACCAGAGCCAGAAATCCCACCAGAATTGCCTCCTCCAAGGCCACACGTCCGTTGCTGTTGACTTGTTAACTCCGCACCGAGTGGGGGGAAAAAAAAAACAAAAAAAATTAGGAGCGGGAGGGTAAAAGAAAATATCTGTACTACTCTGCACTACAATCATTTGGCAGTTTCTTGTTGCACTTTGTTCTTCGAGTCAGAGCTACACACTAACTTTGTAAATATGCAAATCTGCAATCCTGGGTAGGATTCAGCTATAACAGTGGATTTATTACCCCTCTCCCCGCTCCCAGCGATGTTTCCTTCATTGCCCCAGTGTTATAAATACTGTACAGTGGGTGGGGGGGGGGTTACACTTCCAGCTGAGGAAGAGGAGGAGGAGGAGGAGAAATCTATACCTATTCTTGACATAAATGTTGTAATAGTTCTTTGTTCTTATAAACAGGCAGGCAGAAGCTCTTCTGGTATGAAGATAAGTATATGGTGCTTTGCTAACTATTTTAAAGACAAATTTTTTAAGAAAAAAACAAACAAACAACAGAGGACTTTATGTACAAAGCTTTCCATCATCAGCATTCTGTTTCTTTTTCGTGTAGGGAAAAGCCTTTTGGGGGCTGTAGCATCCTCTGCTGACTGGATTGATTGAAAAGCTAAGTTGAGAGGGGTTTTTTTGGCAGTCTTTTTATTTATTTCTTTCGTTTCTGGCCGCGCCCTTTCTTTGTGCACCCAGACATCACAACTGGGGCAGCTCTGGAGATAACCTGTAGCATTTTTTCCACCCGAGCGTAAACTCAGTTGCAAGAATCATTTAAGTTTCAATAAAAGAATGAAGATATAGTTGAGCTTTATAAAGAAGGTATAAAAAGCAATGCTGCTGTCCTAGACAAATTCTTCTATAAAAAAAAAAAACAAAAACCCAAAATAAATTTAAGATGATGCATTTTCCTGTGTTAAGGAATCTGTTTATTTGTCTGGACATCGATAAGGTTGAGGGGAAGGGAATTGAAGGTAAACTTGTTTTCTTTTCCTCATGAGGACAATTATTCCCATCAAGCAAATCCTCTTGTTAGGTTTTTGTCTGATAATGAATTTGTGAATTCTCTCTTCGGTAATTCTCTTCTTTTTTTTTTTATTTTTNTCAAGCAAATCCTCTTGTTAGGTTTTTGTCTGATAATGAATTTGTGAATTCTCTCTTCGGTAATTCTCTTCTTTTTTTTTTTTATTTTATTTTTTTCTTCCGATGCACTGTTTAGTTTAGCTGTGGTAAAATCAATAGTTACATATTTGAATAACTTGGTGTGTCCTGAATGTCGTGGTATTGAAAAGCATTGTGCTCTTTCTAAACTAATGAAGTGCAAATAAAATTTTGTATTTATGACTTGACAGTGGAACCTCACCTGTTCTTAGAGTGGCAAAAGGAGGATGGGGAAGAGGATTCCGGAACAACGCTCCTTGTAATTGTCTTACAATTTCATTTTCAGCGGGACAGATTCCTGTAGGTGTAGCGAGGAGAGCGGCAGACGTTAGTTGGTCGGCTCCGTCGGGAGAGCGGCCGATGAGCGAGCCCGCCCGGTCGTTCCCAACGGCACGAGACCGCTGGGCACGCTGGCTTTAAGCAAGCGGTCGCCAAACTGTTCCTTACACTGGCAACACGAGTATGAACCAGACTTTTTCACACTACAGCTTCTCTACTTCTCATTCTCTGGTGCTGGAAATCCCAGTTTGGCGCTCTGGCCGCTCTCCTCACCGCGACACTGACACTCACCAGTAAGTTAGACCACTGACTTCAACAGCTTCTCTCTCTTTTCTGGACACGATAAAAAAAAAAAGACACAACAAACTGTTAACATTAAAACCGACCAAGATCACAGAAAAGAGCCCTCATTTCCTTGGGTAAGCTCTGACTACAACACGGTGCGGGTCTTTAGCACACCTGGATTTACAACTGACAGCGGAAGGAAGCGGGGTTGATCTTTGTGCTTCTGTCTTCTGCCACCTTGTGCCTAAAGGGTTTGCTTTTTTTTTTTCACCCAGTAAACTTAAGAGTTTACTATCGTGTTGATGAGAGAAAAATCACATTTCTAAAGCACTTGTGGGGTTGCTGATGGTACCGTGGGCAAGAGCCAGGAAAGGAAAGTGATGGGAAATGAGTTTTAACTTGACAACCATTTTATTTTAGCCGATTTGGTTGTTTTTTTTTTTTATTTGTACTTAGAAACTTGTGATGATTTTTCTTTTCCCTGCAGTTTTGGAATTTAATAAAAATGAAGAAATTTGACTTAGATCAACTTTCTTTTTGTAATTCTGTGCTGTTTGTCTATAGGTAGGTTGGGATCTCAGTGTCTTGTGCCAAAAATTAAGTATTACTGCGTTTGAGTAAGTCCTGTTCATGTATTTGATGATTCTTTGGAAATCATGTAAAGTTCAGGAAACCCGTTGGCTTTGCATCCATTATATGATGCCGCCGAGGAGGGTTTTGTCTCCAAATTCTCTCCCTGCAACTTTTAGGAGTCAAAAAAATGTTCGTTTACATCCTTGCTCTGCCTGGCAGGCATTTGCAAGGGGATGGGGAAGGAAAAAAAAAAAAGAAGTTATTCTTACTGCTCCGTTGCTCCATGTGGAAGTTGAGTGGTCAACCCAACCCTTGTGGTCATCTAACGATGGGTTGTTTGAATGCTCTGCGCAACCACGGGGAGATGGGAGGGTAAAGAGAAAGGAAGATGAGCTTTAAGCCTGTTAAGCAGATCCCTGCTCTTCGGGAGCCCTGCTTAAGAGTAGCCCATTCCCACTCTTCAGGGGGTTTGTGGGGGTTGTTTCCTTCTAATTCCGAGCCCAACCTGCTTCACCACTAAGCTCATCAGATGCTGCCGAGGTCTTCTAGTCCCTGGCAGTTTCTTCATGCTGAAGAAAGTAGCCAGGGATGTCTTCTGAGAAGGAAGCAGAAGGCACGGGAGGGTCAGAAATAGGGTTGTAACATCTGCTCCAAAATTGCGGTGGGTTTCTTGACTTCCGTGAAGTAACGGTGGATAGATCGTGGCCGTGGAACGGTGGTTTGCGACTGATGTCAGCGTGGTTAGGATTTAATCCAGTAAATTCCTGAAATCCAACAATTTTGGTGCTATGTCCGGTTAGCCCTGCCTTTTCCTTTGTTCTCCTGTGTGACGAGCAATAGGAGAAGAAACAGCCTCAAGTTCTCCCCAGGTAGCATCCTAGTAGGTATGGCCATCTTGAACGTGAACTATCAATACGTCCACGCTAAACAACAAAAGGCCCAAGTGCCAGAGTTTGTTTTAGGCTGAAACAAGAAGTTTTGAGTAACTGTGAGGTTTGGTGGCACAGCTTTGGATTTCCTGCCAGGGGAAGGTTGTCCATTAGGGGTCACTGAAGCTCCACCAGCGCGGGAGCCTGTTCCTTCTCTTCTTAACTGCCGCTTCCTACCCGGTAAACATCTCCTTTGTCCAAACCCCTGCTTTTTCCAAAGCAGGAACTGGAAGGATGGTGGTGAGTTCCTGTGGGCACTGAAAACGAAGCCAAAGAAATTCTCAAGTGTGTTGGGTTGATGCAAGGAGGGGAGATACCAAAGGGTTAAAAATGGACGCTTTTGTGCGCAAAGTTGTGTTTGCTGAAGTATTTTCCTCTGGCAGAAAGGGCATTTTTAGCTCGTTTCCAGTTACCTGTGAGAGATGCAATTTGTTTAGTTGTGCTTCTTGTGGATCCCCTTCGATAATTTATTCCAAAATAATTAAGTATCCAGATGGACCTTCTTCATTTCCTAATAAATGATGCAAAATGTTTAAAAAAAAAACCAACAAAACCCTCAGTGTGATTTATTACTTGTGATTCTATCAGGACTGGTAATACCTTTTTTTAATTCTTAGAATTGCCCCTAAAATCTGTTCATTGTAATAACTTGATTTAGGATGAAATTATTTTTCCTTCCAGCTCTGTCCAAAATACACATAAATTATCGCCGACGAAGGGTGTTTTCCTCAAAATGGTAAATATCACTCTTTTTTTCTTTGATTCTATGTATTTCAGAGATCAAATTCTATACCTTATTCTTCCAGGATGCTGTTTGAGCAGAGAAGATTCCAGAGTTGATGCTATTAAAACAAAATTTGGTATCAGTCTGGGTCAATCCCAGCCCTTGCAAAAGAAGCCAGCTTTTTGTAGATCCTAATAATTATGAAACCTTTAGGTTTTATTTTATTTATCATTTCTATTATTTATCATGTAAAATTTTGATTTCCTAAAGCTGATTTTGGTCTCACAGGAGGAATCCTGTTTGGATTTGGCTCGGATTTTTGTCGCGATGGAGGAATTCAGATTTTTTTCGAGCGGAAAATTTTTGTATTTTCTTTTAACGTGAGGTAGCACCCTGGGCTGCATCCTCAGCAGCGTGGGCAGCAAGGGAAGGGGGGGGATATTGTGCCCCTGGACATATTTTCCCATTTTTGGACATCTTTTTTTCATTTTTGGACATCTTTTTTGGTTTTTCAAGAAGACGGGCGCTGCGTTCTAACGCCGTGCTTTCCAGCGTAGGTTTGCGCAATAGAATCACAACTTGGTTCTCATTGAGTCGGTAATTTATCCTGACAATAAATTCTTTGATCCCACAGCATCTTAGTATCTCTAAGAGCCTTCGATAAGGGATGTGGTTGACCAGCTTTTATAAATCCAGGTAAATTAGATCAAGTGGATCTCCCTTTTCATCCAGCCAGCGCTGGCTGGATGTCTCCAAATACTCTTAGATCCTCAGTATCATTTTTCTACATGTCTTTTATTCTTTGATTCCAGCATCCACCAGCTACCCCGTATCGATGCCAGTTTGATGTCCCTTGGAGCACCTTCTCCGGTGGAACGTGCACGGGAGGACAGGGAACGGGTGGGTTTGGCACTAGACGTCGATAGTCACCGCTCTAAGGTTCCAGGCAGGCTCCACCATTTCTGTTGGCTTTTAAAAGCGGTTTCAAAAGCAGGGGAAATCTTCACGTTGACGTATTTAAAAGTTTCAAATCTGGTTGCGTTTCACTTGCACCACTGGTGGCGGTCTGGGTGTGAACCTGTACCAAAATAACTCCCCTTTGCAGGTGCTCGTGGACTCCTCAGCCAAACGAGGATGACTTGGAGAGCAGTGTAGGGGAAAGGGATCTGGGAGTCCTGGGGGACAGCAGGATGACCAGGAGCCAGCACTGTGTCCTTGTGGCCAGGAAGGCCAATGGCATCCTGGGGTGCATTAGGAGGGGGGTGGTTAGTAGGGCAAGAGAGGTTCTCCTCCCCCTCTACTCTGCCTTGGTGAGGCCGCATCTGGAATATTGTGTCCAGTTCTGGGCCCCTCAGTTCAAGAAGGATAGGGAACTGCTAGAGAGAGTCCAGCACAGAGCCACCAAGATGATTAAGGGAGTGGAGCATCTCCCTTATGCGGAAAGGCTGAGGGAGCTGGGGCTCTTTAGCTTGGAGAAGAGGAGATTGAGGGGAGACCTCATGAATGTTTATAAATATGTTAAGGGCGAATGTCACGAGGATGGAGCCAGGCTCTTCTCAGTGATGCCCAATGACAGGACAAGGGGTAATGGGTACAAGCTGGAACACAGGAGGTTCCGCTTAAACTCTAGAAGGAACTTCTTTACAGTGAGGGTGACAGAGCACTGGAACAGGCTGCCCAGGGAGGTTGTGGAGTCTCCTTCTCTGGAGACATTCAAGACCTGCCTGGGCACCTTTCTGTGTGATGTCATTTAGGTTCCTGCTCTGGCAGAGGGATTGGACTTGATGATCCTTCGAGGTCCCTTCCAATCCCTAACATTCTGTGATGCTGTGTGACTCCCAAGTGGCAACAAAATGAAGCTTGACTGAAGCCAGGTCGTTCTTCTCAAAGACTTGGGGACGTACTTTAGACGCAAAGGATTGGTGCTGGGGATCCACATGGGCATTGCTAGGGAAGGGGTTGCTTTGGGCTTGCCTTAGTCTGCCCATCGCGGTCGGAATTTGTTACCTGTCCTCCTGAAGAGCGTCTTCTGGTTTAGGCTCCTCTAGAAGAAATTTGCTCCATTTTCTCCAACATGATTCTGCCACATGAACCCCAGCCCAGTCAGAAGGAAGGATCCTCATCTGAATGAAAATAGGAACATAAGTGGGGCTTGTGCAGGATCAGAACCGTGGTGATTAAAGCTCTAAGTGGCATTTTTTTAACTTACTGGAGCATCTTTCAGTAGCAAAGTTAGGAAGAAATTGGGATTGGAACTGGGAAACTAAACAAGTCGGGGGGGGAATATGAGGTTGCATGAGGAATGTTCTCAACCAACCAGTGAGATGTTTCTGCAAAGGCCGTGGTCAGATGTCAGTTGTTAAGAGAACAGGGTCACACAATCCCAGCGTGATGGGGGTTGGAAGGGCCCTCTGGAGCTCATCTGGTGCCACCCCCCTGCTCCAGCAGGGTCACCCAGAGCAGGGGGCCCAGGATCACAACCAGGTGGGTCATCAAGGTGAAAAATGCGAAAGCTTTGTCCACAAGCCTGGAAGAGTGGAAACCACCGGTTGAATGAGAGGGAAAACTGGAAGGTAACAGCGTTGAAAGGCAAGTGCACTTGAAAGTGAAGCTCGTTCTGCTGTTCTGGTCTTTGCAGGCTGCCCTTCCTCGGGGCAATTCCTGACTGTCCACAGGGCAGTCATTATGGATTCAGGAAGCTCAGGTTAATAAGGAAGTGGAGTTTTATGTCTTGCTGGGTTGTAAGATTCGGCTGGGTAAAACGTGTGCGGGTGGGATAGATTTAAATGGGGGCAGTTGTGCTTGGCCGTGCCCAGCTCCTAGATATAGTGCTGGTGTCTGCTGAAATGGGAAGTGTTCTTGATATTGGAACCAAAAGGAGGATGGAAAAGAGCTCTCCTGACCAGTTCAACGTCTCTTTTCCCAGTAAATGGACACAGCGTGCGGTTGGGGCAGTGAGAAAAAAAAAGAGAATTTCAGGTTTTCTGCAATAAAAGCAACTTCTGCGGCGCATTGCAATGATCAAGAGGTGTCAGGGCTGATGAATTAAATCAGCCATCCAGTGCCAATCAACCACCAGCTAGAAACTGAATCCCAAATGAATTGAAGTGGGGCTTTTTTGGTTTTCAACAACTTTTGGTGAGTCGGTGGTTCCAGGGAAAGTCTGGTTTGTCCCAGCTCTGCCATGAGAAGAGGAAGAGGAGGAGATTGGGCTGATGTCACGGCCTTCTGAGAGCCATCTGCCCCTTAAAGCGCTGACGTTCGCGTCTTCACGTACGGTGAGAGGTGAGAGCAACTGAAAGGAATAGGAGGAGGAATGCAAAGGTGAGTAGGGATGTGGGACTATCAGACCTCACCTCTCAAATGTTGGGCACCGAGGAGTAATTCAGCTGAGAGACCTGCCCTGTGTCTCTTGGGGTGTTCCATGCCCTATGCTTTCTGTCATTCTTGATGTCCTCTCAGTCTCCTGTGAGGGGCTTCAGCGAAGGCTGACCACAGGGAGCTGCACCTGCTTCCTTCCTCCTCTGGCACATCTGGTCAGCCTCATCTTTGATCTTCCTAAGAGCTCTTCCTTGGAGGATGTGTCTCAGCCATGGCTAACGCCCTGTCCGCTCTCCTTCGTGTGTGACCCATTGTGTCCCCTTCTTCCTTGGGACCTGTCAGAAAAATGGGGACAAGCTTTTTATCAGGACCTGTTGGGACAAGATAAGGGGTGATGGATTTAAATTTAAAAAGGGAAGATTTAGACTGGAGAGAAGTAAGTAAATTTTGATGCTGAGGGTGGTGAGAGCCTGGCCCAGGTTGCCCCCAGAGGTGGTGGCTGCCCCATCCCTGGCCCCATTGCAGGGGAGGTTGGATGGGGCTCTGAGCAACCTGCTCTAGTTGCAGATGTCCCTGCTCCCTGCAGGGGGGTGGCACCAGATGACCTGGAAAGGTCCCTTCCCATCCAAACCAGTCCCTGATTCTATGATTTTTTTTATTTATTTTTTTTTTTTCGCATTAACTCCGTCCAAGGCTGTGTTAGCGAGACCTCAGAAGCTCAGTAACCACTTCTCTGAGATTTGACAGCTCAGTGCCCTTGGCCACTGACTTTAGGCAAAAGAATTAGAGGTGGGTTTGAGGAGAAAACATGAGAATAGATGGGAGTATAGCACGAGTAGGTTGCATTTAGATGAGAGAGTGGAATTGGGGGGGGGGGAACAAAGGAAGAAAACACCAAACTAATCAAGCAAATACTAGTGAGGTACTGGAAGAAGAAATTGTGCTTGTTAATATGAAACCTGCATTGTCAACTTGTCAGAATTAGCAGAGGTGATGCCTACCCTGTCTGCACTAGCTGAGCTCCTGGTGTGCCCAGATGAACCATCCAAGCAGCCTCTTGCCAGTCAGGTTGGCTGATCCTCATCCCAGCTGCGCACCAGTGCTCTCCAGGACTCAGATCCCCGGAGCGGTCGCGTGAAAGTCTCGTGCACGTTTCATACCTACAGGTCGGGACTGGCAGGAGCCTCCAGAGCACGTTGTGGTGGGAGCAGAATTAGAAGGAATGGAGAAGAAGGAAGGAAGAAAGAAGCAGATAGATGGAAGTGGAAGAGAGAAACTGAAACCACTTTGATAAAAGCACGGTCTAGATCTTGCCAACAATTTTGTTGGCAAGAGTGGAAGCATCTTTCAACTAGAATCCACAGGGGTGTGCTTTGGTTGTTCCCAACATATATCTGTAGGGCTACTGGAAACCAGCCCTCTGCTTTCGTGGGAACTGTGCCAGTCACGGCAGCAAAGCCTCTTCTTCTGGCGTGGCAATATTTGTTGGCATCCCGTGAAACGCAGGAGACAACAGAACCCAAAGGAAGACGGATTAATGTAAGTTAAGTTTTTTCTGCATTGAATAAACCTTCTTAAGGTCTTTCCATGATAGATTCATAGAATGGGTTGGGTCGGAAGGGACCTTTAATGGTCGTCTAGTCCAGTCCCCTTGTTTATTCCTCCTCTGTGGCCACAGAAGGCACCCAAGCTTATGTCAAAGAGATTAAAAATACTGCTGGCCATCAGAAGGGCAGTGTCTTTGAACGTTCATCTCTGGCAGAGCCACAATTAAGGAATTCCTCACATTCTGAATTAGTTATATTTTATGGGAATGCAACACAAGAAAGGTATCTCTTGGCCTTTCTTTGCCTTCACATCCTTTTTTTTAAATTTCCACAGATCATTGCCAATGTTCCACAGCTCTTCTCTTAGCCTACGGTCAGGTGAGGGTGCTCTTTTCTAATGCCTGGTAGGTTTTTTCCTACTATTACAAATATTTCCATTACTGAGATGGGTTTTTTTAAGGAAAAGGCTACACCAGCGCTTGCAGCCGTGTTCAAAACCTCGTACAGCCAAAGACTGTCGGGAGCAAATGCTACGCACCCAAAATTCACTTCCAAACAGTGTTGGGGCTGCATTTTAATAGCTCATTTTAGCTCCTAGGCCTCCCCATGAAAATCAGAACTCTTGATGTCGCAGGATTAGTCAATGGCACAACCCAGACAGAAGAAGAGGGATTTTTCTCCCGCTGAAACTGTGAGAGGAGATCTGGGTTCACATCCTTACTCTCCATATATCTGCTGTTCCTGGCCAAAGCAGAATTGCTTAGGATTCTGATCCGTTACATAACTCTAATACAGCTTCTGGTTTTCTCATTACAGACCCAAAATTCGGATCTGAGGTTTCGGTGTCTCCATAGCTCTTTCCCAGGCTCTATGTGATTCTATCAGCTCATGGCTCCAGTCCTGAAGAGCGTGTAATTTCATCCTCGTATTTCAAAAGGTTAATCTCTTCTCATTACCAATAAGGGGCCACATCACATGAGGAATAAAAATAGTAATTTACATCTGAATTTCCTACCCATGCGAGCAGTGGAAAAATGAAGAGGAGTGGGAAGGAGTCATCACATCATCTACTTAACTCCTAGATGCTTAAATTAGGTTCCTCCACCAAGTGGAGTCAGGAGGTGTCATCTCTTTCACTGTCAGGAAAGCCAAGAGAGATTAAGCTCCTAAATTATTTATCAAAATATTTGATTGTGTTTGGTTACGTATCAAATACCTTAAAAAGGTGCTGCGAATATCTCACCTTCTTCCCAGCCTCACAACTTCTTAAGCCGCTAACTTCCCGATCTTGGCTGACCTTCCAGAAGGACACCAGCACATCTTCCCTTGGGCTCTAGACCGACAGGAAACAACGAAGAAGCTCGAAGAAAGCTGAGAAGGGATATTTTTCAGAACAAAATACATCTAGAGCTGAAGAGGAGGGGCCGGAGACGTGAGTCACAGCCACAACAGTAAGTGCTGTGTTTGCGGCACGGGTTGGGGGTGAGGTGGCCACTGGGTGAATGACAGATGCTCTCTATTAGCTCCTCTCCCTTTCCAAAGGGGAAGAGAAAGGAAATAAGGGAGTGAGACATCAATTAGAAAAGGAAACTAGAACAACTTTAGTGAAAATAATATATACAAATACATGCAAAACCAATACTGGACCTGACTGTCCTGACGGCAATTCTGTCAGCGTCACCACTGCTGCTGTGGAGCAGGCACTGGGGAAGTCCCACACTGGACTCAGCAGCAGATGGGAACCAAATTCAGGAGCTGGATTCTGGATCTCGATTCAGGAAGACACAGATCGGGATTGAAGGCAGAATGGGCAGAGTCCTTCTCGGACACTGACCATTGAAGAAGAGGCTCGACCCTCATGATTCCTCAACTTTACGCTGAATATAACATTTATGGGATGGAATCCCTTGTTGGTCAGTTCAGGGTCCCCTGTCCTGGCTGCTCCTCCCCACAGGTGCCACCTCTGACTCCCTGCGGCCCAACATGGGGCATAGGATTGAGCAGTGACCTTGGGCTGCACAGGAGCCAGTCTGAGCAAGAGCCTTTCTGCTCCCCCCAACCCTTGGCAGTGACTCTGACCACGGAGTGTTGTCACTGCCGGGAGCAGAGACTGGCTGGGAAAATGTGCCCTGAGCTTCAGACAGAGCAGGGGCTGAGAAGAGACTGAGCTGGAAAGGAAAAATCACTGCACAGAATTAGTGCTGTTCTAACTCAAACCAGGACAATTTGGAGCAAAGCTCTCAACCCACATGAACTGCGAGACCTTAATGAGCAGAACGGGCCATGCACTTCAATACTTGACCTGAAATACTGAGGAAGGTCATGTTTTGAAGATCTAATGGAGACAATCTAATCACGATGGGTGTAATGAGCTATTTCTAGGAGGCAAAGGTGTGAGCCACGTAGGCAGGAGCTGTCACGGGAAGAGCCACCAAGCCCCGGCAAGCAGATGCCCGGCGTTCCTCGTGGGGCTGCGAAGGCCCCGCTTCTGCAACGACCTCCCCGCCACTGGCTTCAACAGCCCAAAGGTTGCAGCAACCTTTAATCTGAATCAAGCTAGATGAAAGGTGCTGCAGGTAACCCCCCAGCCACGCCGTAATCGCAACTCTGATTACAGTGCAGGTATCTCCAAAAAACCAGAAGATCTTGAGGACTGAGGTCAGGATGTGATTATGAGAATTACAGGCTTTCCTAAAAGCGCTGAGGGAAACGAAACGAACTGGAACAAACCGACTGAAAACCCCATTGATTCTTCTATTTTAATCCTGACGACCGGCTACGTTCAAACGATCTGCCGGGGGCCACCGCGACCAAAGCCACACGAAAGGAACCGCCACGTGGATCGGCAGCAGACATCAAAAACCTCCCCGGAGGCGAGAAGAGGTAAGGAATGTACAACTGGCCTCGTCGCTTCTTTGGCAAATGACGAGCTCTCCAAAACCCTCATTAAGTTTCTGCCTTTAAAATGGCATTTCCATTAGGTTTAAAAGTAGTGACGAGATTTCAGCGCTTGGTGACACTCCCAGTTGGACTAAATTAGAGCGTAGAGAAGGATTAGAAGTCGCTGCTGTTGGTTTCACATAGTCATGGGCTCTCCTTCGCTTCTTGCACCAGGACGCCGTTTCCCGCCGGCACCCTCCCGGGCAGCAGCCACATCCCACAGAAGCAAATCACCCTCTTGATGGTCAGAGTAAGTTTTCTGTCACTTTTGGCTTCACGTAACCTTTGGAGTGCTCCGTTGAGGTTTACTCAGGGGTCTACATCTCACGTCTTTGCTCACACACTTGGCCTCGTGGAAGGTGGAACGATTTTGCCTTTAGGAGTGTTTCTGATGAGTTGAACTTCAGTGGCTGTGATGAAAATCCTCTCGATTTGTGCTGCCATGAGCTAACCCAAGCTCAGGGGACCCGTGTGTGTGGGTTACAGACGGCTTCATGGTGTGTGGGCAACGTTGTCCTCTGACTCAGAAATATTTTTATCTTAGGGAAAAAATAATTTACCCCTCCACACACCAAGATCTTGTCTTTCTCCATTCGTGGCATCATCTCTTTAATGTTGCTCTACATTTGTCTTAAAACTATTTATTCACAGAATGCTGGGGGTTGGAAGGGCCCTCTGGAGCTCATCTGGTGCCACCCCCCTGCTCCAGCTGGGTCACCCAGAGCAGGGGGCCCAGCAGCGCAGGGTCCAGGCACCTTTGGAATCTCTCCAGAGAAGGAGACTCCCCAAGCTCTCTGGGCAGCCTGGGCCAGGCTCCAACCCCCTCCCACCAAACAAGTTGCTCCTCCCGCTCCCGGGGAACCTCCTGGGTTGCAGTTGGTGCCCGGTGCCCCTTGTCCTGGTGCTGGGCACCACTGAGCAGAGTCTGGCCCCAGCCTCTTGCCCCCCAGGGGCCCTTGAGCTCTTGCTCAGCCTTGCTCAGCTGCCCTCTGGGGCTGCTCTTCTGCAGCTGAACAGCCCCAGGGCTCTCAGCCTTTCCTGGCCACACAGATGCTCCAGGCCCCTCGGCAGCTTCCCGGCCTCCCCTGGACTCTCTCCAGTAGTTCCCTGTCTCTCTTGAACTGGGGAGCCCAGAACTGGACCCAATACTCCAGAAGTGGCCTCACTGGGGCAGAGTAGAGGGAGAGAACTTTCCTCACCCTGCTGCCCACACTCTTCTTAGTGCACACCTTCTTGGCCACAAGGACCCATTGCTTGCTCATGGTGAACTTCTTGTCCCCTAGTGCTCCCAGATCCTTCTCCATGGATCTGCTACCCAGCAGGTCCCCCTTCCCCTGTCCTGGTGCAGGGGGTTATTCCTCCCCAGGTGCAAGACTCTTGCCTTTGAATTTATTGGATGAAGGGCCAAAAAAAAGACTATTGGTTGTTTTCACTGGAATCAGTGGATGGTGTGTTTTACCTCTGCACAGTAGTTGGGCATGTCTGTGATTGAATAGTGCCTCCATCAACAGCAGTTGATGTGAAGGCAACAAAACCATAGCTCTGTGCGGCGTTTCTGGCGTAGTTTCAGCTCTTCCGCAGAACTTTAAATCGTGACCATATATTCCAGTTAGCTTGGGCTCCAGGCTATAAAAGCTCAATGGGAGTAATGAAGAGGAAAGCAATCTGATTAGCTGGTGGAGCTGACTAAAAAGCACCTTCATTCCAAAGGAGCTTGGAAAAGGAGTAAAACTCTACAAAATGGATTAAAGGCCTAAGAACGATAATGGTATCAAACAGCATAACGGTGAAAAAAAGGCTGAGTTCAGCTGAAAATGAATATTTAATAGATGGCACCGTGGTGTCCACGGCTTTATGTTCTTCTCTTTTAATGATCTTTCCCACAGCTTGAGATCCTTTGTCTTGTCCCCTTCCAACTGACATCAGCTGGAAGAGAGGGAGATGAAAACAAGGGTGATTTCCCCACGGTCGTCGCTTGGCACTATTTCTGCTTTGCTCAGCCGCAAGCTGAGAGTTGAAAGGCTGAAGTCCTGTCGCTCAGAGCTCTTCTTCCCTCCACCCCTTCTCTACCAGGGTTAACCGCTCGGCCAGTCACCAAGGAAACGCGTGGCTCCTTTGCCCAGCTCCCTGTCACCCCGTAGCCTCATATTGAGAACGTCACCGTAATCTCGTTAGGAGGTTGAATTTGCCGTTGAAGCTTGAATTCCCCTAGCAGGAGGGGAGTGGACTAATGCAATTAAGCAAATTAGTGTCTTGAGCCATTGCATGATATCTGTCTAACACCATGAGCGGAGACGAGGGAGGATTTTTGCCTCTCTGAAAAAAAAAAAAAGAGACCAACGAACCCACATATCCCAGTCCTCTCCCCAGGGTATGTCCAGGGAAACACTGTAGTCCTCTCTCAGCTATAAAAGTCTTAACAACTGGGAAGATAATTGTTCCCATCATCAGAAACCTGAATTGCTTCCCTTTCTTTTCCCCAATACTTCCATCCCAGTGGTTTTGAATATATTTTAGCCATGTAACATTTACGCTACAGAAGGCAAAGGACCTAAAACCAGAACATTTTGTGTTGCTCCTCTCTGGCGGTATGGGACGGTGGTTACCAGATCAGAACAAAACTCCTCCTGGTTTCAAATCTATTATGATGTGAAGCGTTTTTCAAGAGCTACGAAAAACTATTTTCAAATTTTCTAGAGAGAGTTCCAGCCTGTTCCAGTAATTCACTAGAAATGCAGATTATTACATGCCTAAGGCGGAGCTTTTCTGTCTTTTGTTGCAGAGTTTCGAGGCTAATCCAGCTCCCTCCTCCCTCCCTCCCCCTGCCAAGTAAACAAAGCCGCAAGAGCGAACTGTAGTGAGAATCAAGAACCATAAATCTTTGAATAATATCCTGGCACGGGAGTTTCTAAGGCAGTGGATTTTCTCTGGGAGCCAGGGGGAAGGAGGGAGGGCAGCAACGGTCCCCTCCTGCAGACAACGCTGCTGTCTCCATCCCAACATTTCTTCCTGGGGAAGCAGAAGGTGGAAGGACATAGTGAGGACCCAGAAGCCTCTTGCTCCTATCGGTGACCGCGGAGGTTACGCCGCCGGCCGCTTTGCCGGCTGCAGCGGCGAACAAGAAAGGCAGGAACAACAAGTGTGTTGGAGTAGGTGGTGGTGTGCTCCCGGTCGGCTTCACCCGAATAAATCCCCGTCCGTCACCGAGCGCTACACTCGGAAGGAGTGAGAAGATGGGTTACTACTAAATAAGGGCATTGCTTATACACTCTGCTTTAAATAATCCACCGTCCCCAGCCTAAGCTGCTTAGAAAATAGATATACATGATGTAGGCAGCACACATGGGCCCAAAGGAGAGCGTAAACTTTGCATTTCTGCCCGAAAACGACAGTCCCTTCGTGCCAGAGTCGGTGCCGAGAGTCTCTGTCACCAATGTGAAAATAGACTCTGCGATTATTTGGAAAGCGTCACGAAAACCGCAGAGTCCAGTGGTCGCAAACTCCCGAAAGGTCAGAGCTGAGCTGGTACCGAAGAGAAAGCGAAATGCGCTGAAACGGAAAATGCAGGGCAAACAAAACGAGCGCAGCGTTCTGAGGACAACAGCCATCCAGTTCGGATTAAAGTATTTTAGTATTTCTGGTCCTGGATCAGATAAGAACCGAAAAAAAAAAAATATAATATTTTCAAATCTCTTTTTCCCCCTCTTGAAACCATTAGAAGATAGAACCAGGGGGATGAATGATTTCCCGATGTGAGTTCTTACATAACATCGCCGCCCAGCAGTCGTGTTTCACCTCCTTGGGTTTTCCCTCTTATTGCGTTGGGATTTGAAATGTAGCCTTAATCCTGCGGATCCTGCTTTGAAAAGCTTAGATCTGGAATGTGGTGTACGGTATTTTTTTAAAAGGTTTCGCTCCGTAGCGTGTGGTGGCCTCGAGGGAACGATATAGATTTAGATTCTTAACCTTTTACTGGATTATTTTGCGTGGAGAATATTCTTCATTTAATACAATGCGAGTTTCAAATATAGAATCGTAGAGTTGGTTTGGTTGGAAGAGCTCTTGAAGATCGAGTCCAACCGTTGCCCCATCCTTGCCAGGGCACCACTGAGCCCTGTCCCTCAGCACCACATCTCCACGCCTTGGAAACCCCTCCAGGGATCAGGGGGACTCCAGCCCTGCCCTGGGCAGCCTGGGACACGCCTGGACAACCCTTTCCATGAAGAAGTTGTTCCTCAGGTCCCTCCTAAACTTCCCCGGGGGCAACTTGAGGGCATTTTTGTCTCATGCTACCAATGCAGCTCAACCCTTTTGGGGAATAAATTGTTCTTAATATCCAACCTAAACCTCCCCCCTGGCGCAACTTGAGGCTGTTTTTTCCATTCCATATTTACTCCTGTAATTTTTCTAAAGTTCGTTTTATATTTGTTAGCTTATTTTTCCTTATTGCTGCTGAGCTCTGGTGCAAAGTACAGGTTTAAGCTTAAGTTTCTTAAATCCTGTAGAGTTCCTTCTCGGATCAGCCTTTCTCCACCTGTTTTGTACGTGTGCCATGTCTTCCCATGACGTTTTCTACTCCATCCTACATTTCTCTTTCACTTCCCTTCATTTAGGTAATTCAAAACTTTTAGAAATCTCTATCATATTTAATTAATGCCTAAATGAAGGATACTCCGGGGTTAAAAGCAGAGAAATCAGTTGGCACCGCTGTTTTCAGATCCCACCAACCCAGAATCAGGAATCAGGAGGTATATTTTGAGCTCCCATCTAATGAAATAGCCAGAAGTAGCCGTAAAGAATTTATGACTAGAGAATTATTCAGAGAAATTACATTGGAAATACCAGAAACAAGTCATGAATTTTGGAAAACCGTAAATGGATCTTTAGCATTTTACAAACATGTACAAAAGCTAAATAAGCTGAATGCATTTTAGAAAGAATTATTCACTCATCCCTACTTCCCAGACTTGCTTGGGTCTGAATTTAATTTACCATAAAATTGTCCATGGCCTAATTTCATTAAGGTTTTCCTAGAATCTGTCACAGTCTTGAGCCACCAGAATAAAGTTTTTGCTATCAGCAAATCTGGTAACTGAGGACATTCACTTCCTCTTCTAAATTGCAAAGAAAAAGCTTGAAAATGCCGATTGTATTGTGGTATTTCTTGATAAATTCAACAATCAACAGCTTTCCCTTTTCGCCCCTTATACAAGATGAATTATCAACAACCTCCAAAGACAGATTTTTTACCAAAACCCTTCAGAAAATTTTAAATCAGTGGCAGCTGCCTTTTGTTGTGCATTTGATAAACTCTTGGTTGGTAGAAGAACGTTAGTTCTTCTACGAAAGCCTCGATGGTTTCGTTTTATTATTTTAAATTCAATATTATTGATGCTGAATCATCTTCTGCACTCTCCAGCTGTGCTTTCACCCTTGTGCTGACACTCCCTCTTGGTAGGGAAGACCTTCCTCCTATTTTTTTCTCTCTGGGCTTCATCTTGCCCAAGAAGCCACCACAGCCAATGGATTTGCCTGAGCAGCAGAACCAGCGCACGCAGGGCTCCAGCTCACACCCCAGCTCATCCAGATGGATACAGAAGAGCAAATATCCAAGAAACTGAGGGTTTGGTTGTCTTGTCTTTAATGTGAAAAGATCTTGGTATGAATATTGGATTCATGACGCACAGGTAAGGCATTCAAATACCTGACCATCTCAAGAGCAGTCGCGGTGCTGGCATCTCACAATTTCCATTTTATATTGAGACTATTAGAGCTTTAATTCCATTGCCAGGCCAGAAATTAAATGAAAAAAAAAGAGATATTTCTTCTTTCAGAAGCCGCAGAAGAGACTCCAAACTTTCTTAGAAGATGATAACCAGAAAATTCATCTTGCTCCCCTTGCTATTCCTGCCCTGGCAGGGCCTTTCAACAGAGTTCTGAGCTCAACCCTCCAAATTGAAATGCAGTGAATTAATTAATTATCTGATTGTACCTTACTCTTGATAAAATTTCTGGTACTAGATGACATAAAGAACTGCTTCAAACTAGCCTAGAAAAAGAAGAGCCCCAGAATGTTTAAAGATATAACAGCTATCTAATTTGTGGGCCTTTTTTTTAAAAAAAAAATAAAAATAAAATAATCAGTGCTAAATCTAATTTTTAAGCCTTTTTTATTAATATTGTAATAATTCAGTGCTAAGTCTAATTTTTGTGCCTTTTTAAAAAAAATTATTCTAATAATTCAATGCTAAGGACACTTCTTGGATATGCTACAGATTTCTGCTATCCAGAAATATTCTTTAGGGAACTTCAACTCTCTGTTGCAGGAAAAAAAATCTTTCCTTTTTAAACTATTTGTTCCAGGTGCAGGGAAACAACTCCGCTCTGCTACGGATCAGAAGCAAACTAATACACAACGGGAAAAGTTAAGCAAGCGAGCAAACCCCATCCTTCGACTTCTGAAGAGGAGAGGCCAAGGGTATTTATTTAAATTCACAAATTAAAGTCAATCTTATTGACTTTAATTTGTGAATTTAAATAAATTTAAAAATTTGTGAATTTAAATAAATACTTACTGAAGAGCCTGGAACCCTGAACATAGCACTAATACTGATTTTGGTGATTTTTATTGTGCTTAGGCTGTTACGTATTTTGTGCCTCCGTCTTCCCCCGCGATCGATGGTCCGTCTTCCAAACATCCCTCTGGTGTGTGGAAGTCAATTTTACTTGCTCATACTTCTGGTTTTTTTATGTCAGGATAACGTGTTCCTGCTTGTTGGCTTCTGCTTCTTCCAGACCTTTATTTTTTGGTACTTAAATACTGATGGGCTTGAGTTTGTGCGTTCCTGAAAAATCGTCGATTCCGGAGCTTTCTCGGCCGAGTCTAGACGGCAGGAGGTAACTGTGGGCTTGCCTCAAAGATGTTACACAATCAAAAGCTTGACTGTCTCATGAGGGAGGTGCAGTGACGTGCCCCAAATTTGGATGGGTGAGTTGGGGAGGAAATTCCCAGTGGAAGCACAGGCAGGGAAGCGGGAGATCAGTAATCAGCTTTCCTGAGCCTTAACGGAACAGCAGATGCACTGAGGAGGACAAAACGACTCCTAAACCAGCATAGTCAGAGTATTTGTAAGAAGCAATTGTTTGAGATTTTCAGAGGAAAAAAACCAAAACAAAACCAACCAAACAGAAAAAAAAAACAAAACAAACGATTTAAGGAGCAGCTGTCTGAAAACCCAGACTTCAATCCAAGCCAGCTACAGCTTTGAAGAGAACTGGCACTAAATCCAGAGGTCCTAAAGGTTTAGGATCAACTGGAGGTAGATGAATTGAAATTACTGAAAAGAGAAAGAACACAGTGTCTGGCCATGGCATCTTGAAGTGGGAATGAAAAAAAAAATAAAAAAAAAATAAATCTGGGATTTAATTTCTGCTGGGAACAGGCTCTTTAAGCATGGTCAGGAGAGAAATAGTTGACAAGGTGCTGGGGGTAGGAGGAGATAATAGAGAGGGAACGAAGCACTGTGGAAAAATACTGGCTCTTTAATTGCTAAATTTGGAAGTATGGAAGTTAATCCTGCTGAATGTTTGCTAGATTGGGCTAGTGGTTGGTTATCAGAGGTACATGTGGGTGTGCAGAAGATATTTTCTGCAGTTTTCTTCAGCCAGCTGTACCATTAGAAAAAGCTCATTTATATTATTCTAAGACAACACTTTCCTTGCAGAATATCCGAATTAATAGCACTGCCAACCAACAGTCATCTCTATTACTCTGCCTCCTTGGTTTTTCAAAGATGCTTTGTAATTCTGTGCAATGTTTCTGGTGTTGAGGTACCATCAGACTGTATTTTACAAAGAGTATGTCCAGTAACGCGTATCAGTTTCAACCAGAAAGTGTGAAAAGCGTCTGTCTTCAGTATGTTGACAAGTCTATGGCCCATCTTTCTTTTTCCTGGTAGATTAATGACACCTTTCTGTGCCAGATCCCTGCTGTCTAGGGAAGAACACCCAAAATGCAGTTTCTTCTTTTGATTCTGGATGATTCTTATTCGATGTTGCTCTTCTGAATGTCACCAAATATCCAGAGGGCCAAAGCAATCAATTGGTTTATGGCTTTGAAAGTCTTGATTTAGTATAGTTACCCTTCTAAAAAAAAACCCCAAAACCCTAAAACAAACAGTAATGGTCAAGAGGGCTGAGCTGCATTGGTGGCATGAGACAAAATGCCCTCAAGTTGCCCCAGAGGAGGTTTAGGTGGGACCTGAGGAACAACTTCTTCATGGAAAGGGTTGTCCAGGCATGTCCCAGGCTGCCCAGGGCAGGGCTGGAGTCTCCCTGATCCCTGGAGGGGTTTCCAAGGCGTGGAGATGTGGTGCTGAGGGACAGGGCTCAGGGGTGCCCTGGCAGGGATGGGGGAACGGTTGGACTCGATGATCTTCAAGATCTCTTCCAACCAAACTGATCCTATGATTCTAAGTAAGGGTTAACCAGAAACAGAAGAAGTTGTATCAAATCTGCTTTAGAAGAGAGACTTGTTGAAATGCAATAAAGGAAGGAGGTGGGAGCTGAGCGGTACACGGTGCTATGCTACGGACAATACGAGATCCCAGGTACTTCTGCCTACACTGGGGAGCAGAAGATAAATTTTAAAGTGTGTCTGTGGGTGTTTAGTGAGGTTGCAGGTGGTTTGTGAGGAGGATGAGAACAAATCCATTAATACTGGCAACTGCGCGTTTGCCTTGTTTGGCTCTGAAACAGGCAGTAACTCTAATGGCTTGGGCTGTGCTCCTTGGGGCTTGGGGGTTCCAGATGCCTCATGGGGTATTGGAGGAGGCTTTTTCCCATCGGACATGACAGTTGGCTGTACTATACAGAGATGGGGCAGTAGGTAACAGGCCAAGTCAGGTCTCAGCATTAACATTTGTGATTCTCAAGCAGCCACCAGACCGGAAAAATCCCTGGAATCCCAGAATGGTGGAGGTTGGAAGGGTCCTCTGGAGCTCATCCGGTGCCACCCCCCTGCTCCAGCAGGGTCACCCAGAGCAGGGGGCCCAGCAGCGCAGTGTCCAGGCGTCTTTGGAATCTCTCCAGAGAAGGAGACTCCCCAAGCTCTCTGGGCAGCCTGGGCCGGGGCTCTGTCACGCTTGAACGTGTAGGACTTTGGCATTTCCTGGGACATTGTAAGAAGAACTGTGTACGCTTGGGAACGCCCACCCCTAACAGACTTGTGGATTTCAGCTCAGGCCCGGGTCCCTAAGCCAAAGGAGGAACCAGGAGAGGGGGTAGCTTCCCGTTTGGGAAGGGTAGAAGGGCATCATCCATGAGAACTACCTGGTGCTTGCGCAGGAAGGCTCAAGCTCTCTCCCCAGCAGGCTGGTGAAGGCTGCGAAGCCAGATCTCCTGCCACATGGCCACCAGGCCCTCTACAAGAGGTGAGGTGCTGCTGTTTTCTCACTGGAGCTGAGTGCTGCTGTGTTTTGTTTGGAACCCCAGTCCCTACCACAAAGCATTAGTGATGACCACTTGATGCCCAGGGCCTCCATCGCTGGCTCCCTGTGAGCAGGCAGGGACACATACAAGGAAAAAACTCGGGTTGCCCATGGAGCTTTATGGCCAAAATTAGGATGACCAACAGATCTTGGAGTCTGAGGGGCTGGGTGATGGGCTTTAGGAGATCACGGTTTTGGGTGAAGATGCCTAATGTCTCCCCAAGCTCTTCTGCTGCTGCTCAAGTCCTTTACAGGAGCTACTCACGCAATTATTTCCATTCCCTGATTGAACTATGATAATCAGGGATGTTGTTCCTGCAGGACAGAAGCTCTGGTAAAGAACTGAGACCTTTAATAGTTGGGTTTTGTACAAAGAAGGAGAGAGAACTCCTGAGACCAGGAACAGAGCTTTCAAAAAAGGTCTTTGGGGCTTTGAATCCCCCAAGGAGAGATAGCACTTGAGGGAGAGATTGCAAAAAGCAACAGGATTTGTGAACTTGAGGATGTCACAGGTTTTCCTGTGGAATCTCTGCCTCCTTGCTGTTGTTAACATGTGACTGTAACACCCACTCGCCCTGATTAGGATTCCTCCGGGATGGTGTAATCACAGAGCACAGTGTTGGCCACCAAGAAATTACACCTCGTGATCTGCAGCATAGAAAGGGGGAATAATGATAGACTCAACCAGATCTAGAATCACAGAGTGGCTTGGGTTGAAAGGGACCTTTCAAGGTCATCTCATCCAACCCTCCTGCAGGGAGCAGGGACATCTGCAACTAGAGCAGGTTGCTCAGAGCCCCATCCAACCTCCCCTGCAATGGGGCCAGGGATGGGGCAGCCACCACCTCTCAGGGCAACCTGGGCCAGGCTCTCACCACCCTCAGTATTAAAAATTTCCTCCTTAGATCTAAATCTTCCCTCTTTTAGTTTGAAGCCATTCCCTCTTTGTCCTATCCCAATAGGCCCTGCTCCAAAGTCTGTCCCAATCTTTCTGACAGGCCCCTTGAAATACTGAACAGATGAGTTTGTGTCTTCGTTTCCAACGTTGTTTTAGCTCCATAACCATCGGCGCTCCCTTCTAACTCCGAGCCCAGCCACTGTAAGTTGGCTGCTCTTATGGTGTCATTGGAGCAGATCTCAAATAAGGACTTGAAATAGGAGAAAATAACACCTTAGGCGTAGGCTACTGTAAGCTGGGCTGGCTGGGGGACAAATTTACATTTAGATTGAGCCTCTTCACATCTTCTCTTAAGTAATTGTGAACTCTCTTGTACCTCAGCCCTAGGAGAGAATTCCGGCGGCCTCGCACGGCCCAAAACCGTGCTTTATGCCGCGTAAGAGCCAATCTAGGAGTTGGGTTTAGCGTCTGCTTTCCGTAGTGATTTGTGCAAATATAACACAGTTATCGAACGGCTGCATTAATTGGACAAAGGATACCAGCGTGGCCAAAATAAAGCTGGTGTCAAAAGTGTTAACATTGGATTATTTGGATTATTCAACCACCACCCAGACGTCCTGCTATGTTAAGAGCGACACAAGGGTAGAAGAAACCGCTCCAGCACCGGGGAGTCTATGACTAATTTAAGGTACGAGAAAACAATTGGGCATTACAAGGAAATGAAAACAAAAAAAAAAGAAAGGGAGAGGAGAAGGAGGGTGGGCGTGCCAGGCTCTGCCTGCGTGTTCCTCTCAGAACCATCAGCGAGTTCAAAGCTGAAAAAAAATAATTAAAAAAAATGCTTTGATATAAATAAAGAAGGAATACGCTATCAGTAATTCTGACTGGCCTAGCCCAGCGGAGATTTCTGTGCTTATGGATTTCACTTCCCTCTTCGGGTCTTAGTTCTCATTCACGCCGCTCTCCTTGGGCTCTACCAAACGGCAGGGCGGAGGACAGAAGAACGCGGCCAGGATTCTACAGCTGGCCTCATACCCCCCGGCTCTGCCAGCTGCACCCAGCCAGGCACGTGTAGGCCAGGCTTTCCGAGGCCGCATTTCTTTGTCGTTCACCGCTCGATGCTGCCAGCACGAGGGAAAAGGAGCTCGGGGAGGGGAGGTCTCGGTCTAACGGGGTTGGCCGCCGCGCGTTTTCAACCCCACAGCTGTTTGGCTTGAGCACGGGTGTAAATAAATCGCTTTATTAAGACTCCAGGATGAAGCGGCGCTGCCTCTCAGCGTGAGGGATAACGGAGCTCGCTGCGTGTTTCGACGAGAGGCGGATGCACGGGGCACGAGGATGCAGGTATCTGCTCTCCAGTCCTTTTTTTTTTTTTTTGATGTGAGGTCACTCTGCCATGGGATGGGCTTTTAGTTATTCTGGGGCTCTATTTATTGAGGGAACCTCCTCAGGAATTAGGCTGAGTTTGGGTCTTCTTTGCCTTTAGGAGCTTGTGGTCGGCAATGCACAGCGATACAACAAGACATCTTATTTAAAAAAAAAAAACAAAAATGCATTTAGTAGGCAAAACAAAGCATTTAGTGAAGAGAAAAGATAAAACAGCAAAATAAATAAATAAATAAATTCATTTGTGTATTTGCACCGTAAAATTTACAAGGGGACCGCAGGAAACTGGACTCTCGTCAGGCGCTGAAGTGTCTCAGCTTAATTCTCCCAGACAATTCCCAGCCTTTTGTGAACGTGCTCCTTTTTTTCACCTCCCTGATTTCTTTTCCCCTCCCAGCGCAAAGAAGCCTGGCACTGTCTCTCAGCTATTGTGTGTAGAAAAAAAAAGTGGCTTATCTTGCGCCCTACTTTTTCCTTTCATTTTCCTTTTGAATTGAACCGTTCTGTTCATGGGGCGAAATCAAAACAGGGTGCTCATAAATTATCACAGAGCAGTTCCCCTTTCATCACAGCCATAAAACACTTTGCAAATCTGGTACGTGAAGCTGGATTTCCCATCTAATCTTGAGAGTTATGACCAAAACCAAGCGAGAGTGGCGACATAGTAGAGCAAAAAAACTTCTCTGCTCTCTCTCATCTAGAGCAACATCCATAATATTGAATATTTTTGTATTAATTACTGTTTCTCAGGATGAAATACAGCGATTTCCATCTCGTTCACTCTCTGGCATTCTTGAAAAGAAGGATTGCTTGAGGTGACCAGCAGCGTATTGCCAAAAGAAATCCCAATTAAGAGCACATCCGCTTGGTAGGAAACTCTGACAACGCGTGATGGCCTTGACACAAATGCTGTGTCGCAAAAATGTAACAATAGCCTATATTTTACAAGTCATTCTTCTCGATCAAAGTCAACCTGAGCCACTTCGTATCGCTTCTCTAGACTGGTTATCTCAGCCAAGCAAATATATTACTAATGTTTTACACAGAGGGAGAATGAGGGGGACTTAAACCTATGAGAGCATTTGCTCTGTGTTCCTTTTCTAAGAGTGTTCTGTATAATTTTTAAAGGACTTGGCCCAATGAAGTCTTCCCAGTAGCTCTACTGGATGGATGTACAGACTGGCAGCAGCGAGCGAAGTCTTTGCCACGAAAGGTATTTTGCTGTGTGACCTGAAAGCCACATCTGGATGAGGGAACCGAGGTGCCCAGCAGTGATGCCAGTGGTGGGGGAACCGTGAGCAGTGACAGGAGCTGAATTTGTCATAGAATCATAGACTGGTTTGGGTGGGAAGGGACCTTTCAAGGACATCTAGTCCAACTTGCAGGGAGCAGGGACATCTGCAACTAGAGCAGGTTGCTCAGAGCCCCATCCAACCTCCCCTGGAATGGTTCCAGAGATGGGGCAGTGACTACCTCTTGGGGCAACCTGGGCCCTCAGTGTTAAAAATTTCTTCCTTAGATGTAGATCTCCCCTCTTTTAGTTTCAACCCATCCCCCCTTGTCCTGTCCCAACAGGCCCTGCTCAAAAGTCTGTCCCAATCTTTCTGACAAGCCCCTTGAAGTACTGAAAGGTCACCAAAAGGTCTCCCCGAGCCTTCTTTTGTCAAGAGATTAAAAAAAAACAACAAACCCAACCCAGCCAACCACAGCAACAAATCGCCCGGTGGGTGCCCTGGGGCAGGGATTTCACCTCCTGCCCAGTAGAGGAAGGACCACGCCGGGAAGGAGGGGGGATGGGGAGGGACCCCGGCCTCTCCCCCTCCCCAAATCCCGGCTTTCTCCGGGATGCCGGAGCCGTCCATCACCGCAGGCTCTGCCCACATCGGCTGCCCGGGGCGGTGCCGAGGAGCTGCTCCCAGTTCCTGGAGGGGGATTTGTAAATACAGCTCTGGTTTGATTATTGATGTTTTTTTGGTTTGGGTTGCTGTGGGGTTTTTTTGTTTGTTTTTTTTTTTGCCTTTGCAAAGAAAGGGCGACTTGTTGCGCTCTCCTGCGGCAGCATCGCTGTTGCCGTTCAGCAGGATCGATCTTTTTTCCCTTCGTTTACCTGGCTAAGGAATCCAGGGATGCCAGGGAGCTCTCAGCTCTTTCCCAGCCAGGCCGGACCGGGTCGTTTCGGGTGCCCCGCGTCGTCTGGCACCGAACCCAGCCTGGCAGAACCAGCGGCCGATCTTCCCTTTGCCCCCCAGCACTGATGGTCCCAGGGGTTTTTGCCTTTCTCTTGCTCCCAGGGTAGTGGAGTGGGGGGCAAATTCTCCCTTTTCCCCCAAACTCCCGGGAATGCCCTTCCTCGTATTTACCACCTTGATTTGACACATAAAGGACCCACCGCGGCTTTTCCAAGAGCAGAGGAGGCAGAAGCATCCCAGCTCTGGGAGCGCTTCTGCTCCGCTCTCTACCCTTCGGGCTGTGCCTCCTTCCCAGGCTTCAGCCTCTCCCCCGCTGCCAGTGACTTTGCCAGGGAAAAGGCTGGGATTTCATATTCCCTGGAGCTCCGAAAGCATGAGGTCCGTGCTTTTTGGAGTTTAGTCACAGCCAGGAACTTGCCGGTTCTCCTCAGCCCCGCCTCGAGCAAAGAGATAAATGCGCTGGTTGTTGTTTTGTAGCTACCAGTCTCCGGACAGAAGGTTTTCATAAGGTCTTAGCTCGGGAATAAAAAAAAAATTAAAAAAATAAAATTAAAATTTCTCCCCAAACGAGGCTTTCTGATAGGCAGCGGCTGGCAGAGCCGCCCTTATAATAAAGCGTGAGTGGAAAGTAGTTTGCAAAAGGAGAGCAGCCGGAGCCTGGCTGGCTGACAGAGGGGGCGGATCTTGCGCACGGGCGGAGCGGCCCCGGCAGCCGCGGGGCTATTTCAGGAGCCGGGCGGAGGCGGCAGCGGCGGCCGGAGCTGGAGGTTAGCGGGGAGCCATGGGGTTAGGGGCGCCGGTAGGTTGAGCTGGGGGGAGGAG
>VWZK01015526.1:0-54394 GCA_013396935.1 Baryphthengus martii | reverse complement strand
GGGGATCCGCCGCCCGTACCCCCGGGCGGGGGGCGAGCTCCGAGCCGCGGAGAACCTCCACCGGCGACGACGGCGGTGGCGGCGGCTCCGGAGGAGCTGCAGCGGGAGGTGGAGGAGCTGCGCTCGGAGAACGAGTACCTCAAGGTGAGCACCGCCCGTGGAGCTCGGCCTTGGCCGGGGTGTCCCCCCCGGCCGGGGAAGGGAAGGGGGAGCGGAGCGGCCCCCGGGGTCCGCGCTGGGGGCGGGGAGTGGTTTTGTGCGGTTTGAAGTCACCTCCCGTGGGAGCGGAGCTAATGCCAAATTTCCCCCTTTGGGAGAGAAATTAGGGGCAGGGAGAGGCCAACCGGGCACCTGGGCGCTCCTCTGTAAAGCGGGGCTTAAGGGCAGATTTAAGTGACTGCTCCCGGCTCCCTGCAAAAGGCCGGTTTGTGGAGGCCGGCTGAAGTCCGGTGCAACATGTACTGTGGCCATGTGACGTTTGGTCGGCGTGGGGGTAGCTCGGCAAAGCCCAACTCTTTCTGAAGCACCGCAAACCCTCCTCCTGGTTGGCAAGACCTTGCTTTCCAGGAACTGTTTTCCTCGGTATCGCCCTAGAAGAAAAGCCAAGGGAACTGGTTCTCTCGTTTGATGTGGAAAGGGTGGCAGAGTGATGTTGCCTGTTATTATGTTACTTTATCGCTGGAAAGCGAAGCCACTTGGGGTCAGATACTAATAGAATGACAAGAGCAGCGATAAAAAGTGTCGTCGTATGGGTAGAAAAGTGCATTCATCCTTGGAGAGGTGGAAGAGCTAAATTCAGGCGTGCTCAGAGCTGAGCTGACCCGCAGGAACCTTTAGTTGGGCTTGCACTTACAATCTGATCTTTTGGCACAGCAAAGAGGCTGTAAAGATCTATAAATAAGAGGAACTGAGGTAATGGTGTAACCGCAGCTACTGTCCCTTTTGACTCTGCTGCTGGGTGAGGACAATCTTTGTTCCCTGATTTTTGGAAACAGCCCGTTGTCAGGCGATGGAAATCCACGGGAGTTTTGCTCAGATAAGGACTGTGGATAACCTTGGGAGAGGAAAAGTGGTGATGATGTTGACTGGGCTTGTTATTAAGGGCTTTTGGCTAAGGGACAAGAAGTGATGTTCAGCGTCGCAAGAGGTTAACAGCTGGGGTGCGGTCGCTGCAAGGTTCTTTGCAGGGTCTGCTGCTGCTTAATGAAGTGGAAAAGGGAACGAGCAATGATACAGCAAAATTTTCAGATGACATTAAAGTTTTTTTTAATCTGAAGTCAAGCCCAGTGAAGACCAGACAGGACTTAATTGTAGGCTTGACCCCTGAGGAATGAGTGGAAAATGAAGGCAGAGGGTGGGAAATAAATCTCAGTATTGAAAATGTGAAGCGCTCAGGGAGAAGAAGGACTGAATATGCACTTTTCGGGATTTAAAATGTGTTGTGTTTACTCGGGAGCATGATGGGAGGAGGAGCAAAGAAAATCTCCTCTCGATTTGAAACTGCAGACAAAAATTGTGTCAGATTTCAGTGGGAACAGAACAGAAAATAGCAAAGAAAATGCTATAATGTTTTATAGACCTGTAGCTATTACACAGCTCAGTGGGTGTACCCGAAGTAGTGTGGGCACTGCTGTCCATCTAGAAAAGGATAATGCAGAACCAGAGCAATAAAAGTTACTGGTGTGAGGAAAGCTTTGATAGCACTCGCTGGCTGGAAAGCTCCAGCATGTCTGAGGGGAAGGTAATAGTCTATGAAATGATGAGCTGCATCAAGAACCTTTATCAGAAGCTTCTGTGTTCTACTTGACAGCCCAGAGACAAGAGAGGAGATGTAACTAAATCAGAACTGGTAGCAGGAGTTGCTTTCGGAGCAGGTAAACTGGCACTGCCATCGGAAGTCACGGAGGTCAAAAGCTCAGGAGCATCTCTTTGCCTTCCAGGATTTGAATAACACTTCACACGTTTGTCATATTGGGTTAAAGTTTAAGCCTCTTGTTTTATATCGAATGTGATATTCAACTATGGGAAAGAGGGGGAAAAAGTGCTTATCGGAATTGTTTAGTAGGGTGTCCCACCTTATGAGCTTTCTGAGCATGGGACCCAACTGATGTTGGTGGGTCCTACGTAAAGAACTTTATTCTACATCATTTCAAACTTCTCACCCCGTCCAACAGCATCTTTAGGCCTTTCACTTTGTCGTCTTCATCTAAGGCAGTTGTGTCCCAACCCTTCTTGCTTGAACTAGGCCTTTTCAGGCTACGAGTATTTTTGAGAGCAGGGGGATAATCCAGACTGGTTTCTTGGGGCTCTGGGTCTCAGTTGACTTCCAGTGGGTATGTCCTGGTGCTTGGAAGGCCACGAGGTCACAGTGTTGCCTCTTCTGGGGCGAATGAGAACATGGGCTGTCTGCTCTCCTTGGCCACCTGGGTGCGTGAGGTCTTAGCAGATCTGCTCTTCTCTCCAAATATTTGGGGACGGCCCAGTGGCACGTGAGTTATCAGGAGAACTGCCAAACTTCATTTTCCTTTCCTAGGGGAAAACATATGAAAACCTTCTGCAAATTAAAACCACAGCGTTGCCAGAGTTGTTTACTTGTGGGTTTGTTCCTCCTGGTTTTTCACAGCCTCACAGCATCGTAGGGGTTGGAAGGGACCTCTGGAGATGATCTCATCCAACCTCCCTGCTAAAGCAGGTTCACCTACAATGGAATTCTCTTGGTTGGTGTCGGAGGGAGTTGTGTTTATCCTTTAACTGAAGAGGGGCTGAGGGACAACAGGGAAGCTGTCAGCTGTGAATAGACAAATGATTAGATAAATCCCAGCAGAAACTTAATTTCCTGAGTGTGGCCATATGCCGAATTTTATAGTTTTCACTCCTCCTTCCCCTTTCCTGCAGCTGGAGCGCAGCAATATTTGTACAGAATTTTCCAGCCTGTTTCAGGAAAATTTATCTTTTACAGAGGAGAGTCTGTCATCTAACTTTCTCTGTCTGGAATATAGGTTATAGAATTTAACACGTGTCTGTCTATATATATGTTGAGGTGCTAAAGATTCCTGGAGATTAAAGGGCTACCAGGAAAAAAAACCAAACTAAAACAACAAAACAGACCAAACAGAAATTGTTTAGTTTTATTCCTACTCAAGAAGTGCAGGAGAGTCTCCCAGAAGTCTCCATGGAGGACTTTGCAGAGCAGACTGGTGGTGCTGCAACTGTCTCAGACTTCATATCTTGTGAGCCAGAGCTCAAATGGATCTCCAATTACCGCCTTATAGATCTCCAGGGACTGTGATTTTTTTTTTTTTTTTTTTTTACCCTGGAGACTTTGGCTCCAGCGATGGCCAGCTGTCTGAAGTGAAGCCTGTAGGTGAAGTGGCCGAGAAGTGTTTATGGTGGGAAGTGTCTGTTCTTCTGCCTCTGTGAAACTTTATCATTTCTTTCAGTTTTCATCTATTTCTTGAGTAAACTCTTCAGCCTGGAGAAGAGAAGGCTCCAGGGAGACCTTATTGTGGCCTTTCAGTACTTAAAGGGGGTCCTAGAAGAAAGATGGGGGACAATCTTTTTATCAGGACTTGTTGGGGCAAGACACGAGTTGATGGTTTTAATCTAAAAGAGGAAGACTTAGGCTGGAGGGAAGGGAGATTTTTTTTACAGAGGGTGGTGAGAGCCTGGCCCAGGTTGCCCAGAGAGATGGTGAAGCCCTATCCCTGGCACCATTGCAGGGGAGGTTGGATGGGGCTCTGAGCAACCTGCTCTGATTGCAGATGTCCCTGCTCCCTGCAGGGCAGTTGGACCAGGTGACCTTAGAAGGTCACTGCCACCCCAACCCATTCCATGGTTATTTCAGCTACCTGTAGGTAAAGATTGTAACACTACAGCAGCATTTAAAAGGTCTCACTTATTTGTTGATGTGTGAGAGAAACTGTGTCGTGGTGCCTGGCTCTGTGGAGCCAGGAGGTCACTGGAAGTTCCTGGAAGGTTAAGTTCTGGTTATTGCTCGCAGGTCCTGTCAGGATTAGCAAAATACTGCCCACACAAGTGGGAGTTTTCCAGGATTACTTTACAGCATCCAGCACGTGAAGAAGCATCATGTGCTCTGCAAGTCCTTGGGAAGCTTGAAAAGAAGCTTTGTGGTATAGACACCTATAAATTCGAATAAGGCATCCTAAGGGTAGGAGGCCCAAATTTTCAGCCGTTAAAACTGTTGCTGCTTTCTTTTGGCCAAAGTGTAATTCAGGCTGCTGTAATTCAATAAACGTGCAGTTTTCTACTTTGGACGAGGTGATCTCCAGAGGTCCCTTCCAACCCCCACCATGTTATGTCGCCCAGAACCCTGGCTTTTCATAAGGCCTGTAAAATGAGACCGGTGCTTGCTCTGCTTTGCTTTCCTCGGCCTTCTCTTTGTGCATGTGTTGGGACAAGTCCGACACCAGAAATGCTCTACACTAAAAGTATCATCTAAAACATCTTGGATTTATTGTGTTTATCTTGTTTTGTCTTGATTCTTTCTCTATTCATTTTGATCCGTGACCTAGACTGGATATAAATTGAATAAGGGGCTGCTCCAGGCTCCTTTTCCCCTCTGATACATCTAAGGGAGGTTCATTTTTGTTGAAAATCACAATGCGTGTCTCCTGAGGTTGCGGCGTATTTCTCGTCTCCTTTGAAACTGAAGCTCTTCAGGTCTGTAGACTTGAGAGGAACTCGGGAGGAGCAATGGCACCCTCTCATTTCTTACCCTGCGTGGAATTGGGGATGTCAAAGGGCTTTGCAGAGTGATCGGATCGATGTGTTTTTTTGTTTTGTTCCATTTAGCGAGGGTTACCAGGGTTAGCAAAACAAAGCTCGTCTCCCATCTCTGCTTGACATGCTGCTTTTCCAACCTGGTGACTGCTGGTCCCAAAGAGAACGGAGGTGATAACCTTGCCTGGGGCACAAAACCCCTGTGGCCGGAGGGAGGTGGCACTTTGTGGAAGAACAATGAGGCCATGCGAGCCCCGGCTGTGTCCCTGTCAACCCCTGTGCTGCCTGGAGGGGGTTAGCTGCGTAGTGCACCAGGTGATAGTTCCCCTTGGTGGCCCTCCATAGATGATATCCAGTGTTTCACCAGCCAGGTCATAGAATCATAGTAAGGTTTGGGTTGGAAGGGACCTTTCAAGGTCATCTGGTCCAACCCCCCTGCAAGGAGCAGGGACATCTGCAACTAGAGCAGGTTGCTCAGAGCCCCAGCCAACCTGACCCGGAATGTTTCCCGGGATGGAGCATCTACTGGCTCTCTGGGCAACCTGTTATAGATTCAGATGACTGCTTGAGGTGACTTCAACCACCCTAGCTGAGGAAACAACACTGGGGCTAATGCTTGAATCAAGCAGGAAAGCTTCCAGATGCTGCTCTCGCTCTCAGATCCCACAAACTTCACCCAGCCCTGAAGCCAACAGGTTTCTGTGATTCATTTATTTTTATTTTTTTCAATTATCTTGTTTTTATGTGTAAGCCTCAAACAACATCAGATCATTGCACGACTTTAGTTTGGTTTGAGAGCAAAACAATAATATCAGGGCCCCAGGGATTCAATTCGTTAACATATTTTGCAAGAGGCAAAAATCCTGGTTGTTCCTTCCCAACCAGAGCCTTTTGGAGCATATTTATCTGTACTGTGGTTCTGCTCTGAAGTGATACGGGGGATGTGTTTATTCCTTAGCAGCAGCAGCTCCTACATGTAGACACTTCAGAGATATTTAAAATACAAACCCCGAGATTATGTAAAATTGCAGTTCATGAATCTTGGATTCATCACCTAGAAGTTGTGGATTCGCCAGCTGCCCGCTGCAATTTCCACCCCTCCCGCCTTCCTCGCTCTCCCCTTGTTTGATTTAATGTATATTAAATAGCTGAGTTAGAAAATAGTTGGCATAATCGAGAAATATACCTTTTGGCTAATTTTTTAAATACTACTTTTTTACATTGAAAATTGAATTTTGTCCTTTATTTGCATCTTTCTTAAATACTGGGCAGCCTGTTTGGTTTTCTACATTTTTGTCTTCCTAGTTTGCAGATGTTTTGAAGTTATATAATAACTTCTGGACACTGATGAATTCTGATTTCCTGAAGACTCAGTTTGATAATATACATAAGCATAAATGTACAGTAATCAAATCACTAGCATACATATTTTATGCTTGTAATTTCTCCCTAATAGTGATTTCTAAAATGCCCTTTTTTTTTTTTTTGACTCATGGTTGGATTTCAGTTTTTAGCCTCTATTCACACTCTGAATAAAGAGATTTTTTTTTTCCCCTCTATTAGCCAGTAATTATCAGCTTGGGTCAGGGTTAGATCAGCAGCCTGACCTAGATGTAGCTGTTGCCCCTACCTCTGGTTTTTTTTTTGTAATTTTCAATTTAAGTGTCTTTCTTCAGACTCTCTTTAACTTGACCCTTTGAAGAAAACAAAAACCCCACTGTGCATGTGTTTTAGAGTTGTCCAGAAGACTCCAAAATAACGGAGCACATTCGGTGCACTCTTGAGAGTGGAGGTTCCTGTTTATTTTATTTCGGAAAGAATCCAGTTCTCACGGGTTCCGTGGGCTTGATGAGTGTGTGGTTGGTGGGGATGGCTGGAAAATTTACTTTCAAACCTCATTACGGATCTCAAACCAGCTCGGCCGGGTAGGCAAAGATGTACAAGAAATTCCTGGTTGCTTCAGTGGGAATGACTCATATGAGGATGGGTTACTTAGTGTAATAGTTTCATGGCCTGACTCTCTTTTTAATTTTTTTTTCTTTCTCCTTTTGTTTTTTTAAGAATCTTAAAGAAGGCAGGTTCCTGTAATTTGCCCTTAATTATGCTTCATTATAAATTAAATCAATAACAAACAAGTGTGACATCAGTCAAGGTATTTCTGAGGCAGTGGCATCTCTTCTGACAGGCAAGTCTGCAGTTTGCGCTGGGCAGACGTGAGCCCACCAGGACATCTCTGGGCTGTAAACTGCACATGGGCTTTTCCCTTTCGGACGGTTCACCGGAATGCCAGGGAAAGAGTGAATCCAAATTCTGGTACTTTTGCACTGAATTGTAGGGGGAATCCAGCAAGTGCAGTGGGGTTATGGGGTGCATAAAGAGTGTGTTGGTTCTCCTTCCCCTCTGCTCTGCCCTAGTGAGGCCACCTCTGGAGACTTGTGTCCAGTTCTGGGCTCCCCAGTTCAAGAGGGACAGGGAAATACTGGAGAGAGTCCAGTGGAGGCTGTGAGGGTGATGGAGGGAATGGGACATCTCTCTGATGAGGACCAGCTGAGAGAACTGGGGCTGTTCAGCTGGAGAAGAGCAGCCGGAGAAGGGATTTTATTCATGTTTACAAATCTCTGAAGAGCAGGTGTCAAGCAGAAGGGGCCAGGCTCTTTTCGGTGGTGCCCTGGGACAGGTTGAGGGACAATGGGCACAAACTGGAACCCAGGAAGTTCCACCTCAACAGGAGGAAAAAATTCCTTCCTGTGAGGGTGATGGAGCCTGGAACAGGCTGCCCAGAGAGGTGGTGGAGTCTCCTTCTCTGGAGACTTTCCAACCCCCCCTGGATCTGTTCCTGTGTGGCCTGCCCTGGGTGATCCTGCTCTGGCAGGGGGGTTGGATTCAATGATCTCCAGAGGTCCTTTCCAACTCCTACCATTCTAGGATTCCGTGGTTGAAGTGTGACCCTGTGTTCATACGGCCACACTGTGAACCTCAGATGAGTGACCCCTGTTGGACCCTGAAGAGCTTCCATTTGTTCTTTCTGATGACCAGGGTGACATCTGGAAAGAAAAACAGTTCACTTTTTTTTGTTTCCTAAACAATATTCTTCCTCTCGGGACTCTCAGCCTGGTGCTGTTCTTGCTGAAGGTAATGATGTAATTACCATGAAATTAAAAGGGATGAAGAGGAGGCTCTCATCCCCTACAGAAATGTACAGCAAAGTGAAGCTTCTTATGCTGACACTTCACCTCCCAATTTCATCTGCCACTTTGAGACCCTGGCGCAGATCCTCCCAGTTTAAGGAAGGGAGCAGGCTCTTCCATTTTTAAATTTTTTTTTTTTTTTGGATAAGGGACGGCCACTTTTTTCCTTGTTTGTCTTAATTACTCTTAAGTACCTATTCTGATCTTTCTTCAATTTTACAATATTAAAGTCTACATTATGAAACTCAACACCTCTTGAGACAAAGAGCTTTAACTCTCATTCACAATAATAATAGTAAGAAGAACAATAAATTTTAATGAAGTCAGGGACTGGGTTTATCTGGTATTTCCAACTGCCTCACAGCCGAAATACCTTTTTTTTTTTAACCCAAATTTGGGATTTTTAAGGTTCTGGTTTTGCTGCGTTTGCCTTTGATTTCAGTACCATGTTTTCCTCCAAAGTGGTAGGACTGTCAGGTTAGTAAGTAGGACCATCATCATCGTTCCAGTTGTAATTTTCACTTCCCTCAGTTTCTAACTTAGTTGCATCACACATCACTTGAGAAGAGGGCTTTAAGCTGTCCTGGATTTGTAGGTGTAATTGTAACAGCTCTAACATTGGGTTTCAGTATCTACAGCAGAATTGCAAGAACCAACCAAGGAGAATAAGTCATTAAAAACTGGAAGCATCTACACCCTTGCCACTGGTTTTGGGGCCTGTGTCAAGAGCAAGATGATGTGTTTAATTCATAGAAGAGTATCCCAACATCCATAACGGTTTCAGAGGTGACATGCTCCTGTATGTATATATTTAATATTTAAAAATAGGGTTTTAATCTTGCTCCTCAAACTGAATCCATCCCATTTGAGATTTTTCTCGCTGGGCTGGACAGACTCTGTAGGTGCAAGCACCTGTTTGTGTGTGTGTGTGTATATATATATTTAAAATTACTCCACTAATATGGCAGAAAGCAGCCTATATGATGAGGTTTCTCCTCCTGATACAGTCAAAGTTGTTTGTGCCCTGACTTTATTTGCATTTGCGTTGTTATATTTTAAATATAGTATTCCTAAATACATTGTATTCCCAAATACAAGGGGTCTGATTTCTATATGAAGGTTATGGGAGTAGAAAAAAAAAGGTATGGAAAAGGATCTCAATTCAGTCAATAAAAAAAAACCCTGAGAGATTATACAGGGTTTTCACATATAGATTCCCTGATTTTATCCTAAATTTTAGTTGATCTGCCAAGTTGCACTAGAGAAAAGCAAGGTTTGTGTTTATACCCCAAACCAGAGGCAAGCATATAAAAAAAAATAAAAATCACAACCTTGCCAAATCAGAGATGTGCTGTTAAGGGAGATTGAAAAAAAAAAACAAAAACAAACCACTTTGATTTTCCTAAATGTAAAATTTAGGCCTTTCTCCTGAAATATAGCTCATGATGACACTTTCAGCAACCTAGGGAGCTTCTTTGGTGGGAGGAAAGACTCTTTGGTTGGATTCCCGTTGCAAAGAGTGACTCTTAAGGCTGGGAGAGCTCCTATGCCCCCTGAGAGGATTTGGGAGTATTCAGTTTCGATGAGATGACTCTTTCAGGGATTGGTTCTTCAAAATGTGAGTTGCAGTTTCCAAATTTGGTTGTAATAAATGCTTTGAAGTCAAATAGTGTGGATTATTTGTCTTTGGAAAGGAACCAGAGTTACTAATTCCAAAATCTGATCTAGATAAGAAGGAAGTTTAAGAGATGAGCTATGACATTATAATTTCACTTAGCAGACAAAAGCCATCGCTTGGATCTTAAATATAAACATCAGATTAGAAATCAGATCCCATTGATTTGATGATGACAGCTGTTTTCCTTTATTGTGGCTTCGCGTTTCAAAAGTCTCCATTTACAACCAAATTATTAACCTCGCATTAGCATTCTGAACATGATATTAAAAAATGTAATTCAACTTAAATCTAGGGGAAGGAGATTTAGCTCTGGAGTCTGCAGACAGCCCTAAGCAATAACTCTTGTCCTGGTCATCCCAGGAGGCTGGATTAGCTCTGAGAGGTCAGGACTGTACTTCTAGTACCTCACCCCAAATGCCCAGTTAATAAACTGGTAGCACAGAAAGGTACCCCTTCTTTTTTAAGTTTTATTTTCAAAAGCCACCGCTGCTCTCCAGACAGTTTCTAAACACTTGACATTTTTTTCTCCATCTCCACTTTTACTGCATAAATTTTGACTTTAGATCTTGGGGGTTGGACTAGATGACTTTTAAAGGTTTCTTTCAACCTAAACCACTCAATAATCGAGGAAAGTATCTAAATACGTGAAGCGTAGTGGAGAAAATCTGTACATTAAAACCAGATCTCCTCCCCAGTTCACTCCAGCATATGTTGCGGTGTTATTCTTTTTAAAAATATCAAGTGTTCATCAAAACTTCACTAGGATTTTGGCTGTAAACTGGCCAGAGTCTTTGGCTGTACGCTGAGGAGGAGCAGATAAGGCCTGGATCGTAAATGGGTTTGAAAGAATCTTTCTGGGTTTGGTCTTCAGAGCTCGTTTGCTTCCTCACAGTCTACTGTGGTTAATTAATATTTTTGCAACTTCTGAGGATGTCATTGCTGCAAGGGGAACTTCTGGTCTTGGGTTTATCCTGATCCTGGGGTTACACTGTCCCTTTTTGGATAGTGTAGGATGTGAGCATCATCTGGCTCACTGGAGAGTAACCCTTGAGCTCAGCCATTCACCCAAATATCCTGCTGGCTGCAGCTGTCCCAGGGAGATTGTGAGTCAGGATGCTCCTAGAGCAGAAATCTGAATATATTGAGGATGTCTAATAATATAATGGGCTTGTGAGAAACCTGTCTGACCTTTCTGAGCATCTGGGGAGAAGTGTGGAGCTCTAGGAGGGCTGGGCTGGTGGAGCAAAGCCTCGCTGCTGAGCTCAGAGTGGTCATTCTGGAAATAACAAGCCTGCTGCTTACCCAAAATTTGACTTATGCTGGCTTGCCTGACTGAAATTAAAATATAGATGTGTAAATACTGGAGTTTTTAGATGTGGATGGGATTTTGACCCAACCATCCATCCAGTTAGGCCATGGGAAGGGGAGTGGTTGAAAGGCCTACAAGGGGGATGGAGGCAGATGTGTTTATGGAGGGACTGGATAGGGATGGTCCAACCTGGGAGAGAGGGATTTGTCAAGGGAGCTCCCTCCAGAGCAGAGTCTTCTACACCCAGTACAAGTGTGAAATATTCTCCAGTCATCCTTGATATTTCAGGTGTCATTTACGGATCTGAAGGGAGGTGACAGCGCAGCTCGACCTGGTGCAGGTTCTCCCTTGCCTTAAACAAGATTGATTTTTCCATAGAAAATGTAATATGAAATGCAATTTTAAAGGAAAGGATTTTAAAATTAATAATTCATTTCAAATATTCTCCTCCTGGATTTTTTCTCTTTTTCTCTCTTTTTTTTCCTCTCTTTTTTTTTTCCTCTTTTTTTCCTCTCTTTTTCCCTCTTTTTCCTCCTTTTTTCTCTCTCTTCCCCCCCCCCTCTTTTTTTCTCTTTTTTTCCCCTCTTTTTTTCTCTCTTTTTTTTCTTTTTCATTTGTGTGTGTGTTTTTGTTTTGTTGTGGTTTTTTTACAGTTGGTTGGTTGCTCACCCCTCCTCTGGCTTTGTTCAGAGTTAGCAGAGTCATAGATTTCTTCTCACCCAACAGCTCAATGACTTGTACCCCTGTGCTTGCAAGACCTTTATAAGAGTTTTAGCTCTGGAGCTTTGGTCACGCACAGATTAAACAAATGGGAATGATAGAGCTTATCCTGTTCAGCCGCAAATCTTTAAATCTGACTTTAGAGAGCATGTGCCGCTCATGGTATAACATGGAATTGGGACAGTTCATGATGCCCAGAAATGAATGACCAGGTTATTCCCACAGGCACTGGTTTTATTTTGTCCCCGTGGTCCTGTTATTGAAATGTTTGTGCTACAGAAAAACAGTTTCCCCCACACCCGACTCATCTGTCATTAAGCACGTGCATAGTGCTAGGCTCAGGTGGGACACCGTTTTCATGTGGAGCAGTTTGGTATTTGGCATAAAGATTCACAGAGTTTTCAAGGGAAAATTTCATTTTTAGGAAGTACTGGTTGTTAAAAGGGCACATCGCACAGAGGCACTGAGATACCTGGTTCAGTGGGTTTGCTGTAGTGCAAAGAGAGCAAGGAATCGGCTCAGGTGGTGACAAAGTCTCATGAACTTGTATTTTAGTTAGAATCATACATTGGTTTCGGTTGGAAGGGACCTTTCAGGGTCATCTGGTTCAAATCTCCTTCACTGAGCAGGGACATCTGCAACTAGGAAGGTTGCTCAGAGCCCCGGCCCAATCTCCCCTGCAATGGTGCCAAGGATGGGGCAGTGACCACCTCTCAGGGCAACCTGGGCCAGGCTCTCATCACCCTCAGTGTCAAACACTTCTTCCTTCCCTGCGGTCTAAATTTCCCTCTTTGAGTTTCAACCCATCCCCCCTTGTCCTGTCTGAACAGGCCTTGTTCCAAAGTCTGTCCCCATCTTTCTGACAGGCCCCTGGAAGCCCTGACAGGCCCCTAGAAGCCCTGACAGGCCTCTAGAAGGTCTCTGTGGAGCCTTCTCCTCTCCAGGCTGCACAAGCCCAACTCTGCCAGCCTGGCCTCCCAGCAGAGGGTTCCAGCCCTCCCAGCACTGCTGGGGCTCCTCTGGCCCCACTTCAACAGGTCCATGTTGGAGATATTAAAATGAAATATTTCCTAGTTTCAGGAGACAGATAAGCATATCGCAGAACCACAGAATGGTAGGGGTTGGTAGGGTCTGTTTTTAATTATTAAAGGAATTGGAAGACATAGAACAACTCTCCATTAGTTTAGTTCAGCGTAATTAGTCAACGTTGGGATAAAAATTCTGTTCCTATGACTTCTGGAGCATGTTGCTCGCTCCATTAATACCGTATCCTAGCGAACACGTTTCCTATTTTGCTCCCCTGGGGGAGATTTAGAGGCCTGATGAAGCTCTGTTTTGACTTCTCCCAGGATGAGCTGGATGAACTTCGAGCCGAAATGGAAGAAATGCGTGACAGCTATTTAGAGGAAGATGTTTACCAGCTGCAGGAGCTCCGGCGAGAGCTGGACCGGGCGAACAAGAACTGCCGCATTCTGCAATATCGTCTCAGGAAAGCGGAACAGAAAAGCTTGAAAGTTGCACAAACAGGCCACGTGGACGGAGAGCTCATCAGGAGCCTGGAACAAGATTTAAAGGTGGGTGAGAGATTGGTGTTCAGACTGAAAAGGAGCAGAAAGGGATTTGGCTGCCTGCAGTGGAAGGGTTGGTGACACATGAAACAAGCGGTAGTTCTCCAAACGTCAGGACTGATTTCCTTCTTCTGCGGCGGCGAAGAAATATGCAGCTTATCATTGCAAACAAGATGTGTTGCTGAGTGGGGAAAAAACCCACCCCATGTGCTGATACTCGAAATGAAAGAAACGCCGTCGAGTTTCCTTTGTGCTTTTGAAAGATTTAAAGGGTTTTGTTTTACTGGGTTTTGTGAAAACCCGTAGCTTTGCAAAGCTGTATAAACACAACCTGATATGCTTTTCCCAATTCATGCCACTTCCTTCCTTTTCTCTTCTTGCTTAGACCAAATAACTGGCAAAAAATAATGGTGAAATTTGCATTTTTTTTTTACTGCCTCATATTTTAGCAAGGCAGATACAGCATTTTGATTCTCTTCCCACAAAAAGCCAAATTCCTTTTAAAGTGATGTTCATGCTGAAACAGATTTTTATATCTTTCATTTTGTAAACTTTGTACAGGCACGATGCTTCTCTAGCTTTACTCCTCTTAATATTGCATCCTTACAGCTGGTTTGAAAAGAGCTTCTGTAATTTTGCTTTTTGTACTTAAAAATGCAAACCATAAAATCTTACGAAACTGGAATGATTATATTTCAGCAGTGGAAATGAGAGGAACGTATCGAATCATCAAGCTTTTCAAAAAGTCAGACCTAATTTTCTCTTTTAGGATAGAAAATAAATTAGAATTTTATCGTAATGATCTAGTCAATGGTTGGATTTGATGATCTTGAAGGTGTCTTCCAACAAAAACAATTCTATGATTCCATAATAGAAATGATACTTGACTCAGTAAAAATCTCATACGTAGGGTCGAGTGAAAGAGATATTGAGGTTTTTGAGTTCGTTTTGCTTTGTTTCCTCTGACTTGTTGCAATCGAGTAATTCATCATTCTCCATGATGAATCACCTTTCCAAATACTTTTGGAACAAATATTTATTTTTGTTTGGCTGAACTCAGAAAACCTAAGCTAGCCTATATTTTTATGCTTGCATATCACTCTTGCCTAGTAGTGATTGCTGCTAGAGCTGCAAATTTGGGTGGAAGAGGCGGCTGTGTGGACGCGGCTTTGATCGATGACCTGTCAGCTTTTACAACACAGCTCCTCATCTTTTGTTTTACTGATGTGGTACACTGGGACTTGAATCTGTGGGTTTGATATCTCCTTGTTTCCTCCTGCTCTTCATGACATTGCCTTAGTATCATGTGGAGAGAGTAATCAAATAGATTTTCATCTTGTGTTTTGTTTTTTTTTTTTATTAAAAATGACTGTTCATTTTGGTACTTGGAAGGCTTGGAGTCTTTCAGCAACGGTCTCATAATTGAATTAAAAATCTTCCAGCTCTCTAGGGTTTTAAGATGTTTCCTGCTGTAGGAGACATAGTGGAGCTGTTGCTCCTCATGAATCCTCTTCATGAGTTTGTCCTCTTCCGACCAGGTAGCCAAAGATGTTTCCGTCAGACTGCACCATGAGCTGGAGAGCGTGGAGGAGAAACGCGTCAAAGCGGAGGATGAAAACGAAGTCCTTCGGCAGCAAATTATCGAGGTGGAAGTATCCAAGCAGACACTGCAAAACGAGCTGGACAAGCTAAAAGAGGTAAGGAAAGCCACGCGGAGCGGTATCGCCGGGTGAGACGGGAAATTTGACATGGAAACCTTAGACTTAATTCCTACGTGAAATGGCTGCTGATGTTGCTTGTGCAGTCATCCAAAAGGTCTCCTTACCTTTGCTGAATGTCCCAAATGTGCTAGTGATTTAGAAACAGGAGAGAGGTAGAGGAGTGATGCTGAAGTTTTTGTCCAGGGCTTCTCACAGGGCTTTTGTCCCGTCTTAAAATGGCTCCTCCAGAGCTTCTTTGCTGGAGCAAAGCTATCTTTGATTGGTCTCCAGCTAGCTCTGGCTCTCCTTTCCACAAACTGGGACTTCCACCTACTTGAGAATGAAACGAGGTGTGTGTGACTCGTCCCTGGGAGGACACTTCAGCTAGGCAGGCCGCCGCTTTGGTCGGCGCTCCTTGAGCGGCGACGGCGGGAGCCAGCAGCGTGAAGCAGGTGGCAGGAATGTGGCCCGCGGCGTATGTTATTGTGCTTCAGGCGCCGAAACGCTGCCTGTTGAGTAAAAGGGATCGTTTTGATTGGAGCTGACACCTAAATTATACCGGGTGAAGGGAAAATCTTTGGGAACCAGCGAGCTGAGGAGCAGGGGATGTTAAAAGGAAGCCAAAGATGAACCGTGGCCTCTTTGCCGGAGCCCACATCCCGGGCTGTAGCGGTTCTTTCCGTTCTCATCCCAGTACAGCAGATTGGCAGCTCGCAGCCTCTGCTGTGTTTTAAACCAGATTGAGAGAGAGCATTTAGACATAATGAGGTAAGGCATTTATCCTCTGAGCCCCGGTCAGATTTAGAGAGCCGCTGCAATTCTGTGTTATTTTAATCCGTCGAACGTCGCTCGCCAGTCAACGGGTACAAAGCCTGACTCAGTTTTATAAGGACAAGCCCTATTTAATTTCTCCGTGCGTTTGGGTTGGGAGGAGGAGGCCAGCGGAAGAGTTTTGGAGCGTTTTTGTACCTCGGAGATTATCAGCCGATGTAGATATCTGCGTGGCGTGGATTACTTAGCCTGACATAGAAGATAAAGCCTGCGGGATATTTTAGCTGTTCTTCTTTCTCAGTGTTATTTCTGAATGCTGTGCTTAATGGACAGGATGGTGCGGTCTTCTATCCTGTACAAAAATACCACGTCGTCCACAACGATGCCAAATGTCTTGCTGGCTGTTGATTAACACACAGGTCCACTAGATACCGCTTGATGGTCTTTGGGATTTAGGTCTGTGATCCTATGATTAAGCAGTTTGAGGAATTTAAATTGTGGCTGAGTGGTAGGAAAGAAACTGGTTCAGCAGTGCTCTCACCAAGCTGAATCGATCGTGCTTCACCAAAAGAATTGTTTCTTCCCCAAAAGGATTGTCCAGGCCTGGCCCAGGCTGCCCAGGGCAGGGCTGGAGTCCCCCTGATCCCTGGAGGGGTTTCCGGGCTGTGGAGATGTGGTGCTGAGGGACATGGCTTAGTGGTGTCCTGGCAGGGATGGGTTAATGGTTGAACTTGATGATCTTCAAGGTCTCTTCCAACCAAAACACTTCTATGATTCTATGCTGCTTAGATTGCTGCAGCCTAGCAGGGCAGGGAAACTCAACTAACTCAACTGTCTCTCTGCTGTGTTGAAAGTTCAAGTGAACGTACCCTTGTTTCAGAAGCAGACTTTGCCCAATGAGGCTGGAGGGGAGCTAGGGGATGTGGGAGATGGCAGGTAGAGTGGTGGGATGCAGTCCTGTTGTTCTGGAGGCACAGCAGGGCCTATCAGTAGTAGAGGTTGTTTGGGCTTTTTTTGTGCCGTGACTGGTGGTTTCTCTGCGAGTCAGAATTCCACAAGGTCACAGCAAGTGATAAGATGGAGGTTTGGGCTGTTGGCAGGTCACGCAAGGACAGAGGAGCCGAAAGTTGGAGAAACACAGTGGTATGTGTGCCAGATAAGAATGTGCTTGCAGTGTTGTTGACCTTACTGAAAAAAAACCCCAAAACCAACCCAAGACATTCTTGCCTCGAGAAGTGTTCAAGTAACTACTCAGCAGTGCCTCTTTAGGAACATTTAATGCGTACCAAACGCTCAAGGAATGGATTCTAGACATGCCAGTGGGAAAACTAGTGCTTTATATATCAGGAGAAAAGTGACCCAAAGGCCACGTAGCTTCTTCCCAATCCACCCTGACTCTGCATCTTGTCTATCTCGAGGCTGACACTTTGAAGGAACGTCTTTGCTCTCCGGTCCTGGAGCGTTGCCCGAGACCCAGTTAGACAGCGTTTGCTCTGGGATCCAGCTCACTGTCACCATATGCTCCTTTTCTGTAATATCCTGGACTATTCTCAGCTCTTCTCCTCTCGCTTCTGATCAACAAAAAGATTTTTCTCATGTCCCTGTTCGTGTTCATTGCTTAATTCCATGCTAACCGCTGCTTTTGTCCCGCCGTTCCATTCCCTCGGGTCCCATTTCTCCCTGCGGAGGATGATGTATATGTTGATTATCTTTAATGTATTTTGCATGCTGGAATATCTTTAGGAGCCATAAACATCTCCAAAAGCACTTTCTTAGAATCATTGAATTGTCAGGGTTGGAAGGGACCTTGAAGATCATTGAGTTCCAACCCCCCTGCCATGGGCAGGGACACCTCCCACTAGGTCAGGCTGCCCAGAGCCTCATCCAACCTGGCCTTAAAAAATTCCAGAGATGGGGCTTCCACCACCTCTCTGGGCTTCTTTAAAGCCATCTTCCTTGTTTATCATAATCTTTGGAAGAATTCCAGACATTTATGGTGTTTCGTACTTTTTTTCTTCCACCCCAGTACCTTTTTCCATCTCCTGTGATACTTTCAACAGGATTTTTTTTTTTTTTATGTGAAATATTTACAGACTTGCTCTGTCTAAATAAAATTCTCATTTCCTTCAAAAGAGCCTTGGAGTTTTAACTGGGAAATTAGTTTTCGCCTCCTCCTGACCATGTAATTTCAAGCTGTTTTATTACACAGATATCATAGACTTTCCTCTCTTGTCACTAAATAACGTTGCTTCATGAGTCTCGGCTTTCCAAATAATAGAAGCAAAGTTATAGTGAAGAGGAAGGATGATAAGAAGTCACCTGTCATGTCCTTCACAGTGCTCTTATCTCCTCTTCTATCTCTGTGTCATAGCTAATGCACTTCCCTCCCCAGTCCCAGGTGCTTCCCATTTCATGACATGAATCATGGACTGGTTTGGGTTGGAAGGGTCATTTTAAGGTCGAGTCCAACCCCCTGCAGGGAGCAGGGACATCTGCAACTAGAGCAGGTTGCTCAGAGCCCCAGCCAACCTCCCCTGCAATGGGGCCAGGGATGGGGCAGCCACCACCTCTCAGGGCAACCTGGGCCAAGCTCTCACCACTCTCAGTGTCAGAAATTCCTTCCTTGTCTCCAGTTTACATCTTCCTCTTTTAGTTTCAACCCATCCCCCTTGTCCTGTCTCAAGAGATCCTGCTACAAAGGTTGTCCACCTCATCACAGGCCCCTTGAAGGCCTGAGAGGCCCCAGAAGGTCTCCCTGGAGCCTTCTCTTCTCCAGGCTCCACAAGCCCAACTCTGCCAGCCTGGCCTCCCAGCAGAGAGTTCCAGCCCTCCCAGCATTGCTGGGGCTCCTCTGGCCCCGCTCCAACAGGTTCTTGTGCTGATACTTTCGTGTTTTCAGAAGCTTTTTGTATAATCTGCCAAAACCCCATCTTGGCTTGTTCTGGTATCTGCCAAGAGCTCTCCACCATCAAAATATTCTCGTTTTCAGTGATTGTTCCAATCACTCTCAGATCATCACAGATTTTTAGCATAATGACACCTCTTTCCTTTTTTTTTTTCCTTTTCTTATAAGCATCCTCCAAACCTTCAGCTTTCTGCAGCATTTCCTCTTAGCTGTGTTTTGCGCTGACACGGATCAGTAAGGATTTTCAACCAATACTTGTGGCTTTTATCCGGTTCTGATATCTTCCATTTGGACACCGTTCTCCTCTGAGTGTCTTCACCAGCACTCTGACATTCAGTTCGCTTAATCATGCCACTCAACTTATTTTTTTATTTTTTTCAGTCCTCATAGGCAAAAGGTAATATGGTGGTTTCTTTTCCCATAATGCTTCCTAATTTTTTTTTTACCAGCTTACTTTGTTTATCACTGGGTAGATTCATCACGCTGCTCCCCTTGCCTGAAATACTTCCACTGATTCTTCTGAAGCTGCTTCTTTCACTGGGTAATAGTGTATTTTTTCCTGAATATTTTTTACCTTTACTGACTGTACCAAGTTTTCTGCTTCAGTCTTCTCGAAGTGCTGCAGGACTGTGGTTCATTGAAATTTTTTCCACGATTTCATTCACCTACTTCTTTTCAGTTTCCTTTTTTTCAGCTCTTCCCTTTTTTTTTTTTTCTCCACTGTGAACTTTTCCACTGGTTTTGAGCCTCCCTCTGATGTTTTTTTTTTTTGTGATGTTCTCCATCAGAGCTTCAGAGTTTTCCTACCGCTGTGAACACTTTGTCACCTCTCCTTGCAAAATGAGGATGTCTCTAAGAATTATCCCTTCTAGGAATTTGCCAGGATTTTCTGTGCCTTACCGAAGATGCTTCTTTCTTCTAAATTTAGAGGCAAATTCAGCTCACCCTCGCGGATTTGATTAGCGCACGTATCGCTGCTGAGGCTTGTTTGCTTTTTTTCCTCTTGTCTGGATTATTACTGTTGCCATTTGAGTCGATAGGCTGCCAGGAGAGGAAAAAATTACTTCATTGCTAACAGATTACTTCAGCACGTCCCTGAAACTGTCATTTTCCCCTTCTTGATATCCTAATTCAGCTCACGAAATACACTGATGTACATGAAGAATTTAACTTGGTCAACCAGCAAGCATTCAGGAGAATCTTTTCAAAGTTTTCTTGCTTGGCATTGGTAGAAAAGCCTTAGGAATTCTCTCCTGAGCATCTACAGATTAGATCTTTTCTCCAAAGCTTGACAACAGCAAGTGGATTTTCTCTGGGATCTGAACACCTTCCATTCAACATCTAACCCATCCCAAATTTCATTTCCTCGGAGCCACCAGGGCATCTTTAGGACACATCTTCCTTATATTTTCTCAGCAAAGATACTTCACAACTAGATGGTCTATCTTTAGTGCAAGTTTAAACAACTAGGAAACCATGCTTGGCAAGTGTCGGGTGCCTTTATCACAGAATCAGACAACGTTGTGGGTTAGAATGGACCTTTCGAGGTCATTTGGTCTAACCCTGCTGCAGGGAGCAGGGACATCTGCAACCAGAGCAGGTTGCTCAGAGCCCCATCCAACCTCCCCTGCAATGGGGCCAGGGATGGGGCAGCGACCACCTCTCAGGGCAACCTGGGCCAGGCTCTCACCACCCTCAGCATCGAAAAATCTTTTCCTTCTCTCCAGTCTAAATCTCCCCTCTTTTGGCTTAAACCCATCCCCCCTTGTCCTGTCCCAACAGGCCCTGCTCAAAACTCTGTCCCCATCCTTCTGCCAGGCCCCTGGAAGCCCTGCAAGTCCCCTAGAAGGTCTCCGCGGAGCCTTCTCTTCTGCAGGCTGCACAAGCCCAACTCTGCCAGCCTGGCCTCCCAGCAGAGGGTTCCAGCCCTCCCAGCATTGCTGGGGCTCCTCTGGCCCCGCTCCAACAGCTCCCTGTCTCTCCTGGGCTGAGGACTCCAGAGCTGGGCCCAGCCCTGCAGGGGGAGTGTCCGCAGAGCCCTGGGAGCAGAGGGGCAGGATCCCCCCCTGGCCCTGCTGCCCACGCTTCTTTTGTTGCTGTCAAACTACTTTCCATGATATTTAGAAGGTCCTGGCGGTCAGGTGAAGTCCCTGGTGACTGGAAAAAGGGAAACATTTCATCTATTTTTAAAGAGAGTAGAAAGGAGCACCCTGGGTTTATGTGCAGTGATCATTGATTCAATTCCTCCCCAAGTAACACCTCTTGGAACAATCCTCTCTCTAAAAACTCCGTACCTGGGAAAGAATAAACCATTTCTGCTCCTTACTGAAGAAATACTCCGAGAAGGCGCAATACACGTCCTGTTCCCTGTGGGGTGAATGAGTCGGTCGCTTGTTTGCAGCTGCTAAATGTGTATTTTTTTCGCGTTCTTTGTCTGGGTTTGGCGGCATGAGCCTGGGGAGAGAAAGAGGCAGGGATGGCCTTGCCGAATGGGACAAAGAAAGGGGAGGATTAGGGACAGGGGTGGCAGCTGCTGAAAGACTTGCCATGAGCGCTGTGAAATGGTTTGGAAAGAAAGGAATGAGGATTGTGTAACTGGGAAGAAAGGGGCTTGTGGGACGGCCGTATCGAGCAGGTGATGGTCTCTCGCTAAAGAGAGAGAAATTCTTTAAAGGTTGGGCTAGATGATCTCTGGAGGTCCCTTCCAACCTGGTATTCGATGGTTCTGTGATATCACAGAATTGTCAAGAGTTGGAAAGGACCTCTGGAGATCATCTAGTCCAACTCTGCCACTAAAGCGGGATGGCTTGGAGCACATGACACAGGACTGCATCTGAAATAGTTCCAGAGAAGGGGACTCCACAACCTCCCTGGGCAGCCTGTTCCAGAGCTTTGTTACCCTCATGGTGAAGATGTTTTTTTCTCATATTTAAACAGAACTTCCTCTCCTCCAGCTTGTGCCCTTTGCCCCTTGTCCTCTCGCTAGGAACTACTGGAAATGATTCTATGCTTCTCTTTGTCGCTGCTCAAAGTAGAAGGACCAGAAGGGGAGCCAACCAGAGGTGTTGCTTTCTCTCTTCCAAGACCCTCTGGTGTAACAGTGACCTCCCCCGTGACACTGAGGTTTTCTTGGCCAGCTCTTCACTTCGGTTGGAATCATTTGTCCTTTGAGCCCTCCAGGTTCTTGGGGCCATTAGAGGCCCGAGTACCGCTCTCTGGGCGTGCTCACTGAGGAAATCATTTCCAGTTGTTGGAGAACCATGGCCGCAGCTCACGTTCGCCGATGTTTTGACAAAGAAAGGCAGAGGCAGAATGGGAAGGCAAGAAAATACTGTTCCTGCTCATTTCCGCATGAAAGGAGAGAAGTGCAAGTCCACTGGGTGTTAGTAATGTCCCCAACACATCTCTAGGACACAGACTGAGATGAAAACCAGTAAGAGGGATTTTGCAGGTTACCTGTGGGCTTTTTAGGGCAGTGGCTTCTCTCTGGGCACTTTCATCCAAGACTCGCTTGCTCATGGGGATGTTGCCACCCTGAGCTTACCCTGCCCTGCAGGACCTCAATTTTGAGGCAGAATTCAAGAACTGCTGCTTCAAAGTGTTGGGTTTTTTTTGTTGTTGTTAAGATATTTGTTTCTTTTAACGGAGTGGAAAACTGCGTTCAGATGCTTTCAAAAATTGTAGGAATATATGAGTCGAGGTGAAATATTTCAGGCTTTTTACTGGGAAATAAATCTGGCTCCAAAGAGCGTGCGCACTGCCATGTTTAACATCAGGAGAGGTAGAGAGTGTTTTGCTGATAGAGTTTAACTCTATAAATGTATAAAAATATATATAGAACTACAGAAAAATGGAATCTGGAGGCTACATTGAAGAGCTGAGCACGACAGTCTGGTTTTCGTCGCCTCAAACCCTTTAAGTCGGGCATAATATATGCAATGTCTGTGTAAAGTGTGATTGGTCCAGTCAGAAATCACCTTTCCCTCTTTTCTTTCTGATATAAATCCCCAGAGAAGGTGCAAAGTACTGCACAAGTGGTGAAGGGATTATTTTTGATGAGAACACACTTGCTGGTAGAAAATCTTACCCGTGTTTTCACGAGCTGGGGATTCCTAGATGTTCATTAAGGGAGCACGTCGTGTTCTTGAGTCATTTCTCAAATGGAATTTACTCATTGGGGTGAAGTGGGGCTACACTTTGAAAAATCTTTTGTTATTTTTTTCGTAATATATGGCTTTTCTTAGTTATCAAAGTGTTTAAATGATGCTGAAAACCAGGGCAATTAGACTTGAAAGCTACAGGTTCACACAAGATCCCCATGTTGACTGAGTAACCCTGCTTAGAAATTACTGCTTGTGACAGGTTTAAGTAATGGAGTCTCGTGCAATAATCATAATAAAACCATTAACTGCATGAAAGTTTTACCACAGGACCATTTTGTCTCCAGTATCTTTTTTTTTTTCTTTCACTGTGATAAATTATGAATTAGTACCTAAACCACGGTGAATGATTTATACTCATTATGGAGTTTCAGGAGTTGTAGAGGTGGTGAAATGCTCTGCTCGGTGCTGCTACCAACAAACAGGGTGGAGGGAAGGCTGGGAATGGATCTGGCACGACTCAGAATCATAGAATGTTTTGGGTTGGAAGGGACCTTTAGAGGGCAGCCAGTCCAACCCCCAGCCCCCCACCCAAATGTATAGCAGTCAAGAATTAGACTCAGCAACATAATTTTTCCCCCCCCCCAAGGAATTATGTTATATATTTTCCAATGCGCTGTCCACATTTCTTTTTAGAAAGTTTAAAAAATAGATTTAAAAAAACCACAAACAACTGAAATGTTTAAAATGTTTTGTGCCAGTCTCATATGCTTATAAATGCCCTCCCCAACAGTGTCTACATCTGAATCGATGATTTCCCAAAGAAATTACCACCAAGCTCCAGTGAGTCTCTGTTTTCTAGTTATTTGCTCGTTGTCCCCACTTGCTGTGTCATCTGACACTGCTTCCAAATCCTATCACAATGTTTGAAGGGAGATCTTCTGAAAGAAAGTAACAGTGACTCTGCTGATCTGGTCCAGAGTTTGATAGCCTTCAAAACCCCTCCTGCTCTTCTGTAACTCAGCCTGAGCAGAGCCTCTCACCCCGGACATGCGCTTCCTCTAACTCAACTCCTTCGTGGCCTCTGTCCCAAATGCCTTGGTGGACCTCAACTGGCCTTTGCATGGAGAAATCCTGTTGAAGTGGTGGCATTGGCAGCAGGAACAATGACCCTTGTCCCATCAGTTAGAAGGAAACCTGCTTTGTCAGGTAACTGAAATTCCTCTTTGCCTCGTTTGTGCTGTGTTTTTTCTTAAGATACAGCACCAGTCTTTCTGTAACTGCTGCTCTTCCAATAACAGAGGCTGACGTGGAGATACACAATTTGAGCTTCGTGGAGGTTATCCATCTCCCCATCCTCCACCCAGTTGCCGAAAATAATCCCGCTGTCTGTCACGTGGGCTTCAGCAGTGACACTGCAAACAAGCGGTGGCCTCTGTGACATCTGGAGAAACAGGAAAAACGCGGGTTTATTTTTTCATTCCTTCCCTTAACCTACCCACAGTGTAATTAAAGGTTCTTCTCAGCAAGCCCGTGTTAAAAATTGGTGGCAAATCCTTCAAGTGCTGTTCTAGGGGGGGCAAAATTAGGGCATACTCTCAATATTCTGAGTCAAATTTCAAGTGGGGCAGAATTCCTCGATGAAGACAGTGCTTTCGCTTTTCTAATCAAGATGTGGGCAAGGCTTGGTTCCAGGGCAAGCAAATTTTCTCAATATGCTGCTAGTTTGAGAGATTTAAAGCTGAAATAGCCACAGCCAAGCATACACTGGAGTTAATTAGGAATATCCCTCATCTTTCTGTTCTCTGCTGAAATTCAGATCAGCCACCGCCTGGCAACTGTTCTTGTGGGAAATGTCGTACGGCATTTGGGGTGGAGATGGGTCCCCAGGTGTCCTGATTTGAGTTAGAACAGAACTAATTCTGTGCAGTGGTTTTACTTTCTAGATCAGTCTCTTCTCAGTCTCTGCTCTGTCTGAAGTTCAGGGCAGATTTTCCCAGCCAGTCTCTGCTCTCGGCAGTGACAATGCTCCGTGGTCAGAGTCACTGCCAAGGGCTGGGGGGAGCAGAAAGGCTTGTGCTCAGACTGGCTCCTGTGCAGACCAAGGTCACTGCTCGGTCTTTGTTGGGCCACAGGGAGTAAGAGGTGGCACCTGTGGGGAGAAGTGGCGAGGACAGGGGACCCCAAACCAACCAACAAGGGGTTCCATCCCATGTGCATCATAATCAGTGTAAAGTTGAGGGATCATGAGGGTCAAGCCTTTTCTTCAAGGGCTGGCATCCCAGGAGGACTCTGTCCATTCTGCCTTTGATCCTGATCCATGTGTTCCTGAATCCAGTTTTGGAATCTAGCTCCTGAATCTGGTTCCCATCTGCTGCTGAGTGCAGTCTGGGACTTCCCCAGTGCCTGCTCCACAGCATCAGGGGTGATGGTGACAGAATTGCCATCAGGACAGTCTGGTTCAATACCGATTTTGTATATATTTGTATATATTTCATTTTATTATTGTTATTTTCATGAAAGCTCTTTTAATTTTCTTTTCCAACTCATCAGTCTCTCTCCCTTACTCACTTTCTCTACCTTTTTGGAAAGGGAGAGGAGCTAATAGAGAGCATCTGTCATTCATTTAGTGGCCAGCCCAGCCCCAACCCTTGACTCCAGGCATCCTGCTTTCAGAGCTGGCTCATGTCCTCCCCAGTTTCCTCCTAGGGCTCAGAGAAGCCTGAAGTGAATCTGACCTCGAGCCAGAAGGATGAAGGAGAAAAAGTCTATAAACCTGTAAAAAAACACCCTTAAATTGGTATTTGGTGCAGGCTGGCATCGGCAGCAAGCTTCCCTGCCGCGCTTCGGCTGGCTCCCGGTGAGCTGGCGCCAAGTGTTTGCATCTCACGCCGCCCGTAATTTCATCCCCAGCATCTGGAGCTCTGGGGAGCGGGATGGAAAAGAGGATGAGACAGTCTGTCGGGGTGAGAAAGAGGAGCTTTGCGAGATGTGTGGTTTCTAACCAAATTTTCCAGACTGCCTGGGGTTTTGGGTTGCGGCGATGGTACTTGTAGGGAATACACGTCACAGGGGAATATTGGCAGCCGCGGGGACGGCGCTGTCGGGAAATGCTTAGGCAAGTGAAAAAAAAAAAAAAAAAGAGCTATTGACTTTGAAAGAGTTAATTGATTATTTCTCTTCTCAGATTAATTATTTACACTTGCTTCTCTAGCTCTATTTTTAAAAGGAGAACGTAACTCTTTGCGCAGATAACTTAGGCATTATTAGCGTTGCGCTACTCAAGCTGTCGGAGGATGAATGAAGGGGAAAGATCTGGCTGTGGTGGTGAGTTTTTTTGCGTTGCCACTGGGCTTTCCCCTTCCCTAGGCCTGGCACTGCACCAGTAAACCTGGTTCCGTCGCCCAAAGCCACTGTGAGTAGGTCCGGAAAAAGGTTTGGATGGCAAAGAGGTGGAGTTGAATCACAGAATCACAGAACCGGGAGAGTTTGAAAGGGACCACTGGAGATCATCTAGTCCAATCCTCCTGCTAAAGCAGGTTTAACTTAAGTCGAGCAGTTGGGAGTCTTCAAGCAACCTCTGATCAGCACATTTTCCTGCTTTCTGGAATAACCCGTTTCCTTTGTGCCACAGCTGAGGATACTTTCCCCCATCTCGCTCTTTTCACAAACCCAATTCATGCCAAAGCGGTGCCACGGGCAGGACTTCGGCCTTTTTCTCATCCCCGTAGGCGTGATCCCCACATCCCGCGGATCCCGGCGGGTTTTGCCAGCGGTTACGTCACCAGGGAGCTCGCCGCAAGGCTGGTGTTTTTTTAGCACCCCGTTCTACACTCCTCCTGCTGAGAAATGCTTGGGAAGGGGAGAGTTTCTGTTCTGTGGGAGGAGGCACGGCGAAGATTTCGCTTGATTTGGGTTTGGGTTTGTTCCTCGGTGTGGGGAAGCCTGAAGTTTCTTCTAGTACCTATCACAGTGGTTCAATTAATCTAGAAAAATGACATTGTCTGCCCCTAATGGGTAAAATATCTGTATTTTCTATGTTTTCTTCTCTTTTTACTGTATATTTTGTCGTCAGATGAAAGCTGGAGCCCGAACGAATATCAGCATTGCAAGATAATCTTACCCGAATATGAACATTGTAGGTCTTGCTCCCAGTGGAACTGGGGAGGGTAAAGTGTGTTGATATTTCGGGACGTCAACATTGTGCTGCTCCTGCCCACGTAGACATGGTGATCCATCTGAGATTGCCAGCTGTACGTATCGGTCTATTTAAGGCCTCTTTCTCGGGGATCGTTCCAAAATAGTTACAGTCCCAGCTCTTGCTGCAGTCAACTGGGCCGAGAGAAACTGGGTCTTGCGTGGAGATCGGTGAAGGCGGCTCTCTTTGTCCTGACGCTGTGCAGAGTCCAGGATAAATTCCCATCCCTGAGTTGAGTGATGTCCACACGGCAGATTTTGAAGGGATTGAATGACGTGGCAAACAGTTCTAAGGCAGATTTCACTCTGAAGGCTTTTAAGTTGCTTTTTTCCTTTAATGTTTTTCTTCTCATATAATATATTTTTCTATGGAAAATTATTGGAAGATTGTTTGCTTGTGTCCCTTTTCAGTTTTCAAGACTCTGGTCCTCCATAGAATCAGAGGATGGAAGGGATCTTTTGAGGTCATCTAGTCCAACCCCCCTGCAGGGAGCAGGGACATCTGCAACTAGAGCAGGTTGCTCAGAGCCGCAACCCAACATCCCTTGGAATGGTGCCAGGGATGGGGCAGTGACCACCTCTCTGGGCAACCTGGGCCAGCCTCTCACCACCCTCAGCACCAACAATTTCTTCCTTCTCTCCAGTCTAAATCTCTCTCTTTTAGTTTCAACCCATCCCCCCTTGTCCTGTCCTAACAGGCCCTGCTCCAAAGTCTGTCCCCATCTTTCTGACAGGCCCCTGGAAGCCCTGGCAGGCCCCCAGAAGGTCTCCCTGGAGCCTTCTCTTCTGCAGGCTGCACAAGCCCAACTGTCCCAGCCTGGCCTCCCAGGAGAGGGTTCCAGCCCTCTGGACTCACAGGTCCCACAATACTTACCAGGATGTGAAATGATGGCAGTCACTTATAGGAAGGAGGCTACTGTTGTACCTTGACCGTTATACGTCAAAATTATAGAAGGCCAGCTCTTAAGTTCTCCACTGTTGTGGTCAGCTGTCAGGGTATGTGAGGGTAGTTTCTGGGTTACCTTCATCAGGGAAAGGAAAAGAAATGAAGGTTAAGTTCCTAAATAAAAAAGAAAAGCAATTAAAGAGTTGGAATGCATCTTTGAAATGCCCAGCACCCCAGTCCTCCCTTCTGGTGTCCTCCATCTCCTCAGACAGCCAAACCTATCGGGTTTCTTCCCTCTTTGGTGGCATTCTCGTATCTTTTGTTCCTCCCCTCTGTTCTTCACCTCCAGCTTTCCCTCTGCGTGTTGCTGACGTGGAACCCAAGTCAAACCCACAATTCTCCAGCATTTGCAAACCAACTCTTGAGGTTAGGAGCCGGAGTTTTTACTCTCCCAGGTCAGGGCTTCAGGCAAACACAGAAATCTTTTAACAAGAAGCTTTTTTTCTGTGCTATTTCTGGTTCCACTTACTCTCAATTTCCCTGAAAATACTGCAAGGACGTTCCCTTGTTGGGATAATTTATCACTTCCATTCTGCTCCTGACTGTAATAAGTGCAAAGACCAAAGAAAATGAAAAGCAGTATTTTGGCAAATATTGAAGTCAGGGTGGTTTTGGTCCTACAGTGTTGATTTCAGTCTTGGGTAGAATTTTGCATCTCTTCAGTTTTGATTGAGCAGATAGTCCATCGATCCACACAGCCCTAGAGGAGACAGTAGTTCAGGTAGGACAAATTCAGAGATATCTCTTGCTTCTCTTGTCCACAACTGTTGTAAGAGTGACCATATTTAGCAATTTGCGTGGTGAAAAAACATAGAAAATATAAGGATTCTGCATAGGAAGGTTAGGCATCGGCACTCTTGGAGCTGCCTTTTATTGAACATGGTTTTGAGCTATCGGGTGGTTGGAAGAAACATGGCATGAACTGCTTGTCCTTCCTCGTTGGAATAAGCACTGTGGAGAACTTCACCATTGTTGTTTCGTTGCTACAAGATGAGCAGAAGAGAAATTGGCGGTGATTAGTCAAAGGGAGAGAAAAGGTACCTTGTAAGGATGAGCATTGTTACCATGGATGTTTCACCCATGCTTCGTGTCTTTGTGGAAGAAGCAAGAGCAAGGAAAAGGCTGTGGAAGTGAAACCCCATGGGTGATAATCCGCAAGCATCCACAATATAATGCGTAATGCTCCACAAGAAGGAAAATATTTCTTCAAAGAACCTGATATTACCAGGAACTTCTCCGTAACATTACTAAATGATTTTTTTTTATGGTAAACATAAACCAGGAAGGAGGGGAAAAGACTTTTCCGTATTTGATCTTCAGTTTCTTCAACCACCCAGCGTGTAATTCTCAGCGTAGAAAGACTGACGGCGCTTTCCAGGATTCACAGAGACTGGTTAACTAATAAAGGCATTTTCACAACCGAACCTGACAGCCTGTTAACTGGTTTTAAATGTGAGTGTTGATTGGATGCTGGCACCTTTATTCCAGGTCATCAGGCGACATAATTGAAGGGGGCGGGAGCACTAATTAGAACGCAAAGGTTGTCATTCTTATCATATTACAATCTGGTCTTTTAAAATTGAAGCTGTCTTTTCATCTCTTTCCTGGTCTGCAGCTGATTTGATTCCTCACTTGAGCTCTTGCACTGAGGTCTCGCAGTTGAGTTTTTACTCAGCAGGTCAGAGAGGAGAAGCGGGAGAACGGGAGATTTCCGCTCGGGCCGTCGGGAGAGGAAATAGTTCAGATAAATCGCCCACCACCAAAGGCTCCTTTTGCTCCTGTCTCAGAAGTGGGAGCTGCTGGGTGAGGAGGACGCAGAAGTAACCTCTTGGAGATCTGTGCTGGGGGAGGAGGAGTAGAAAGCCTTGGAATGCTCCTGATTTAGCTTTAATTTTCTTTTCAGGGACTTCTTGTGTTGTAACTGCTCATAGCTGATTATCCGTAATCAAGAGGTTTCAAACAAAGCCATTAACAGGAATATTTCTCCTCTCGCTCTGAAATCCTTCAGAAAGGTTTAAAACCCTAAACCAGATTGGCAGGTTGACATCCACCAGAAGAGTTGTTTTTACTACGTAAAACCGGGAGCGTAAAAGAGCCTGGGCGTCATTAAGGATTTATTGAGTTTCTATTTTCTCCATTAAAGCACCGACTATTATTTTCAAATGACGGATTTACCATAATGAAATCGTTAGTGACTGTGCATTTAGGGGATTTTTTTTTTTATTTTCTTCTATTTTTTTTGACAGCACTCTAAGCTATTATAGCCAGGCAGTCAGACGCTGCCTCTATAGTCTGCTGACAACTTCTCTTTTCCTCTTTGCTAGGAGATGGAGAATTTGACCAGCAGTGAGCAGATGTCAGGATGATTATAACTACCTGCAGGTCTTTTTTTTTTTTTTTTTTTTTTTTTTAGTCTAATTTTTTCTTTTTTTTTTTTTTTTTTTTTTTGAAGCTCATGATCTGCAATTCTTTGATTTTTAAGCTCATGGTGTAGCAGCTCTTTGGGGTTGTACTTTGTTTTCTTTAATTGCAGACCTAGTTTTGTTGTTTCTTTTTTCATGGCTGGGTGTGTGTTACAAGGGCAGCCTCGGGGAGCGATGTGATGAAGAAATACGAAGTGAAATATCCCATTATTGCCCAAGGAGGGGAAAGTCAAGGCTTCTTAAGCTTTTTAGGGCTTTAACATTCAGTTCATGGGAATTTTGAAATAGAGGAGAAACTGATGGTAGTACTTACCTGTTTAGAAGGGATTAGATGCAGGAGAATTGGATCCCTGGAGGAGTCGAAGATCTGACGGCTCTCTGGCTGCAGTTTTTAAAGAGGAGCTGGCTATGCAGTGAGAGGTCAAACCTTCCCAGACAGCAGTGATAATCTTTGGAGGCAGACTGCCCCACAAAAAGATTTCTTATTTTTTTCTGATTAGTCTTATAAACCTAATGAATCCTTCAGGTTAATATATACACATCAAAGCATCCGTTATTTTGGAGGGACATTCAATAGCAAGCCAAGTGCCTGAAGTTTGATAAGGTAATTCGGTTACAACCAAATTAGATATGAAGGCTTCAGTATCTTGCACTTGTGGTTGCTCTCAATAGTTGGCTTTAAAAAGCTTCCATTAGCATCTTGTGGTGGAGTGTTTCCTCCTACCCACGTGATGTGGGATCCAGCAACCACACGGTCCCTTTTCCCCACCGTGGTACCGTTTTGTCTGCTCCCAGCAGTCAATTCAGGGTTGTGACAACACATAACGAACTATAATCTGCGCTCCGTGAGGCCGAGCGTGGTATTTTTGTTCTTGAAAGTGGTATGTAAAGCAACGTCTGGGGCTGGCTGTTTGATCAAGGAGATCTTCAGAGTAAATCTGTTCAGGGTACTTTTTGATTACCGGTCCTGAAATCTCAGCATGGGATGAAGTCTGGTCATAAACAACAGTTAAAAAAAACCCCTTCTGCTCAACAGACTGTATTTCTTGGCAGGGGTTGACTGTTGTCTGCTCTGATCAGCGGAGGTAGCCTCTTGTTATGATGACACATCTGAGGGGCACTGGCCAACCCACCAACTTCTGCCTTCAGTAGAAGATGTTAATTCATTTGTCTGCCGGGAGGAATGGAAGAAAATATGTCTCCTTTCCTTTCTTTGCTGAGCATCATGTACAAACGTTCCTCTTACAGAACAGTCACCTGGTTTGCCTGAGGCGGTTCGTGGTGCTTCTGCTCTTTGGTGGATTTGGAGCATTTGTTAGATGAAGGGACGCTAGAGCCAAGCTCAAGGTGAAAATTCACCTGCGATGGGAAAAGTATGTCTCAATTCTCATAAGGCTTAGCTTTCTGGGGTTGTACCTATGCCCCTCTACTCTGCCCTGGTGAGACCACACCTGGAATACTGGATCCAGCTTTGGGCTCCCCAGTTCAAGAGAGACAGGGATCTACTGGAAACGAGTTCAATGGAGGCTTCAAGGATGATGAAGGGACTTGAATGTCTCTCCTACGAGGAATGGCTGAGAGAACTGGGGCTGTTTAGTCTGGAGAAGAGAAGCTGAAAGGGGATCTTAGTGTCTATAAATATCTAAGGGTAAATATCTAAGGGTATCAAGTGGAAGGGGCCAGGCTCTTTGCTGTGGTGCCCAGTAACAGGACAAGGAATAATGGCTACAAGCTAAAAGGTAGGAGGTTCTACCTCAACACGAGGAGAAACTTGTTTCCCGTGAGGGTGACAGAGCCTGGACCAGGCTGCCCAGAGAGGTGGTGGAGTCTCCTTCTCTGGGGACTTTCCAGCCCCGCCTGGATCTGTTCCTGTGTGGCCTGCCCTGGGTGATCCTGCTCTGGCAGGGGGGTTGGACTCGATAATCTCTTGAGGTCCCTTCCAACCCCTACCAGTCTAGGATTCTATCTGTACTTTGCCTTGTAGTTGTCTACAGGGTTTCATGAAAGGCAACTGAGAGGGGGAAGGAGATTATAATGCTGAGATTTTTAAAGGCTGATAGCGTAGGTTTGTGGAAACAGAACAGCTCTTTCAGATCTGAAACATGATAAATGGCATCAGCATAATGATGCTCAGCAGAAGCATGTGAGTAGCAGAACAGGAATGTAATTTCAATTATGCCATAAATTCACTTTGGGTTGGCACCACCAGCTAACAGAGGGCAGAATTTCCTTCCTAACCTTAATGAATACAAGCACTCCGGTTTTAATTTGCAATTGGAATTTCTTCTTTGGTGCAGCAGAGCTTAGAAGACATCTCCCCCACNAGTTCAAGAGAGACAGGGATCTACTGGAAACGAGTTCAATGGAGGCTTCAAGGATGATGAAGGGACTTGAATGTCTCTCCTACGAGGAATGGCTGAGAGAACTGGGGCTGTTTAGTCTGGAGAAGAGAAGCTGAAAGGGGATCTTAGTGTCTATAAATATCTAAGGGTAAATATCTAAGGGTATCAAGTGGAAGGGGCCAGGCTCTTTGCTGTGGTGCCCAGTAACAGGACAAGGAATAATGGCTACAAGCTAAAAGGTAGGAGGTTCTACCTCAACACGAGGAGAAACTTGTTTCCCGTGAGGGTGACAGAGCCTGGACCAGGCTGCCCAGAGAGGTGGTGGAGTCTCCTTCTCTGGGGACTTTCCAGCCCCGCCTGGATCTGTTCCTGTGTGGCCTGCCCTGGGTGATCCTGCTCTGGCAGGGGGGTTGGACTCGATAATCTCTTGAGGTCCCTTCCAACCCCTACCAGTCTAGGATTCTATCTGTACTTTGCCTTGTAGTTGTCTACAGGGTTTCATGAAAGGCAACTGAGAGGGGGAAGGAGATTATAATGCTGAGATTTTTAAAGGCTGATAGCGTAGGTTTGTGGAAACAGAACAGCTCTTTCAGATCTGAAACATGATAAATGGCATCAGCATAATGATGCTCAGCAGAAGCATGTGAGTAGCAGAACAGGAATGTAATTTCAATTATGCCATAAATTCACTTTGGGTTGGCACCACCAGCTAACAGAGGGCAGAATTTCCTTCCTAACCTTAATGAATACAAGCACTCCGGTTTTAATTTGCAATTGGAATTTCTTCTTTGGTGCAGCAGAGCTTAGAAGACATCTCCCCCACTACCTCTTGTTTGGGTTGGTTTTTTTTTTTGGTATGAAGTTTATTTGCCTGGAAGCATTCATCTGTTTGCATTATGCATTCCCTGCTTTTCTACGACGTGAATTTCCTGTGATGAGCTCATGATGTTTACAGCATTCCTTGGCATGGCATAACCAGAGCTCTCCATGCCTTGTTTTCATATTTGGGTGTGGTAGGGAATAGCCCCAAGCAAACTGCCCCATCTCACCCCAGCATGAGACTCGTTTCAGGCACAAGGCAGATCTTCTGCTCATGCCGTCGAGCTCAGGCAGCGTCTCCACCAAGCTCCCTGGAGATTTAAACGGTGGCGGGAAAAGATAAATTGATAAAGAAGAAAGAGCATGCTGACAATAAATTTAATCTACTACTAGAGCTACTGCAAAGAAAGCAGTTACTGAGGAAAAAAAATCAGGAATGTGCAGGGCTCTTGTAAGAATTGCTAGTAATCATAAACAGTTTTTTTGGTGGGTTTTTTTTAGCCACGATAACTACTTGAAGTATGAGTAGCTTTTGTACGCACAACAATGCAAATGGGCTTTGAGGCCTAGCTACTGTGCAGTGGATTCTTATCCTTTAAGTGCAGCTCCAGTAGTTTGTCCAGGGATATATTTGAAAGCAGCTTTGTATTATATTTTCTTTATTTTTCTGATTAGAAATGTAATATATGTGTGGCTGAAGAGTTTCCGCCTGGCCTGGGTCTCCTTTCGTCACAGCTTTGAGCAACACTCTTTGGTGTTTACTGCAGAAAAATTGTTGCTGCTGCTGCTTATTTTGCTCCCTCAGTTCAAGACAAAGTGACTTTTCTACTGACACAGAGGGTTGCTGGAGGCAGAAGATGTTGCAGAATAACTTGTTGGGTAGACAACGTAAACGAGTCACCGGTCTGCCAAACTCACTGCTACGTGATTGTCACCTGAGGGCAAGGATTTTGGGAGACTCAAAGGAGACCGGGCCTGTGTCTGTAGGAGGTGAGCAACCAGACCTGCCCTACGAGTACAAACATCAACAGAAGTTTTAAGGATGAAGGCAATGTTGGATTTAGGATTTAAGTGCAGATCAAATTTGGAGATTCACCTGGGGTGGCTTGGAGGGATTTCCTGTGGAAGCTGCTTTTTTTAGGAATCATGCCAGCTTGCTTCCCAAAGGGAACATGCAGGTGTGTCTCCATTTGAAGTGCTTAACCTTGCTAAAAAACATACTCACCGAAGCTGAGAGGCTTCACGGCCCCCAAATCCCTGTCAGAAGGGGTTACACCTGGATCAGCCCTAAATTGAAACTCCAGCTATTAGAAATCCTCATTCAACTGCCAAAAGTCCATTTCTGTAATGTGTTTTGGCATCTCTTTTTTTTTTTTTTTTTTTTTTTTTTTTTTCTTTTCATTCTCAATACAGCTTCCAGACATGGCTGGCTTTTCTTAGTTGATGCTTATCTTCTCCTCAGGAGCTTTAATTAAAAATAGGACATCCTAATAATGCAATTGCTCCTCTAATTTTTCTCTGGCACAAGAAAATTAAGTAGGTTGTGTTGTCTTGCTGCTTAGTGATGGAATTAATTTTTTTTTTTCAATGGAAGCTACTAGATGAACACCCAATCAGTAATTCAACTGAACCAATGTTTTTGTTTTTCATTTTTTCTTCCAATGACCAATGAAGGAAAGATAATGTTCCAGAACTGCTAGGAAGTCTCAGTCCAGTTTTTAGCTGGTGTGTGGCTTTAACAAGGCTTTTTACCAAGGTTTAGACTATCATCCTGGATGTATAAACTTAATCCCGACTGTAGCAAAGTAGGATTTAGTGCTGCTCTGCACCTTCCCAGCAGAGTTGGAATAAACAGGATTTATGTGGGCAGGTGTCTGAGAGGAACAGCTGCAGAACAGATCTATGGTCACTTGTGGAGCTTGTGGGCTGCAGCATCCCAGGGGGCTTTGGGCTCTGGGTTAGTGCTGCTGCTTAGAGCCAGGCTCAGGCCAGCCTCTTTCTCCAAGGTATGTAAGGGATGGACACTCTGCAGCAGAGTGACAAGAACTAATTCCATGCCACCTCAGCACTGCTTGGAAAATTTGAGCCAGAAGATTTTGGATTTTGTCGTATCTTTCTTACTATGCTGAATTTCATAATGTCCTCAATCACTTGGGGAAGGGACCGGTGGTGATTTTCCATATCTTAGAATCGTGGAATGGTCTGAGTTTGGAAGGGACTTTTCAAGGTCATCTAGTCCAACCCCCTGCAGGGAGCAGGGACATCTGCAACTGGAGTAGGTTGCTCAGAGCCCCATCCAACCTCCCCTGGAATGGTTCCAGGGACGGGGTATCAACCACCTCTCAGGGCAACCTGGGCCAGTCTCTCACCACCCTCATGGTGGTGAAATTTCTTCCTTCTCTCCAGTCTAAACCACCCCTCTTTCAACTTAAAACCGCTTCTATCATCCTGCTAGTGTGCAGGAGATGAGTGGCCTACTCGCCCACCAGGCCTAAGAAGCAGCCATGCTCCCATCCCTGCAAAAGCAACATCCAACATGTCCTTCTCCTAGTGCTGCCCTTCCTGAAGGATGTCTCTGTTAGAAGAGGACTTCCCAACAGCAGCACCAGGCTCCTTCCCTCACCTTCTATCACACAGGAAAATGGAGCAGCGTTGCTGTGTGCCCCCAAAATGACCCCAGGCTCAGGCAGGAAGCACTTTGCTCCTCATTAGCTGGGAACTTGGAAACAAGGACTGTCTCAAAGTAAGTCTTCTGGCCCTCTTTGTGCGCAGGATTGATTGAGAAGTCCTTGCACATGTGAAAGTGAAAGCGGTGGCGTGGAGGACCTGGGAGTTGAAGGCTACCTGAGAAGGAATTATGTGCTTCTTAGCACACCCTTCCCTTTGAATGGAGTTAGACAAGGGGAGTTGATCACTGGCTTGCAAAGAACCTCCCTCATCACATTAGTGGTGAGACCAAATTTTATTCTTTTTCAGGAATTTGGTACGTTTCATCTTTCAACTTCTGACTGCAGTTTTTGCATTCAGCAGGAATTCTAGTGGTAGGTGGAAAAGGTGATATGGGGAGATCTTTACCAGAAAGTTGAAAAAGGCAGAAGAATTGAAGGTTTGAACGTCCTTGGCTATTCCTTTGAGCCAATATTCCAGAACATGGAATAGCAGGGAATTAATGATATCAACCCAAAGGTTCTTTTGACCCCCTGCACAGGTTCTAGCTCTACACAGAGAAATCGCACGGGGTCTTCTCTAGGTGACTATTGGGATGCGCGTTAGAGGCCTACAGAAACTCCAGTGAGAACTCTCCAGAGCTGTTAACAAGCTTCTCTTTCTGGCATGGCCATCCCTTAGACCTTCACAAACACATGGCGTATTCATCCGAGGACGCAGAGATATATATTCCAGCAAATCCTCTCTAGAGTGCGGTGGATGCTGAACAAGAATTTCTTGAACAACTGGAGGTGGGAGGTCTCCAGCATTTTCCATCGTAAATGTTAATGTATGTAGCAGACAGAAGGAGTATTATATAAAAAGTTAACGCTTTCACATTTTTCTGGTGCTGACCTATGGCAAGGAGGCCGGTATTTGCATTATTTCCGTGGTGGTTGTTTTTTGTTTTTTCATAAGGGAGGGATGAAAGCAAAGAATGAAGAGGTATCAACTTGAAGCCATTTGTTTCTGTGCAAATATGATTTAAAGTGAAAAGCTGTTTAAAAGTAGAAAGGGATGAATTCAAGAAATGTTTTTTTGATTGTTTAATAAACAATCCAGAGATAGATACGCTTGAATTTTTCTGGAGCACTTTCTCTATCAGAGATGATTGTACAATGCTAGGTTTGATAGCAAGGGTATTATTATCGCTTGATGTGGCTTCAAAATATCCCAAATACCTCCCAGAAAAGGCAGAAGCCAGATCCTCTGTCACAAAGACTCTGTGGTTTAAAAGTGACAGTGGCATTAACTGCTTTAACAGATAATGATTAATTTTCTAAACCACTGGCTGTAGTACATTTGAAATCTTAGCAATGATAATGTTTTCCTGAGACCTGCAGTGGAGTGGAAATATAATGCCAAAGAAGATTTATGCCTAGAAAACAAACTTGTTTACGGGTGCGCACTGAAAGGGATCGTACTCAAGGCTTACTCAAAGCTCCTGCAAAGACTCAGACCGTGGGCAGGTCTCCTACAGATGGGTGAGTCAGGGGGGATATATTGCCAGCTGGGAAAAGGCGAGCACCGTTCTGCGATTCCTCTCTCTCCAATGTTCTCCTGGAGCAGGGCTGCAGCATTGTTCCCCCTAACGGACTCTCTTTCTTAATCTAGCGATGATAAAGCACCTCTGTAAACCAAGAAGTTTCATGCTGACCTCCTACAGTGTGGCAAAGAGCTCTAAAAAAAGGCCGGTTCCTCTCTTTGGTTCAGTTGGGCTTTACGTGTTGGTTGTTGCATCCATTTTCCAGATAGTTTTGCATGTGTCAAATACATTAGGATCAGCAGCTGTGGTTTAGATAACTTGCTGAGGTGTTTCCACAATCCCTGGCTATCTCAAGAAGGCCCATGTCATAGAATCCTAGAAGGGTAGGGGTTGGAAGGGACCTCTGGAGATCGAGTCCAACCCCCCTGCCAGAGCAGGATCCCCCAGGGCAGGCCACACAGCAACAGATCCAGGGGGGGTTGGAAAGTCTCCAGAGAAGGAGACTCCACCACCTCTCTGGGCAGCCTGGGCCAGGCTCCATCATCCTCACAGTGAAGAAGTTTTTCCTCCCGTTGAGCTGGAACTTCCTGGGTTCCAGTTTGTGCCCATTGCCCTTCGTCCTATCCCAGGGCACCACTGACAAGAGCCTGGCCGCTTCTACTTGACCTCCACCCTACAGAGATTTGTAAACATGAATCAGCTCCCCTCTCAGGCTTCTCTTCTCCAGACTAAACAGCCTCAGGGCTCTCCGCCTGTCCTCATCAGAGAGATGTTCCAGTCTCTTCATAATCCTTGTAGCCTCCCTTGGACTCCCTCCAGTATTTCTCTGTCCCTCTTTTTGTCCCAAAAGAGCAGCAACAAACAAATCCAAGTCAGAAGCACCTACAGTGTTTGGGGAAGCAGAAGGTGCTTTTTGCCGATGAACGTGACGTAGAAGGTCATGGTGCCATCCACTTTTACATGTCACGAGACATCACACTCACTTGGATGGAAAGACCCTCTACATGCTACTGCCTGGTGTAGACTCTTATGTGCCTCCAGAAGTCTCTCAAGCTCCTTGAGACAGGGTTTTACCAAGATGTGGTCATATCTTGGTATGTCATTTTAAGTTGTCTTCTCTTGATTCTCGATGCTCCGTAATTTTTATGTAGATACAGTGCTTAAAAACGAGGGTGGTGTGAAGTTGTAGCTGAGGGTGGTCTGAAGTTGAAACTGGCTTCATCACAGCCGGTTTGGGAGTGTAGCTTTTTTATAACTGTAGCTTTGGTATTCCTGGGGTCAGTCACTCTCAGACCAAAGAGAATTAGCAATCTGGCGGTGGATGCTGGTGGGTAACTAGGCCATCTTGCATCCTTCTCCCTCCCAGGTCCCATTGCCGTCGATACCACTTGAGTTCATCATTTAATGAAAAAAAAAAAAAATAAAAAATTACATTGTCAGGTTGTTTAATTTTCCCAGAAGGAACGAGTTAGAATAGAGCTGTCGAGACGTACTCTGGGTTATTGCGGAGGCGTTAAGCCTTTCTCCTCTGCTACTGGATTTTAAAACCAGAAATATGCGTCCTGTCGTTTGATGAGCACATGCCCCCGGAGCACTCGCTTTTCTTAGAGAAGCAGGAAAATCTGCTCTATCCCTTCTCTCTTGAAATTTGTCCTTCTGGAAAAAGTGTAGCACCACGCTCGGGTTGTTCCAGCGGAGCTACTGGGTAAGTAGCATCTTTGGAGCTTCCAGTGGTGCAGCTGTTCATGCCTTCAGCTGTGTTTTCGGTACTTGGAGAGACAATAACGAGGAAAAAACGTCTGGATAGGAAGTACATTTTTCCAGATCTGTTTAAACTTCTTATTCAGTTGGAATAATGAAGAACAGACGAATGTAAACAACATGGTTTTTGAAGTCCTCTTGTAGTGAAGCAGTTTTGCTTGGAGCAGCTGTCCACTGTGCCTTTAGATGCAAGTGGACATACTCAAGGTGATTTAGATAAACCACCAGGTAAGCAAAAGTCGCTTAAGCTTTACTCGCCATCGGAGGAGAAGTTTGTGCATGTTTGGTTGCTCTTGGCAATTCCTGTTTGGGTGTCTTCTGGTGCTTGATCAAAGGAAAAATGTAGGTTGCTGTTGACTTTTAGCACCCTATAGAAACCAGGGGTGACCAGCTTCTTCCTCTTAATACAGGGGCTTGATTCATCTTCCTGCTGTGTTGACCTGCACTCATTAAACATAGAATCCTAGAATGGCTTAGGCTGGAAGGGACCTTAGAGATCATCTCGTCCAACCTCCCTGCCATGGGCAGGGACGCCTCTCNCCCTGCCATGGGCGGGGACGCCTCTCAACCAGATCAGGTTGCTCAAGGCCTCATTCAACCTGGCCTTGAACAGCTCCAGGGAGGGGGCATCCACAGCTTCTCTGGGCAATCTATTCTAGAGTCTCACCACCCTCATACTGAAGAGCTTCTTCCTAAGATCCTGTCTAAATCTATTTTCCCACATTTTAAAACCATTTCTCCTTGTCCTATCCCTGGACACTCCTGTGACAAGTCCCACTCCAACCTTCCTGGAGTTTTCTTTCAAATATTGGAAGGCAGTTAGAAAGTCTCCATGGAGTCTTCTCTTCTCTAGGCTGAACAATCCCAGCTCCCTCAGCCTGTCCTCATAGCAGAGGTGCTCCAGCCCCTGGATCATCTTTGTGGCCTCCTCTGGATTTGTTCCAACAGATTTATGCCCCTCTTGTCGTGGGGACACCAGAACTGGATGCCGTATTTGAGGTGGGGTCTCAAAAGAGCAGAGGAAAGGGGGCAAATCCCCTCTCTTGATCTGCTGGCCACACTCCTCTTGATGCATCCTAGGACAGGGTTGGCCTTCTGAGCCACGTGAGCTCACTGCCGGCTCCTGTTGAGCTTCTCGTCATTTTAATTACATAGGTAATTAAAAGAGACGTAGCTCTTGTACCACCTTGTACATTTTGATGTCGTTTAGTGCTGCTGTTGAACCCAAACAGCCAGTTGACATCCCAAAGAGGTTAGTACTAGCTCAAGGCTTGTTCTGCCTCTCCTGGTTGTGTTTGACAAACATCTTGAGTCCTGATGGGGGACGGTATCTGGCTAGAGAAAGAGGGACAACACGTAGTGGTGAGCTGTACATTCTTGTGAGACCTTCACGGCAGCAGGATGTGTCCGTCCTTTCTCCATAAACCTCTCCACAAGTCTGGCAAATTGAACTTCAGGGCAGAAAATGCCGCTGTTGCCCAAGCTCCTTAGCAAAGTGCTCTTTTGGGGGTAAACGTTTGCCTCACCAAAGTCCAAGCGCGAGTCCAAAGGCAGTGTTCTTCATTTACTACCTGACGTAAAACCCTCACAAACAACTACAAGCTCAGCTGAGATGAAAATCAATATCAGAAGGTGGCTGGAGAGATACTGTCAAGCTCTCCTTTCCCATCCAAAGAAACATCCTTCCCTGACTTCACTTCTGAAGTCTGACTTGGGCCATGAGTCCTGATTTGAGACAACGGATCGAAGGGAGTGTGGATCCAAAAATAACCACCCGTATGTGCTCGGACTTCGCTTTAAGAGTTTGGTATACTCTGGTTTTTTGACATTTTAGAAGGTTCTTGTTCCCTAGAAGTGCACAGGCATCGCCTGGCTGCTCGCATTTAACATTCTAATGGCACCGCTTGAAACCAGGCAAAAAAAGATCTAGAAAAGTCCTGAAAGGGCCACAAAACTTCCTATTTGAGGTCTGAAATGAGTCTATAGCTGGTAAGAATGAGGAGACTTCCTGGCAGGGCAGACTATCCCTATTGACTTACCATCAGGCTTCTTACCCGTTTCTCAGAAGCAGCTGGTGTGGTGTCTGCTGCCGAGTCGTGATACCGGAAGGTGGAGGGACGGCTCAATAAGTCTCCGTGTCCTCTTGTGACATCTCTGCGAAAATGGTGTCCGCATTTACGGGCATTCAAGGACTGTCTGCTGTCCTGAAATGTTCCCATTCCTTTGAGAGACATAAATTGGGTAAGGCAGGCTGGGGAGAGTCCATCCCAGTTAATGTATTTATGAGAAGCTTTTGCCAACGGTGGGACTTCCATTTGGTGGTGTGGTTTTTTTTGTGTTGTGGTTTTTTGTTTTTTGTTTTTTCCTCATCTGTATTCAGCGTGGGTTTTTTCGCTTGTGCTGGAAGAAGGATCTCCTATGAAGAATTTGACATTGGTCACTCATTGCACAGCTGTGGCCGTGGTTTTCTTTCTTAAATAATGAGTGTAATTATCACCGAGCCGGGCTTGTTTGTGGTGGGACTTAACAGCTTGGGTAGCTTGCACCTTTTTCTTACCTCATGGGCACGGTACGTTTTTGTTTTTCCATTTGCTGGGCTAGCTACAGTTAATCTTTATTGCTTTTAAAAAAAATTCTGACAAGGACTAGCATTAAAATTAGATTACATTACTTAAAAATAATAAAGTTGTCGGTAGCAAAAACTGTTTGGGGAGAAGGAAATGTCAGGATAAATAGCCAGTTTTCCCAAAGAAGACAGACAGATGGTTCGCTCATTAGCAGCAGACTCCTGAAATGCCCTCTCCTGCTTTTTCTTTATTCCAGAACTGAGCACCCTACTGTTTGGTAGATCCCTGTCTGAGGAGCTGATTGTTGGTCTTTAGGAACTTTCAATTGAGCCCTGTGATTGCAGAGTATTCCGGGGAGGATGGAGCGCGCTGATGTCCTTCTGTTAGATGGGTGGGGATTCATCAATCATCTCTTGGGCAGAAAACCCCTGGCAGTTCAGCGAGAGCTTTGAGGGCCCAGGCCAGTGTGGGACCGATGTCAGACTTTGTTCCACGGTGAAGAGGGAAGAGTGTTTTGCTCTTCTTGTGATGTGGAGATCGCAGGCGTTTGCAGCGAGCAGGGACTGAGCATTTCCCTACCAAATGACGCGATGGAATAACACGCTCTCGAGCTTCTCTAGAAGAACTGGGCGGAGGTGGAGGAGCGAGTTTGGTTATGGACTAGATCAGCAGCAGCTGGGGAGGACTTTAGAGCAGCCTCATTAACTGTTGGTAAGAGTGTTACTTCCAAGTATAAATCCGATTTATTGTCAACTCTCACCACTGTCATGTTGCTCTTGCCACTTACGCAAGTGTCCAGTTGCTGTTCCTTTTGTCACCAGGTAGACTTTACAACTCATCTCTTCTTGGGATGTTCCCTAATAGAGGTTTCTAGACCATAGACCTTTTCTTTCCTGATTTAGACCTTCCCTATATATCCTTTTCCATATGAGTAGAGGGACCCTTTTTTGGGGTGCCCTTACCCTTGCAGCCTGTCCCACTGGGATTCAGGCCCTGCGAGCTCTTGTGAAGCCACTGGTAGCAACTAATAGAAGTGACTGGAAAAAAATATCTTTACCTCAAACAGCCTTTTGGGTCTCATGTCCGGAAGTGGAGGTCACCAGAGATGCACAGGATTCCCAGGGGGAATATTAAATCCTAGAATCATGGAGTAGGTTGGGTTGGAAGAGACCTTAAAGATCATCTAGTTCCAACTCTCCTACTGTAGGCAGGGCCACCTCCCACTAGAGCAGGTTGCTCAAAGCCCTGTCCAACTTGGCCTTGAACACATCCAGTGATGGGGCACCCACAACTTCTCTGGGCAGCCTGCTTCTCCTGTCCCCATGCCTCTTTCTCTCCATGAGCCTTCATACCAGCAGCATCCTCTTCTACCAAACTCAACACACTTCTCTTTTTGAAGGTCCTTCTTTTTTGTCAGAGGTTACAACAGGGAGATCTGAATGGATCTGACTGTAGGACCACGACTGAGTAGTAGTTCCTTAGAACTATAAACCTGGCCATTGTGGTTTGTGGACAACTTCTTCTCTATACTCCATTTTTGACCTTTTAACCAACACATCCCCTGCTTGACAGAGCTTTGAACCAACTTCACCTCTGGCAGCAGCAGCTGTATCGTGATCGGCTTGCGGCAGGTTGCACCTATTAACGCCGCCGCTGAATTTGGCTTGTTTCCAGGAGAGCTGCCATAATATGGGGCAACAAATGTGTTTTCGGGGGGGAAATCGAGGGAATCGAGGAGTAAATTGCAACTGCTCTTTGTGTAACTGGGAAATCATCTGAGGTACGTTTCTTTGCGATACCTGTCTGCTTTTTAAAGTTATGCCAAATTACGCACCGATTGTAACCCAGAATAATAGAGCTTTTCTAAATGCAGTGGGAGATAATTACACAGGAGCTATCAGCTGATCTTTTAATTTCTATTGCCTGGAGAGTAATCAAGTGACCTTAACTGTAGCTGTTCTTCTAGAAATAATATGCAGGTCTTTTCAAGACCCGGGTTTAAAGCTTAATCCTCACAAAGATTTAATCCTTACAACGATCCCGTGAGGTACGTATGTGAGCAAACTGCAGGTCAGAAATTAGAGGAGACAAAAATTGGTGTTGAATTAGAACTTAGCATTCCTTGCTTCTGCTTGCTTCTGCTGCTTCAGTTGTGTGTCTGTGTGGGGTAGAAATAGAGCTGTAGAGGAATCAAAATCACAATCATAGAATCATTTTGGTTGGAAGAGACTTTTAAGATCAAGTTCAACCATTAACCCATCCCTGCCAGGGCACCCCTGAGCCCTGTCCCTCAGCACCACATCTCCACGCCTTGGAAACCCCTCCAGGGATCAAGGGGACTCCAGCCCTGCCCTGGGCAGCCTGGGACAGGCCTGGACAACCCTTTCCATGAAGAAATTGTTCCTCAGCTCCAACCTGAACCTCCCCTGGTGCAGCTTGAGGCTGTTCCTTCTTGCAGAATAGTCTGCTTGTGACCTGTCTTGCAGAATAATCTGCTTGTTCTGCTCCCAAGTGGGGGTAGTGTCAGGACACTTTTTCTTCCTTTTTTTCTATGCATCTGCCTGACCTTTGCAGCTGAACTTTCGGACTCTGCTGACTGCTCAGCCTCTTCAACCCTCTGCAAGGAAGTCTACATATTTTAGGGGTCATTTGCATCGTAAATATCCAACTGTAGGGAAATAAGGGAAAAATCTATATTTCTTTTCTTCATGTAGCACCATTTTACAGCTGTAGACAAAGATCCAGGCACGTACATGAAAACACCCAAGAGTAATGAGGTTTCAAACTCACGTTTTTGGAGAGATTTGCATCGGCATTGCGGGCACTGGGCCACTTGGTTGCCAGTTATCCCTTTTTGTTTGGGTTGCTGCAACGTGCAGCTAATGCCTCATGTGGGAGAGGACAAAGAGGCTTCACTGGAGTCTGAAATGTCAGCTAATCTGTCTGTGCTGCCACGCGGGCAGCCTGGAAAGCAACAGTAGGGTCGAAAGGAAACAAAACTGCAAAATAAAAAGATTCCGAAGGGCTGGAAATCAGGAGCCTGTCTCTAATTTGGGAGCAACCATCTGACTGATCTAGTAACCTAAGAAACACCTCAAAGCAGCAGGATTTTCTACATTGAGGTTATTCTGTTTTCATTTTTAAAAGACTGAAAAAACCAAAGAGCGAGTGATGATGTTAAAAATGTAAGGGGTATTATTGCACCCTCGTATTCAAAATATTGCTTCGGAAAAAGACTGGTTGCTTTTTAGGTTCTGTTTTCATGATCAGTGGTTGAGGAAAAAAAAAAAAAAGGCTTATCAATCAAAAGATCTGAATAGAAACATTCAGGCTCTAAAAGCCTATATGCATTTGCATTCATTGTGAAAATCCAGCCGAAAGGAAAACTCGGCTGCTGCGGATTATTCCGGCATTAGACCCCGTGTAGTTTCTTGCTGTGAAATATCTCCAGAAGTGCTGTTCTGTGCTGGGAATGTGTTAATGCAACGGCAGCAGCGGGGCCATCGCTCCCTCCATGGGACGTTTTGGGGGGACCTGGTGTTGCTTCCAATCTCCAGTGGTTTTGGTATGAAAATGTTGTTCTTAAGGAGATCAGAGTCGCCTGATTTCAATGGAGAATCCTATTTCCAGCCCTCTGGGTTGCATCCCTAGCAGGGGGAGGGGGGAATCCTTCCCCTCTGCTCCCAGGGCTCTGGGGAGACCCCCGCCTTGCAGGGCTGGGTCCAGCTCTGGAGTCCTCAGCCCAGCAGAGACAGGGAGCTGTTGGAGCGGGGCCAGAGGAGCCCCAGCAATGCTGGCAGGGCTGGAACCCTCTGCTGGGAGGTCAGGCTGGCAGAGTTGGGCTTGCGCAGCCTGGAGAAGAGAAGGCTCCAGGGAGACCTTCTGGGGGCCTTTCAGGGCTTCCAGGGGCCTGTCAGAAAGGTGGGGCCAGACTTTGGAGCAGGGCCTGTTGGGACAGGACAAGGGGGTGATGGTTTTAAGCTAAGAGAGAGAGAATTAGACTGGAGAGAAGCACGAAATTTTTTTACACTGAAAATGGTAAGAGCCTGGCCCAGGTTGCTGAGATTGGTGGTTGCTGCCCCATCCCGGAACTGTTCCATGGGAGGTTGGACAGGCCACTGAGCAACCTGCTCTAGTTGAAGCTGTTGAAGTTGAACTGAGGTTGGACTAGATGACCTTGAATGGTCTCTCCCAACCGAAATCATTGCACGATTTTCTGAGTGGGATCTGCTGGTAGGCTGAAGTATCTTCAGCAGACCGTTGGCAGACTGTAATTACAAAGTTTTCCGGGTCTCTTCCATTCTCTCAGCTCTTCAGCGAGCGTCCTGCCGTTGCAAGGTTATTGTGTGACTGACTATTTCAGCTTGGGGACTTAATGAATATGTACAACATTCCTAGTGGGAACTTAGAATCCTAGATGTGAGCTTGTAGAGAGGTCACTGGTTAAATTCACATGTAGTACGAAAAGCCACAGAGAAGTTAGAGGGTGGAGGAAAGGAAGCAGGGCCTGAAGAGAAGAAAAGCAGGGCCAGAGGAGAGCGTGTCATTCAGAGGAGCCGTGTGGATTGTGACAAGTGCGCATAAATATTGGGCCTGCCCACGATAGGGCTGGGATTTTTGCTGAAGTGAGGTCAAAGAGATGCTTTGCATGACTAATAATGAACCACTCACTCCAGTACGTGCAACAAAACGTCGGAGCCTGGAGTGCCGTGAATACCGTAGAGTCGCTTTGCTGTGCAGAAATAAAACCAGGGTTTGAATTTAGGTTGTGGGTAGGTTTTAAAAAAAATTAATATCATTTTCATCCTATTTGGGCGTAGAAAGCTCTTTATTTTATGTCTTGGTAGTGCTGAACGGTGCTCAACCAGTTTTCTTTTTAAAGAGAATCCCTGCTGAATCATTTGGAAGGAACTTAGAGCCTAAGTTCATCCTGCAGTATCTGCAAGTCACTGCTGGGATCATAGCAACGAGCGATACAGAGCGTGCATAATGCTGTACAGGAGCCCAGGAGTGAAAAAAAAGGTTAAAAAACCAGCAGGATCTTCTTTAAGCACCAGTCAGAACCATTCCTTTGCTAGTCCTAAAGGGTGAGTAGTTCTATTCTCAAAAGTGGGAGGAGATTCCAGATAAGTAGATGCCTTCGAATAAAATTAATCATTTTTGCCTCTTAAAATTTGAGGCCGCAACAAGATTTCACTTTAGTTTTTGTTACCAAGACTATTTGGCTAAAAGTTGCTATTTTTACGTTGTCAGTTCAGGAACTGAATAAACAAAGTCTGAAGAAGAATCAGCTAAATGAGTTTCGGTTCCGAGTCATTAAAAATAATTATCTCAAATAGAGTTTTATTTTGCTTAACTCTACATCTGCTTCTGCTTCAGGTTTCTTTGCCTCCTTCTGGGGCACAAGCAGCTTGCTCCAGTTTTCCCGTGGAAATGAAAACGCATTACAATTTCAGACTTCAGTTGTATGCAAAAAAAAAAAAGAAGAGAAAATAACAAAGCCAGGTTAGGAAGTCGAGTGTCGTTCAGGACATTTGGGGTGGCCAGGAAGAGCTTTTCTGGTATCGACACTGGTGAGCCAAGGAGTATAACTTCAGGTCCCCTTGGTGAATTTACGCAAGGGTTGAACAGTCAAGATTTTTCAGGCTCTTTTTGTGTGCTGCAAACTTTTACCTGATCTTTTTCCTGCTTTTTTTTTTTTCCTTTTTTTCCTTTTTTGTTTTTTTTGAGGGATGTTTTTCAAAGAGGGCTTCTCTGAGGCGATCTGACCTCCCCGTCGTGCACTGTATGTGGGAACTTGTGCCAAATGCGCGTCACAAGGCTCTCAGGAAAAAAAACAAAACCACAAAACCGACTTGTGAGGCTCCTTGGGTTGTAAGGACATGGTCACTGCATCTCCTGCTTTGCATTTTGAGGCAAAACGCTGCAAAACATCAGGGAGAATCGGAATGGTGGGGGTTGGAAGGGACCTCTGGAGAGCGTCTTGTCCAACCAATAGTTCCTTATCTCTCTTGAACTGAACTGGGCACAACACTCCAGAGGTGGCCTCACCAGGGCGGAGTAGAAAAGGAGAACCTCCTTTGCCTTGCTGTGCTTTAGAGGTTTATTAGGAGAAAAAGTGGGTGCTTATCCATTTCTGTTTTTCCTGAGCCTGTCTCAGAGCTCCTTTCAGGGCTCCTGGGAGCCTGTCAAGGTAGGGCAGCGAGGAAGGGCAAAGCAAAGGTTGGAAGTGATGTCGCCTCTGAGATCGGCTGTTAATTACCTGTGGTTTTATTTGCTCTCTACCTCCCGATGTTTTAGGTGTCAAGACTGCCAGGATCTGAGAAAATAGCTGTCACAGGGATCTGGGGACTTCAGGCTTCTCAAAGAAGCAAAAATACCCCACGCTGAGATTTCTAGCAGAATAGACACGCATATTTTACTGTGATCCTCCATAAAAACCGTGATCACAATGAAATGTTCGCTGCTAATCAGCAGCCACCTTGGAAGATCAGTCCCATAAGTAGTTTTATTGCCCTTCTTTATCGATAGTGACCATGATGTGCCTGCTTTGGGACCGCTGGGAATTCAAATGATGTGGTTCTTTTGCTCTGGGAATCCTTCAGGCAGCTTCTTCATGCCCTCACCTCTACCACTGACACTGCAACACCCCTTGAGATTGAGTTGGACCCTCAGCTTGCCCACGAGTTGCTGCTTTTCCCAGGGATCTGAGGATGCAGAGAGAAAGAGCGAGCAACGAATTAAGTGCTAGAGAGAAACAGGTTTCGTGGTTTTAATTAGAAAAATGATAAGTGGGTGAGTTTCCTCGTTGTAAGAGTTTCTGTCATCTGAGAAATAATGATCAAAAAAACCCCAAAATTGCAGGTCTCTTGGCAGTCCTGCCACTGGATTGCCATTATTCACTCTAATGCATACATTTTATTCCTAGTCATTAATCTTCTGCACCCAGGCCAGGGTGAAGCCTATTCTGCTGTTAGTTGCCGTATTTTAGGTCGAAAGCTCATCCACCAATGTAGCTCCATCCCTGGAGGGGTTTCAAAGCCGTGGAGATGTGGTGCTGAGGGACAGGGGTCAGTGGTGGACTTGGCAGTGCTGGGTTGTTGGTTGGACTCAGTGGTCTTCAAGCTCTTTTCCAACCTAAATGTTTCTGTGATTCTATATCATTTCTATTTTGTTACTGTCAGGAGAATAACAGCTTTTGGGAACCCTTGGCTTGATCAGTGGTAATTAATGTAATTAATGACCTTGTTCATTTTAGCAGAATTAACTTCATTGGTGCTTTAACTGTGATTCCTGTGACTCGCTGAGTAGGGATGTCTTGGGGCTGACCCATCACCTGTCGGTGAATGGTTGTGTGTGTTGAGTGACATCTAGGAAAGTGTGTCACAGGTAGCAGCTATCTTGAGATTCAGTGAAGTGCTGGGGTCTGAACCCCAAGCCCTGAAGTGAACTTGACACCTGGATGTATTTCCCAACCAGGTATAAGGGGCTAAGGCTGCCCAGGTGCCTCCTGCTGTCAGCAGGGGCAGGACTGGCTTGGCCTCTGTGTTGGCCACCAAGAAGAACTTTTCTCTCCGCTGCTGGCTGCTACCCAGTAGGTGTTGAGCGGTGTGGACACGTGTCATAGCAGACCTGGGTGTGAGGGGTGGGCCCCCTCTGTTGTGAGAGGGCCAGCCAGGAGGGGAGGCCAGGCCAAGCACAGCCTGAAAGGCTGAGAACTAAAGTAGAAATGGGAAACAGCTGCCAGTTAGGTGGGGATTAGAGGGTGGAGATAAAAGGTCAGTCGAGCTCCTTATTGAGCTGCTGCTGCTGGAGGGGTTGGTGAGGAGGAAATTTGTGGAGTCAATGAAAGAGTCAAGGATAATGAAGGTAATGGATTGGGTGATGTATCTGTCTGGTGTTTGTCTGGTTGGTTCGTGCCTGGCTACGTTGGGATATGAGGCACGGCTGATGGCTCCTTAGGTTGTTGTATTTTTGCTCAGTTTGCCTTTTCTGTTGTGTCACCCGCAGTGAGGGGGTTTATTGCTTCCTTTGTTCCCCCCGTGATCGGCCAGACTATAGCGTTTTTGGGGTCCATAGAAGTAGAGAATAAAACCTGCAGATGTTTTTGTGTATGTTTTCTGCTGATGGCTGTGGCCTTTTTGCTGGGCCGTGTCATTGGCAAAACATTCAGAAATGTCACCAGCTACCCAAGTGTGAACTTACTGTCTTTTTGCTCTATTTTTGTGAATATTTTGCTCTGTTTTCACCCGTTTTCAGAGAGCAGTGTCCTTAAAATTGTGACGTAATAGACGAGCAACCAAGGATTACAAAGACTATCTGGGACACGTTCGCTGTTGATCATTGCCATTGGCCTTTAATCTCTCTGCTTCTTTAGAATTTCATTTAATACTTTATAAACACAGCAAATTGCTCTAATCCAGGCCGGATTGAATATGCTTGGACTTACATTTGTCTGTTCAAGGAAAATATTTCTTTCCATCCCCAATGCAAAAACCAATCCTGTGGCTGTTGATTTATTAGCGCAGATGTTGCACGGCTCTGAATGGCTTTCTCTGCAAAAAAGCCTTCCAAAAAAATTATATTTTTTTTTTTATTAGAGATTTGTTCTTCACACCTATACCCTGAACACTGCAGAGGTTGCAGAGCTGTGGGGTTGTTTTCTCCCTCTCCCAGTGCCTTAAATTGCTGCAGGAACCTCCTGATGTAGCATGAGCTTAGAGCTTGGCTCAGCTCCCCTCCTTTCCTTTCCCAGCACTGCCCAAATCGTGGCTTGCTCTGCTTCGTCCCATCGCTGTCAAACTCTCCAATTTCTTTCTCCAAGAGTTCTGCTGAAGACCAGCAGGTCAAGGGCTTTACTTTCTCCAGCAGTTGTCTAATTTGCCCAGGTTGCTGCCACAGGAGCGAAAAGGCTTTAAAAAAAATGTGTACAAGTTGTTTCGTCTTCTCCAGCAGTTTTGCAACCCCTGTTTTGTCCGGAGAGGTGGAGAAAAGAGCCGAGGGGGATGGGTTCCCATCTTCCCAGTGATGGACACCACTTCCCTTTTGGCCTGTTGAAGCTTGGCCTGAACTCCAGGCACCAGCATGGATCATTACGTAGGGTTTTGTGGCTGACAACGAGTCGTATTCCCATTGACAAACTATTCGAGGATACATCTGTTTCTGTGTGTACATAGCGCCTGGCACATTTTTTCACGGGCTGTCTGCTATGATAGAACACTAACGAGGTAATTAGAGGGCTCAGGCAGTGTCAGCGCAGCACATACCGCTCGGATTAGGCCCAGCTCTTGAACATGCTCTTTCCAAAAAGGATGCGAGCTGACGTGGCTCGCAGCCCATGCGCAGGGACCAGGAGCGGGCTGGGGCTCGGTGGCTGCAGCTCAGCTGATGTAGGGGAATTTGGGGATGCTGGTCTTGCCTCCTGTGCCGGCAGGGAGGGAGGATGGGTGGCCCCAGCTACGATTTCATCCAACCCCCCTGCAGGGAGCAGGGACATCTGCAACCAGAGCAGGTTGCTCAGAGCCCCATCCAACCTCCCCTGNNNTGAGGACTCCAGAGCTGGACCCAGTACACATTACATCAAGTGATGCCTGGTGAGCTAAACATTGAGCTGACCCACCTATCTCCCATCTGCCTGAGAGCTGCCATCTCACCTTCCAGGGCTTCAGACAGCAAGTGCAGCCCTGTTTCTACCCTACCCATGGCACGCTCCCGAACCTACCACACCAAATGATTTGTCAACAGCAAGCCAGCTAATATCATGACAGTATCAGCCCGCCTGCGATGGGCCTCAGGAAGCCACGAGAGACAACTCTTGTGGTATATTTGTAATAAGAGGCAGAAGAAAGAGGCTGCTCCAAAGCCCTTATTCATAAGCTGAGCACAATAGGGTAATGCAGCGTTCGGGAAATTTAAGCTGGCGCTGAAAGCCGGTGTGCTTTGCTGCTTTTTTTTTTTTTTTTTCACCCAAGGGATGGCTTTTATCCTGAACTGTAATGCTTATGATATTTCAGACATGGCTTGCTCTGCAGGCTCATGTGAGTGATGGATATCGCAGCTTTTCGAGGCTTCTAGTAAAAGAAACGCACGTGGGAATGGACGCGGATCCCAATCGTTTACGTCAAACCCGGCTTTATCGGGGCTTGCCGAGAGATCTTTTTCAAGGGCCTGCAGCAATTGAAAAGCAATTACAATTTCTTTGTGTTTGCCATCAGCCATCCTGTAGATACGTACGAGAGCCCGCGTAGAAAAATCTGCCATGGTGTTTTCACTTGTGATACAGAAGCGTGGGATGGCAGCTAAGCCAAATTTTGGTTGGATGCTTGGAATTTGGAGATGCTTTGGGCCTTAAGAAAGAACGGAAAGCCACCCTGTCCTACCAATAAAAAAAAAAGGCGGTTGCTACAGAAATGGGCAAAGCTTCCTTTTCACTGAATGAGCAGGTAATGGTGCTGGGAAGGAGGTTTCAGGGAGTTGGAACGAGATCATCTTTAAGGTCCCTTCCAACTCAAGCCATTTGATGATTCTATGATAGGATTCTACGATGGCTGAAAGCTGCCCCTCCTGAAGAAACTGATCCTAGTCATGTTCTTTTAGTGCTGCCTTTGTGAGAAGAGGTTATTTATTAGTGGTTTGAGAGTGACAGAGCTCTACTCAAAGGGATTTTTTTATCTACCAGGCTGGGCAAGCTGGGTTAGCTCCAAAGCAGTGAGGTGAAGGGAAATCGTGCGCCACCCCTCAATGACAGGGTCTGGCAAGTCCAAAGCTGAAAATAGTTGAGAGGAAAATGACCTGCAGTGGTCAGTGGAGCTGGATTTGTGTGGAAGGGGATTGCTGGAGAAGGAGCATGGAGATTCGCTGCTTTTTTCATCCTCGCTCATAATCATCCCGTGCTGTATTTGATTTGCATGGCAAGGTTTTGGTAGTGGGTGGGCTACAGGGGTGGCTGCTGTGAGAAGCTGCCAGAAGCTTCCCCATGTCTGATAGAGCCAGTGCCAGCTGGCTCCGAGATGGACCCACTGCTGGTCAAAGCTGAGCCCGTCAGTGATGGTGGTAGCACTTCTGGGATGACGGATTTAAGAAGATTTAAAAAAAAACAAAAACCCTGCAGCTGAAGAGAGGAGTGCGAATGTGAGAGCGACAACTCTGCAGACACCAAGGTCAGTGCAGAAGGAGGGGGAGGAGGTGCTCCAGATGCCAGACCAGATATTCTCATGAAGACCACGGTGAGAAAGTCCAGAGTGGAGCAGTTCCCCACCAGCACAGTGCCTGGAAAACGCTTGTGGCGAGCCATTCCTGAGCAGTGATTAGCGATGCAGTTAACAAACGCTGGTTTGCATCTCTTGGGGATAAACCCACCTTCTGACCATCTGTTACAAGTGGATCTGTTTGATTTTTTTTTTTTTTTCTGATTCACATTCATGCCAAGCAGAGTTACCTTCATTTAAACCACAGGGTGTTTCTTGGAGAGGAACCTCTATGAAAGAGCTGGTCCGTTGGCAAGATCTCCCAATGAGTCACGTACTGGGGGGGAGGGGAAGAGATCATGTCTGTCTGGAGGGTTTTTTCATTCTTGAACATGAGGAGAAATACAAGAAGTTAGTTCTTGGTACGAAATGCCAGAGTGCAGCTCTGAAGTAGACACTGGTAACCTGCTTCACCAACTGTGGTGTTCAGAGCCAGCAGAAGATTTGGTCACTTGGGGTTGGGGGTTTTTTTTGGTTGTTTTTTTTTATTTTTTACAAGTACTCTCAGATCTCTCACAGGCAGGGTTGTTTTTTTTCTAATGAATGCAAATGAAAATTGCCATTATCCATTTCAAAGCGATCGGTAGGAAGCCATCCGTTGCTCACGGAGCGTGGTTGATGCGGCTCGTAAGCCCCAGCGATGCTCACACGTAATTCCTCGCGCATCCCAGCCATAGAAATGGCCTGCGGGGCTGGACTTTTCAAGCCAGCCTCTCTGTTTTTCAGTTGCAGATGTTGTCACTTCAGTGGCTGACGACTTGATTTTGCAGGTTTGGTTTGACGCGCGTACGATCGCCGGCCCACGCTTGCCTGCAGGTGCCAGACTGCACCCAGAACGACTTGCTCCTCTTAATAGCAGAGAAAGAAGTGACAGACTGGCAGCTCTTAGGGACTCTTGGTTCTCTCCTCTTATTTTCCAAGTCCTTCTCTACTGCCACCTACTCAGCACTTGCCTGAGTATGGAAACTTGGGGCATATCACCGTGGAACAGCAATGGGCCCTTGTGGCCAAGGGGGCCCATGGTCTCCCGGGGGGGCATTAAGAAAACTGTGTCCAGCAGGTTGTGGGAGGTTCTCCTCCCCCTCTGCTCTGCCCTGGTGAGACCACACCTGGAACACTGGATCCAGGGTTGGGCTCCCCAGTTCAAGAGAGACAGGGATCTACTGGAAAGAGTCTAGTGGAGGGCTGTGAAAATGACTGAGGGCCTGGAACATCTCTCCTA